>JANRGV010000023.1:7696178-7738291 GCA_024734035.1 Alethe castanea | reverse complement strand
GAAAGGTTTTTTTGCAGAATCAGATTTCCTGCCTTTGTGTAATCAATCACAAACTATCTGCTAAAGATCAGGCTTCCTACTTCTCCTGTTTTTATCTACCAAGACCAGATGGTTACATGACCAATTGTCCAAAGAACTGTCCCACAGAAGTTTGGAAGTTTCTTTGACCACGACTGATCACCCTGAGCAAACTCTGCCCATGTCTGGAGGGGCTGTGCCCCCAGCTCCTGCCTCCACTTGCATCCTCAGCCACCCCACAGATAACACCTGCTATAGTTTGTAAGTGTTTAGGATGAAACGTTGTGTCTTTCCTGCAATAAAGTTCACAAACTATCGATGCTTTGTCTCTGTAACAAGCACACAAAAGGAAGATATAAAAGCCCACGTGTTTATGGATGCTCTCAGTGAGCTGCTCTTTGCCAAGGCTGGATCTGTGAGGAGGTTTTCAAAGGATTGCTGTGCTTGGATCTCACCAGGGCTTTAGTGGGTAACTCCTTTCCATGGTTTTGGAAAGTTCCCCCCATCAGTTAGTTGCTGCCTTTCACAATGTTTGTGTAGAAGCTTTTTTTTCCCAGCACCTTCTGCAGAAGAGAGTGTTTACTTTAGTTTTTACTTTAGTTTTTACTTTAGTTTTTGAACAATGCCATGGCTGCACACCAGCTGACACCCACAGGCTTACCAGGGCCACGAAATCATGAGGGTTTCCAAGTGTTGGTGTCACTGGCAGGGTTTGAAGCAGAGCTGTAAAGCCTGCAGACAAGCAGGCTGCTGGCCAGGGAGGCTTAGCAGCTCTTTGGTGAGGTATCCGAGATAGTTGGAGAGAGATCTGTACCACACCCTGGCTGCAAACTCCGATATCACAGAGCCCAGCCTTCAACACATTGAGAGGGGAATAAAGATTGAAACAGGAGCAACCAAAATTAGACCCCTGATTGCTGCAGCAGGAAGGTGAAAACAAGGATGACTGGTTTCTTCTAGTGGTGGAAGGTTCTGGTTTTGGAGCTGAACTAAGAGGAAAGACTTAATATAATGAGGAAAGCTCCAGTCATTTTGGGTTTACCAAAACCATTTTGCTTGACCAGTAACAAAATCTTCTGGTTTGCTTGGAGACTATTCCATCTTTTAGAAAAGTCGATGTAAAAAACCACAACCCTTTTCCTTTTAAATTTAGGTCTATTGAAAATGAAAATAAAAAAGAAAGCGTCAAACTAAATAACGTTCAATAAAGCAAACTGCTTCGGCCTGAAAATGCTGAAGTGAAACATCTCAATATTTAAGGAAGTAAAGGAAGACTTCTATTGTTTTGTCTTGCCATTGACTGACTTCAGTCCAGATCTGTGAGTTATTTTGGTTGCCTTCATTTTAACAGGAGACTTTATTTTTTTTTTATTTTTCAATTCATTTAATACTCTCTTCTAGTTCAGTACGAAGTACAAATGGTCAGGTTCAACAAAGGTTCATAAGAACATGACTGACCTGACAATTTGCACAGATATCAGGCAAACTTCAGGGCTTTTCCCTCCCCTCCTTGCATTTTAATTTTCCTTTGAAATTGTACCTGAATTTCAAGAAGCTGGAGGGCTCTCAAGACCCCCAAAACATGCACAGAACTGTCAAAGTCTGTATGCTCTGCTGGGTAACCTGCACACCTCAAAAATTCAGATGCCATCTTCAGTCCTGCAAAATATTAAGACAGGCATTTAAGATTTACCCGAGTGATTAAGCATGAGCAGCTTGTAATTGTTTCCAGACCCCTCTCCTAGCAGGGGAAAAGGCTCTGCAAGCCCTGTCCACATGCTCAGTGTAGCAATGTGCTCGCAGACAGAGAAACTGAAGATGAGCTGGGGAGGACAAACACATATCCTGAGTTCTGAGAACAAGCCAGCATTAACTGTGGGTCCAGCTTGGCCTTTTTTTATGGAGCAGGGCACGTCTGTGTCCTGCCTGGAGCAACACCTGTGCACCAGCAACTAGAAACCCCTCCGAAGTACACGTGGTCACATGCAGTTTGCAATTTTTCATCTGGCTTGGGAGTGTTAAGTGAAGATCAGCTGCTGAAATCGGCCCCATTTGGGGAATCTGACTTTCCAGAGAAGACCTTTGTCCTCCAGGTTTTGTATGAAGCCCCAAAGATTGCAGACTTTGTGTAAGCCACGAAACAACCCAGCAAGCATCTGCCTCACATCCCAAACTGTTCCCTCCGTACAAATCTGCTGATAGATTTTTCCCACAGACTGCTTGGTCGTGAAAAGAGATCTTCCCCAGCTCGCTCATGGCTTCAGAAAACCTCAGAGAAAACCTCAGCAGTCCCAGCCCAAGTTTCAAAGCAAATTCAAGGGTTTGCCCTTGCCTTTGAACACAGCAGGGCTCTACTCCAATAGGTTAGATCTCAGGGGCCACCTTGCTCCCAGGATTTAAACCAGACCACATGTGAAATGGCAACTACCTCTTCATTTTATATTTTATTTTATTTCTAAATAGGATAATTTAGGGGCTATGGCTCTTCTTAATATTATTCTTACTACTATTTTAATGGCAAATTTGTTGTGTTGCCTTCCCTCCTTAATGAAGAGAACCAGAGATATTGACCAGAGCTCGATTTCTCCTGCTTTCTAGAAACAGTACCTACAAATCCTTTGTAGAAAAATAACCACCATTTTTTCCCCCTTTTCTCTCTTGCCTGAGATGGGATTTTCATCACCTCAGACCATTTTTCTTCCACCACCTCTTTATCTTAACCTTTTCTCAGAGGTTACATTTATTTTCTGAGGTCCACAGCCAAGACGAGGATACGGAGGGTGCAGCTGACACTGCTTTTTGAGAATCACTGTCAGCACGGCAAGAGGCACAATCCTGGGGGGAAGGATGTCTCTGGAAATGGTCCCTGCCCTCACCCAGCCCAGTTCACCCAGTCAGGCCCCTCCACAGCAGCCATCAGAGCACATCCTTGTAGCCAGAGCTGAGTCCTGCCCCTGGACTGTGCAGTCTGCTTTTTTCCCCCTTCCCCAGCCCTGGCTATTGCCTGCACATCTGGTGGTTCTTCTGAACCTCTCTGCAATCATTGCTTCATCTCTGTTCAGCTCCAGGCTGGAATGGAGCTGTTCTCCCTCCCCTGGGACCTCGAGTGAGTCCTCCTCTCTTAACCAAATTCACTGTGCAGTGGATGCTTCCATCCCTTCTTATGCAAAACCCTCCAAGAAGGGTCTTTTTCCAGGACGGAAATCTTGGCACACTCTTCAAGTAGATGATCTCAGATAAACCCACTGCTGGGGAGAGAGGCTCACCATCCTCCATGGAAACTTTGCAAGCTCTGGTTTTCATCCAGATGAGATTCTGTCTTTTTTTTTTTTTTTTAAATTTTAATTTGAGCAAAAGTGCTTCAATCTTTACAGCGTGAGAGGGGACTGAAAAAAACACATCACTGCCATTATAGTAGAGGGGTAAAAAAGTAGTTCAAGCTGTCTTTGAAGAACCCTGGTGCTG
This sequence comes from Alethe castanea, assembly GCA_024734035.1. Classification (NCBI taxonomy): domain Eukaryota; kingdom Metazoa; phylum Chordata; class Aves; order Passeriformes; family Muscicapidae; genus Alethe; species Alethe castanea. Next base: position 7,734,808 of record JANRGV010000023.1, on the reverse strand, counting down.
AAACAAATGGGCTTCTCTTGTTTAAGTTAGATGAGAATGGTTCTTCTGCCAGAAATGGCCTTTGCTAGCCCCAGTGAGTGAAGGGCAGCATCTGCTGTCTCCTCCCCAAGCCCATCTCTCCACGGTGGGGTGGTTGGCACCAAAAGTGGCCCTGACCCCAGTGGAGCCAGAGAGGTGGGACGTGGCTCTGCCCTTTGAGATCTGCAGTAGCAATTTTTAACATTTACACATCAGGGTGCAACAGGGAGCTCTTCCATCAAAGCACAGCCTCAAGGTTGTGTTTTACTCAGCATGAGCAGCTCTCTGTCTTGTGGACAGAGGAAGGTTTTCATTTCTATGCTCACCTGTGTGCTCATGGCCAAAGCCAGGTCTGTTCTGGTTTGTAGAGCTGAGTCCTGGCCACGCTGTCCCTCCAGGGTCCTCCAGGACATCTCTGTCAGCCTGTGGTGCCAACAGAGCTCCTGGGATGTGCAGTGCCCCCGTCTGCACCATGACCCAGGGCTCACAGCTGAGTGGCAGCAGCAGGAATTGCCTGCAGGGAAGATGTTGAGAAAGAGATGAGGAAAAACTGCATCTCACCCCAGCCAAAAACCCAACTCACTTCCACACGCCCACCGAGCACTGGGACTGTGCTAAAGCCAGCCCTAAAGGGGCCACTCAGCCCCCAGAGCACCTTTAATTATGCGTTTCCAGCCCGGACAGCGCTGGGAGAAAACAAATTCACAGCAAATCCCCTCAAAGCATCGCCTGCTGGGCTGCGGGTCACTGCCTGCAAACAACATCTCCCAGGGGAAAACAAGCCCAGCCTTGGAAAAGCAGCGGGGAAAACACAAGGGCAGGGGCTCAGGGCTGTTCCAGCCCCGCCGAGGCGCCGGGGGTACCTGCGGCGCGGATCTGCCAGACGGCCCCGGAGCCGGCTGGCGCGGCGTGGAAACCATTAGCGTTTAAAAAATACTTACAGGAATGGAGGGGTGGGGTGGGGGGGAGAGAAAGAAAGAAAAAAAAAAAAAGAAATGGTATTTGCGGAGGCCCGTTCCTCAGCACACTTTCATGTGTGCCAAAGTTTGTTGGCATGGCTCTGAGTTTGATAGGGAACATCTGGGCTGCTGTTGCTGCCTGAGTATTGGCTGAGGGCAGCGAACAAAAGGGGTTTGTGCAGGAATGCGCGGGGAGGGACAGCTGCGAGAGGCGAAACGCAGCGATACTCCCTGAAGAAGAAAGCCTAATGCACATCCCATGTTCCTGCTTTTTAAAAGGGGATAAAAGCCTTCCTCCGCCCCCACTTCTCTTCCCTCCCGGGGTACTGGAGGCGAGCGGGGCTCAGACAGATCCGTGCCCTGCTACCTCTGCACTTTCCATTATCGGGGCAGTCTGGAAAAACACTTGGGAGCAGGTGAGTGGGAAAGCAGGGGAGTCTGAACCCAACCAAGAGGTGCAGCAAGTACAGACCCAGGGCACAACCAGCCCGATGCCACAGTGACAAGCCCCCTTGAGACCAAGTGACACGGACCCACCAAGAGCAGCACTGATTCAAGCTTCTGCCACTCCTGTTGGAAATGTGGGGTCAGAGGATGAAAATTTGCACTGCCAGCATCTCCAAAGCCAGAGACTGCTTCCTACAGACACAGGGTCCTGTTGTGTCTGACACCAGAGCATGGCGTGGAGGCGTGGAGGAGGAGAGGAGTCACACTTGAACAAAGCTGGGCTGTTGGGAACTAGCTGAAAACGACAGGTCTTGGCTCTAAAGGTCACAGCAGCCGTGCTCTGTCACCAGGGAGTCACTGCTGCCTGTGCACAGACACCAGAAACTTCTGACTGAATCATCCTGGCACATGACATTCTTCCTTTTGGAGCTCCTTTCCACCATCCCACAGTGCTGGTCACCCAAAGGTGTTTGTAGCATTCACAAACCTTTTAAAAATTTCACTCTCTGGGATAAGCCTCTCCCTCAACAGGAACAGCATGGGTGTAATTTCCTGTCTGCTGACACCTCTCTCATCGTTCCATTTTTGTCCAACTCAATGCCATAAATAACAGTTTTGAGCGTTTAAGGTTTTTGGTTTTTTTTTCCCTCCAATCAATGGAGAATTTTTCTCTTTTGTTGCTGGTATGTACCTTTGCCCTGAATCCTCCCTAGCAGCCTACATCCCTCCTTGGCTCCAGTCTTCAGCAAGGACACACATTGGGTCTGCTACCTACACCAAGATTTCCATTGCCTATGCCTTTGGGTCTCCTTGGAGTTGCTCCAGAGAGGGTATTTGGGTAGCACTTGTGGTCCACATCCCTCTTCCTTGACAGGAAAACCCTCAGGGGAAGCCCCAGGGAGCAAAACCTAAATACAAAGGCTCCAGGTCAGCAAAGCCCCTCGGGTCTAGCCATCAAGGCAGTTTTTCCAGCTCTAATCTCCTCCCCAGGTCTCAGCTGCGTGCCTACACACCATCATTTTGAGCTGACTTCACCCCAGCCACGCAGCCCGGCGTGGTTGGGGCTGGGGGTGCTGGCTCCAGGGCCGGGCATGTTTGCAGATAAGCTTCCCTCAGCGATATTTCGATTACATCAGTGTCAAGACAGCTTTTGGCCAGAGCCAAGCGAGCTCCCAGCACGCCAAAGAAAGCAGCCAGGCCAGCCAGGGGCTTTGCAGAGCCCCAGACAGGGGCACACTGCAGGGCAAAGCCAGCCCAGCCTGCAGAGCCACCTCTCTGCCACACACACATCCCCACCATCCTCCTCTGTGGGCTGGGAGAGGAGCTGTGGGAATCCCAGCCAGCCATCACTGGGGAATGTGAAAGCCCTACATAAATATACAACTGAGTTTAGTGGTTTTAGAGAGGAGGAAAAGAATTGAACTGCTGTGTTTAGTGCTCCTTGAGCCACTTTTGAGGACCAGGAGGGTTTGGGGTAGCCAATCTATTCCTGCGTTAATTTGCCAGCCCTCAGGGAAAGGTCTGTGCCTCCATTCATCCTCTCCATCCTCCTCCAGGACACCTTCTCTCTTGGCTCTGCCTGGAAAACTGCATATCAGTGCACCAAGGGACAAAATGTTGCTTTCCAGCCATGCTTCTACCTGATCTGACTCCCAGCTATCCTTCCTTGACTGGCCACTGAGAACCACCAGTCCCAAAAAAGCAAATTCAAAAGCAGAGAAACAATCCAAGAACCTAAATCTCACTTTCAATTTGGTAAAGGCCCCATCAGGAGGCAGACTTTTAATCATCCTAAATGCTTTTGAAGGCTGCAGTAGAAGCTCATCTCTATCTTCAGTGTCCTAAGGGATTCCTGTGCCTTTGAAGTCCCTGCTGAGGGACCATGATGGTGGTGGCTGGGAAGGAGGACAAAATCCTGGAGCCACAATTAAAATCAGGAGTCCAGGGGATCTCACAGTGGTTCAAGCTGCTCCTGCAACTGTGGCTCCATCCCATTTGCCCACCACTCAATGGCCAGCTGGAAAACTCCCTGTGCAATGGGCCTGGAAGGGGGACAGTGGGAAAATGCCCATTTTAGTTTTTGCAGGCAAGACTGGTTTGGACAGTTGTTTCAACTGGGAAAAAAAGCTCAAACGCTTGTGCAAATTGTCCAAATGTTTGGCTTTTGTACTTCCTTCAGTGACACATCCCAGGGCTTTTGTTGAAAAGGTCTTCTCTCTTCAGAATTAAGCTGCTTATAGGAAAAAAAAATCCTATCAAAACAGGAAGCTTGAAATTATCAAAGAAAAATATTTTCAATGACCTTAAAAGATCTTACCCTTTGGTTTTCTAGTGCACAAAATTTTTCAGAACTGACTTCTCATCCCCATGAGAGATGAGAAATACTGTCAGTACCTCAAAAATGTTGCCAGAAGGGAAGAGTTAATAATTACCAGCCTCTATTTTTAACCTGCAACCAAGAGTCACTTCTAATGGGTGACAAGTGGATTCCCTTGAGGCTCTGCCATTGGCTTCACCAAGGCTTTAAAACCAGAGATAGCATTTTTTTTTTTAATGGGAAATGCCCCAGGCACTCTGCAAAGCCCAGCCTATCCATTTCTAAAGCAAGCATCAGGTATCATAGGCTTTTGCTATCCATCTCTTTAGAAAAATGATGTCATTACCTTTTCCCCTTCACCTATATTCCATTTGAAAAAAGCTCATATTTTCTCCCTCATAATTCAAAAAGAGCTACATGTATTTTTTCTCAGTGTTAAAAAAAAAAAAAATCCCACCTGGTTAAGGCCAGGCATGCAGAAATTTCAACGTGAAAAGTAAATGTTTTCAGAAGTTATGAGCTTATGAAAAGGAGGACTATAATGGAAACTGTTTTACTGCCATAATTATAACACCATGAACAGAGCCTGCTGCAACATATAACACTATCAAGCTCCTGTCAGCATTTAATAGAAGTCTTAATTAACTGCTGGGGAGGAACCTGGCAAAAATTTATTTTCAGGAACACATTTGGGAGCTGTGTAATTCTGGACTTTTTTTTATTTTTCAAGTCCATCTCAAGTGGAGCCTTAGTAGAGTATGGAGGGCAGACTAAATACAAGACACAATTGTGTGTCATGTTTGCATTACTTTCTGATAGGATTTTCTTTTCTCTTAAACATATAATCCAGAAACAACAATGTTTGTGTTGGTTCAGAGCCAGACACTTCAGAGCTAGATTTTAACCTTCCCCAGGTTTGGGGTTATCCACAACCAGGGGATTGATTCAGCTTTTTGGGAAGAGGGGCACATGTGTGACCTGTGGCACTGCCCTGCCTCTGCCATTTGCTTTCCTCCCCCCTTCCACCACCCGAAGATGCTCATACTCAGAATTTGGGGGAAGATCCTGTGTTTCCCTGCATGGCAATGGCTGAGCTCCTGGGCTAAAGACCTGGGCACAGAGAATAGGAGAGGTGTGGGGAGGGCCAAGCACAGCAGCTGGAGGATCTTTGTAATATCTGCCAAGGAAATTAAGTTTCACAGGAGAGAGAACCAGCTCAAAACCAGCCTGACCATTGTGTGGTTCCTTTCCTTTGCAAATTTGGGGAAATCTTGTAGAGGAGGCTCCTGGTCCCTGCACGCTTTCTGGAGTCACCCATCTGGGCTGAAGAGGGGAGTAGGGCAGCAAGGGAGGGCAAGCCCAGCCTGAGATGGGCAAGCTGCATCAGCAGCAGGTTTTGGGGTGCCTGGGCCACAGAGCCATCCTTGGGGGGAGCACTTTAGGAGAAAGCTCTTCAAACCTGCTGCTCCTTTAGACAAGGAGCGCAGAGCAGACTCTGAGCAGGTGGTGGTAAGGGATCTGCCAGGGTTAACCTGGCTCTCCTCACTGCCTCACCTGACCACATCTCGCAAACATTCTGGCAAGCAAAGAGCTTCTCAGCAAATGCCACCACAAACACTCCTGCCCGTCTCTCCTGGCAGCCCAAGCTTATTTTCCTTCCCTTTGTGCCCCTCCATCCCTTGGCCGCCCCCGTTCCAGCGCTGCCACATCCATTTCCCTGATAGCCCCGATAGCCCGGCAGCTGCTCTGTGTCCCTTCGCAGATTAGTTTGTTTTCCTAACACAATGAGCGCCACGTGGCCCCGCGCCGTGCCGGGATCGGGGCTGCATGCGGATAAAGCAGCGATAAGATCACAGCCTGCTCCAAACCCTTCGCTCTCCTCGGCACGCGAGCGCCAGGTCCTGCTCCAGCCCTGCCAGCCCGGGGCAGCTTGCCGGGACTAAACCCCAGGGGTTTGGCTCCCAGCTCTTCACACAGCCCAGGAGCTGCTGTGGGATGTGGCTGATGCGATAGGAAGCCGCTTGTGTTGGGTGAGAGCAGCTGGCTGTGAAAAACACCGTTCAGTGTCTTGGGAGAATTATAAGGTTTAATGAAAGGACAATAACAAATAAATAAAGCAAAGGGTTAAAACGGCCGGGTGCTTGGCATGCTGCCAAGAGCACACCGCTGCTTCGGGAACACTCTTTTATATACGTTTTACAATTTATTCATTTGTTACATATTTATAGACCTTCGTGCATAGTTAACTGTTTCTGGGAACTGTTCAGCATGGCCACTCCTTGGGTTCGCCTTTTTAGAGCATGCGTATTTTTTGGCTTGTGGTTTTATTCTTCTTATTTATTTTTTTAAATTTGGGTGGTGGTCTCGGCCTTTTGCAGCCAGTTAAGTGTTGATAATTGTTGTGTCAGCTGCAGGGTCCCCATTACATGTTCACGGGCTGTTATCTTGACTAGGCAGGTAGTTTAAGCATACTATCTCTAAAAAACTTATATCTTTTACTATTTAACAAAGACTATACCCACATAGAAATGCTATTTTAACATTATACATATAGCATTTATCCCCATACTTGCAAAGAGCCAACAACATGTCATGCATTTATAACACTGCTCACCTGCAGCAGGCAGGGCAGGAGGGCTCTTTGTCCTTCCTCCCCAGCCCAGGTGACATCTCTGGATGAGCCATTTCCTGGCAAGGCTCAGTCCCTGCTGCAAACCTGTGACAAACACAGAAACCTGTGCCAAAAACCTGCTGATGCTCGTCTGGTGTCACCCGGTTTAGGCACTGCTTTATTCTGATTTTTTATTGCTTGCAGTTGGATTAATTTTCAGAGAGAATGCTGAACAATGAGAAAGGAAACAGAAGCCGCCTGATTTTTTATTTTTTTTTTTAATTTTGTTGCAATCAGAATTCCTTGTTGTGTCAAATAAAATGAAAACCACACAAATTTTCCAGGCACTGCTAAATCCTGGGGTGTGTGTGGGGTTTCTCCCTGTGCCTCTATGTGGGTATAAATAAATCCATGGATCCCCTAAATATCACTGTGTTCCTGTCTTCACTTCCATAAATGTGGAATTTTCAGGAATATTTCATACTATCTTGGAAAATCAGGCAGTGAGGCAATACACATTGCTGGCAGAAAATATTGGGAAAATCTGCTGGTGGCCAGAAGTTCATTAGTGAGAGTGTGAAGTTCTTCTAATGGATGGCAATTGAGCAGGAATTCCTAATTCCAACAAAACCTCTTCATTTATGAATGCTTGGAAAGGCTTGGTAGGAGCAGTTGTTTCACTTCCATTGAATTCTTATGTGAGACTGGTTTTTTTGGTTTGGTTTGGTTTTTTTTTTTGTTGTTGTTGTTTTTGGTTTGGGGTTTTTTGTTTGTTTTGTTTTGTTTTGTTTGTTTTTTGTTTTTTAGTTGTTTTTGTGGGGTTTTTTGTTGTTTTTTTCATTTGTTTTGTTATGTGTTTTTTTGTTTTGGTTTGGTTTTTTTTGTTGTTGTTGTTGTTTTTGGTTTGGGGTTTTTTTGGATTTTTTTTATTTTAAATTGACTGGGGAAATTATGTGTATTTTTCTAGTAAATTGCCATTAATTCTCAGGAATGTATTTTTTTGATGAGAGAAAAACTGTTTAAAAGCGAGAGGAGGGGGAATGATGCTTCCAAACTTTGGAACAGTTGTGATTTTTCTGTTCTCCTAAACCTGCCTTCCTGTAGCTGTCTACCACCTGATCTATTTGGTATCCACCTCATAACTCCCATTTTAGATGGGACTTGCCCATTCTGGCCCATTGGTTTCCTCCTCCTATCACCTTCTAAGTTTTCCCACATTCTGTTTTAACTTTCTTTTCTTTATTTACGTCCATTACAGCCAGATCTCTATGGCTCACAGATGTGCCCAGGGAAGCTCCCAGAGGTGCGTCACAGGCCTCAAATGCTTCTTTGAGATGTCATAGCACTGCAGCAACAGGTTGATGTGTGTGCAGTAGATTTGTTGCTTGGCTTTTCCCACTTTTTTTCATCAATCCTAAACTTTGGAGGCCCATATCACACATTGTTTAATGGACAACTTCTGAGAAGAAGCTGTATGAAAGTAGATTGGGGTGGCACGCTTTTCCTTCAGAGAGCCCTACAGTTTGCTGGTCAATGTCAGCTGTGCAGTAAAGGGGGGAAGTAACATGCTGTTGAATGTAGGGAATTATCCTGAATAACTGAAGCAAGTTCTCATCAATAGAATTTCAGTGTAGAGCTGGGGCTCTTAGTGACTGGAGCAATTTTCAAATTCTGCATAGCCCATAAGATGTCCAAGAATTTATCCAAGGCTTTGGCACTCTCAGCCTGTTTTCTGAATCCTTGGTTTCTGTACGTTTGCAGTAGAGAATTTAGAGACATCCTTTGCAGCTGTGGTATACTTCAGTGTCATGATTTTGAGAGCTGAAAGGCAGATTCGTTACCCCACAGTGTTCCCTAGTATGCTGAAAATTAATTGTATTAGGGTGGGGTTTACCTTTGAATCAGACAGCATTTCAGCAAAATGTGTTTGCATTCCTAAGTATGAAAAGTCCAGTGTAAAGCTCTTAAAAAACACTGTGTTGTCCACCAATAGAGAATGGTCTTGTTATGTCTGCCCTGAATCACCAGGCAAACAAGCTTAAGCCTTAAATTCTATGGTAGAGCAGAGTTGATTTCCAGAGAAGTTTTGTGCCCTTTTTTTTCCTCTCACAGTCATTAATTTTCTTTTTAAAGTTTGGTCCTTGTTTTAGCTAGTTTTTTGATAGAGAATAAATTATTGCATCTAATTTTAATTGTAAGGTTTCAATCAAAATTTCTGCAAGTAATCTTACAGCGAGCATGGGATCTAGGTAAAGATCTGTGAGGCTGCAGTTTTTAAATACTCTAAACCCAGTTTGTTTCCACTCGACATCTACAGGGCATTCCAGAGCAGTGGGCCAGGCTACTACAGACCTCCAACATAACAAAACTGGAGCAAAAGAAGAACCCACAGGCTGTTCTTGATGTTCTCAAGTTTTATGATTCAAAAGAAACAGTTAACAACCAGAAATACATGAGCTTTACATCAGGAGGTAAGTTGACATCTCCCAACAGGGGAGGTCAGGCTCCAGAACGAGTCAGAGCAAAGTTCAACATTCAAGTTGTGGTCAGGAAGCAACCTGAACCAATTCTGCATTGTGGAATACTCCGGAAATTAATTCCTTTTCTCCTTTTTTTTTCCCCTGAACATCATTAAAATTATGACCTTGGTTTGCTGCAGCTTTGTATAACTAACCAAGATTTTGAAACAAAAATGCCATTAAGATAGCATTAGTTTGGTAGAGTGCCTGTCTCTTCAGCTTCAGCTAAAAAAGGGGGTGTCTGTAGCCAGCAGGGTGTGGACAGCATTTGAAGTATAACCTGCTGGGGTTCCATTTCCTCCACAGTATCGTCTGTGGCAGTGGAGACTGTCATTTCCTCAGTTTGAAGGTTCAACTGGGACAACTTCCAAAATGCAGAAGCTTCTCCGAAGTATTTCTAAAAACTGTGCACTTACCTCCAAGATTGAGAGAAAGCATTTTTTTCCCCCCAAATTCCATAATTAAAGGATTTTACTAATTTGACACTTACTGTGTGCTAAAATAGCAATTCCCTTTGTGATGAAGTGCATACTTCAAAACAGTTCATGTGTGCTCCTGAGTCCAGGAGCTGTTCTCATGCTTTGTCAGCACAGAGCTGCCATGGCTAAGGGGGGTTTCAAGGAAGCTTTTCTATGGAAATGTTGTCAGCAAGGTAATGAGAATGAATTCATCCAATTTACTGAAAAAAAAATAAAAGGAAGAAAAGGAGAAAAAGGAGCTGCTTTAGCTCTTGAGTAGAACAGAAGCATTGACAGTTAAAGAACAATTTGCATTTTCTTGGCCGAATTTCTATTTGCTTTGCTTACTGGCAAACAGGGCAAAAAATAGACACAGTATGGAATTTTTTCCTGTTCTCTTCCTTTGCTTTTGGTCCTGAAGGCATGATGTGAAAAAAAACCATCTCTATTTGGGTTGATTTGTTCTGTGGGATTCCCCAAAACACACAGATTTTTTTCTAACAGCATCTGGTTCATTCTTCTTTGCTCACTGCAGATAAAAGTGCCCATGGATACATAGAAGCCCATCCATCGGTGAGTAGGAAAGTAACCTCTGATCTTCCTAGTGTTTTAAGAATTGTGGAGCAAGCCATGACCTTTCCCTGGCTGATTCATGATTTTCCACTTGAGATCTTTTTAAAAAGGTGAAAGTCTGGTTTAGCAGACAGAAGATTGCTGGCTGGTTTTAGCCATGGTGTATATCATTAACAACAGTATGCGGCACTGCCTAATGAACCCATTTTAATTTAGTTTTAAAAATTTAGAAACCCATTTCTACCAAGTTTTGTGATTTCTCCTTAGTATAGCTGTATATAAAACTGGATATAAACAAGGTTATAATTGATATGTAACTCACTGGAACCATTGAAGGATAGTTTTAAAAAGCCATCCAATTAATGCTGGATTGCAGTAACAATCCCAGAGATGTAGGAGTGACATACACATTAATACTGGCCAAATTTATTAGGGTTATTGTTAGTGAATTAAATAGCGAATGGGTATTTGGCTTTTATTTTAAAGTGTTAAGCAGTTTCATATGACATTTGTGATTACACAGCCAACTGTGTATAATGAAATGAAAATCATCTTTGAACATTCACACTTCAGATTTTCAATCAATGCCACTTCCCTTATATTTAATAACACACTTTTCAGAGGATGTGTGGTGTTCACCAGAGCACAGTAAGCCTTCCCACTAGGTTTTCCAGCAGGTATGGACACCTTGGCAGATGCTCTAGTATTTCATTTAGCAGACAGAGGCAGTAGTGAGACAGTCAGCATGACAGCTTTTCAAAATTACCAACTCAGGTCTCCCTGTTTGCCGTCGGTTTCCCTTACTAATATTTCTGCTGTACCAAAAGGATGGCATGTGAATATATTGAATGCCTTTAATTTGCTTCAGTTCTCTAAGTGGCCTGTTGTAGCCAGCTTTAAAGCAGTTGGTAAACACTTCACTTCCATTTTTTTGTTTCACCAGCAAATTTGGGGTGACATGATATAGCCGCCTGCCACTGAGCAGCACCTGGGGCTGGTGGAGTTCAGTGAACGTAAACCTTTAAGTGTTGTGCTGAGTTCAACTTAGAACTTAGGCCGATAGGAGCATGTGCATATCTCGATTGGCCTCTGATGTCTAGGAAGACTAAGGGTGTAGGTAGCTATCAAAGCTTCAATGTGCCAGGATAGTGACTGTCAGTCACAGTACTGTCTGTCCACAGAGCACAAAAACAGCATCAGAACCTCCTCTGGCTCCCTCTGTGTCTGAGGAAGAGGATGAAGATGATGAAGAGGAGGAAGATGACAATGAACCTCCTCCTGTTATTGCCCCACGGCCTGAACACACAAAGTCAGTAAGTGCCAGCTTTGGTTAGTTCTGTGTTTGATGCAGTGCAGAGATGCAAGTTTCTGATCCGACAGCACTTGCTGTTGGGGGCTGGAGGTGCTTGGGTGGAAGTCCTGTCATGACACACAGCTTAACTTCAGCAACTGACACTGGGAAAATCGGGTTTGAACTTTTACATTCATGTGTCGGTTTCCTGGGATTCTGGTGGGGGCCGTGACTTTCTTGTATCAGGTGAGAGGTACCACTATGTCCTTTAATGCTAAAAGTGTGAAAATGAGCCACTTTGTCCAGCTGTGCAGGCTCCTGTCAGCAGGGATAGCAGTCCAAAGGTGCAGGCTCCTGTTAGCAGGGATAGCAGTCCAAAGATGCAATTCGTATCCTGGCAAGATACATAGGACACACTGTCCTCTGGAGGTAGCTGCCCCTCTCCATGGACTGTATCAGAAAATCCATGAAAACTGAACGTGAAATTGGGCATGAACTTGTAACCTTTCATTCTTGCTTGTTCAATTTAAGAAGTGGACAGCAAAATCAGTTTTAGAGCCCTGGATGTAGCTGACACGATCTTCCTAAAGGTTTGTACTTGAAATATGATCTCAGGGATCTCTGGCAGCCACATTCCTGACACAAAATAATTTATTGTCACAGATCTACACACGCTCTGTTATTGAACCTGCTGCTGCACCAGCACCAGCTAAAGAAGCCACCACTCCCCAACCTGAAAACTCAAACACAAACACTCTGTACAGAAACACAGACCGGCAACGAAAAAAATCCAAGATGACAGATGAAGAGATCCTAGAGAAACTGAGTATGTATCGGGTATTTCGAGTCTGCTAGAGCAATGTATTTCCTGCATGTGTCAGCATTAGCTGTACCAAATGTTTCTCTCAGTTTAGTGTCACCAAGCCATTTATAGCTCCCTACAGAAACTGTTGTGCTTTGAGGCAATGAGAGAAACACTCGGTGGGTTCCTGCTGCCTCTGAGGGCAGTTGGGACTGTGTTGGGTTTGTCTGAGCTTCCTTCTGTGCTAAAGGGAAAAACAGAGATTGTTTCTGGTTGAGCAAAAGGCTGTGACCTAGTGAGTGATGTAGGGAACTCCTGTGTACTAATGACCAAATGGAACAGAATGTTTGGGTTCCTAAATTCTCTTGAGACTCCTAGCTTCTCATGAGTCATCGGAGTCAAAATACTTTGCAAAAATCTGTTGCGTTTTTGTTTGTGGGAGGCTTTTTATTGGTGTGGGTTTTTTTACCGGTACACAACTGCAGCAGTAAGCTGGTTCCTTCAGCCCTAATGAGCTTTCCTTGAGAGAGTTACACATCTTCCAGGTATTCTCTTGCTGTCCTTTTCATAACTGTTACTGCTCCTCCTACAGTTTGTTTTTATAAGGATTTTACAGTTTTGTTAGTGTGCTCTCCTTTGAAAGGAGCATCCACTATATATTCCTCAGATGACATGGCACTTTTTCATGGCTAATTCCCAACCAGTTAATACTATTAGAATCCTAATCGTTGGCCCCAATCCCTGTGCAGATCTCACTCTGTTAATGCACATCAAGTCCTTTGTGGTTCTGCAGTGCAACCAATTTAATTTGCTTCGTGCATGTGGTAGCTGCCAGTGCAGTGTTCTCAGATTAAATGGTTGGGTTCAGAACAGAACAGGTTACTCTGTGTCTACCATTAACTGTTAGTGAGAAAAGCATATTGATCTACACCTCCTGTCAGATCACAAAGCCAGTGGTTGCCATTACTCAACCTTTTTGTCATACCTGCCCTGATGGCTGCTGGGACTGCACAGGCTGAAGTGTTCCTTAGCTGTGAGATTTCAGCTGTTTGCATAGAGTTTCCTGAATCCTTACCAGGTTTACATGAATCTCAGTGACATTAGGGAGTATCCAAGGGATAAATTTAATTGCTTTAGCTGAGGGCAAAATGAAATAAATTCTAGAGCAGGTGGTTACCTGCAGGTATGTCAGCTTATAGAGAAAGGAATTCTGCTTCTTCAACTGATGCGAAATGTTTGAGGCAGGCTTCCCCCATGAGATCTACAGGTACCCTGCATCCATGAGCTCAAGTATGTCTATCATTTATTCAAGCTGCTGTATATGCCAGGTTGAGATTGGGCCCTGGAGGTATTGGGTGTTATATCTTTGAAATGTTACATGCTTTCATGCTTTTTCTTTCTTAACAATTTGCTACCGAGTAAGCAAGGTTTGAATGTCTGCTTTGGGCAAATTATGATGAGGGCAATGAAAATATTTTTGTGCTTTCATGAAGCTATCTGAAAACAGGCATGATGCTTTTATATTAAGAGTCTCGATCTAATTATATTTAAGCAGTGTGCTGCTTGTTGTATTTTGACTTGCATGACTGCTCTGCCTTGCCTACTTCCCCAGCAACTGTTTCTGAGCTACTTTTAGAAAGGTGTACCCTGCCCTCTTTTATCTAAAATTGCTTTCATAATTCTTTTCTGCTTGAAATAACTTGAGTTCCTTTAGAGTTTTATTAGTGAGTAAAGCCTGTAATATTGAGATACAATCAAATAAAATTCTGTTTATAATGAAATCAGGACTATGTTCCACTGATAATTATAAAACAGAACCGGCCCAGTTCAGCTTGTTATCCACTTTATTTAGGACTTGATAAAGGAAAGTGCTTAAAGACATCAAAATAGCTGATAGGTTTATCTTTTGTCCAGTGCAGGGAATGCAGTGGGATCTGCGTACCTGTCACTTCGTTGATTTTAATGCTGTAATGTTTGATGTACATTGGCTTATGCACAGGGAACCGGCCACAAACAACTGCCTTGGCAACGCAGCTACTCAAGTCTTCATGAAAAACTCTGGAAATCTGAACTTCAAAATTAGTGGCAGATTTGGAAAATAATTTTTAAAAATCTTTCTTCATCAGTCCTTCTCTGTATTCTTTTCTGGAGTGAACTTCTGATATCTGTTTTAATAGGTAACACCGTTCCATTAACTTGCTGAAAATAGCACCTAGCCAGGAACTGGCAGCACAGTGTTGTTCCTGTTGTCCAGCCCAGCACAGAATTAGAGCAGTGTTTGATTTACTGCTGCAGCGCTCATGGGGTTGTGAGACAGTCCTATGTGGGACAGTCTGGCCCCATCACCCATTGTGTAGTTCATGCCACTGAAAGTTAAAGTTAAACCTTGCCCTGCTTGACACCTTCTTGCCCATTCAGAGATGCCAGGAATCTGATGGGAAGGAAAAAAGCAATAATTAGGGTATTTTGTTTGTGTCTAATGAAAGAGCCAAAATCTGATAGACTCAGACAAATCCAATGGCTTAATTAAATGAATAGTACTGTTTTTTCTGGTTTGTTAGTTTCCTTGATAGAATGCAAACAATGAAGCCTAAGGTGGTGACTCAGTGCAAATGTGTTCTAAAGACTTATCTTGGAACATACATCACAGTTGAAGAAGATGACTTCAGAAGGAAAGACTGCAGTGATCTGCAGCATATTTCCTTTGACTGATCTGGCTGTATCCCTGTATTACAAATACAAACACGTATTTTTACATGTACATCCAAAACAAAACTAGGTGGTATACTATTCTCTCTTAGTAGTCAAAAACATTTCTTCCCCCTGTTCAGGCCATTTTTATGGAGCATAGAGGTCTTTAGCATCCAAATGGGCATCTGGCTGGATGCCTAGCCAGGAATCCTGCCTGCTAGCCCAGCAAGAAGACAGGGCATCAGCACCATCTGGTACACTCCCTGCTAAAGCAGTCTTGCAGCCCTTGGCAAGAGTGTTAATGGGAGCTGCAGAAGAAGAGGTTTCCTTTGCTCCACGTGCTCACTCCCCTCGTCCAGTGCTCTGAGAACACCAGCCAGGGCTGATGGCCTGGGATGCCCACAGTCTCAAATGCCCTGAAGTGGTCCTGCCCTGCTGTGTCAACCTGCAAGAGTCAGATGGACTGGAGTGTCAGGAGCCCAAGCTGAAGATGTAACACCTTTAGAACCTGGTTAACTTTTCATATTTTCAGTTCACTGAATTGCATGGCACAAAACAAAGCTCATTCTGCTTCTTTAGAGCAGGTCTTCACTACAAAATAAGTCTTCAGTAGAGAAGAACATGACTAGAGGACTCTAGGACTCCCTTCTAGCTGACTAGAAGGAGGGATAGGAGATGAGAAGGTATGAATGTCCTGCTCACACTGTGGAGCTTGACCATTCCACTGCAGCAGCATGGAGCTTCCAGTATGCAGCAGCCCCTTGTTTGGTCTGTCTTCTGCATCATATCAGCTGGGCTCAGGATCAGCATCCCTTTGGTCAGCTCTCTGTGTTACACCAGCTCCCCAGGAGCACTGCTGTCCTTGAAACCCATTCTGCTGGTTTGAGAAGAACAGTGTGTGTGTGGTGATGAGAGGGCAAGTCCAGTGTGAGTGACAGGTCCATATCACATTGAAAACCAGTAATGTGGTTCTTGAAATGGTGCAGGGCAGGGGTGTCTTCAGAACTTAGCCTGGAAACCAGTGATGAGAGCCCTGATTCTGAAAACCCATCATTCTTGATTGTAACCTGAGATGCTGTTCACTGCAAACATTAAGGCATTCTATTGGCAAGCTGCTGAAAGGTTGAGATGATCTCCTCCTTTCCTGGAAACACATGCAATACTCTTCCTGTTCCAAAAATGGTGCCTGTTCATAAAAAAGGGAACACAAGGTACATTTAATCAATTACCTTTTGTTGAATCACAGTGTATTTATTCCCAAGAAAATAAAAGCACTGTTGTTCCATCTCTACTTAATGTTTGTAGAGAACAAATGCTTGCATTGGTGCCTCTTGCTTCTGATCTCTGTCCGTTCAGAATGTTTCTCCTTGTGTTTAGTTTCCTGTCAGGGTAAACCTAAAGGAGTGTAGAAAATCAATGTTTGTGGAAGCCATCTGTGCCATGGAGCTGCCTCTGTTGTTGCTGTTTTTGTTACCCAACTGACCACAAATGTCTCAAAGCTTCAGACAGTGGGGCTGCATTTCGGATCTGCGGGAAGGTGGAATCTCTGTTTTGAAGTAAGAATCTTGCATTTTGTTTCTTCCAGGGAGCATTGTGAGCGTGGGAGATCCTAAGAAGAAATACACTCGGTTTGAAAAAATTGGCCAAGGGTAAGTCATATCCCAGTTACTTGTGCAAAACCATGGGTCAGGTATTTTGCTGGTGTAATATCAAACATGAAGATAGGCAAGCCCCAAACATGTTCAGATATGATCAGGTTTAGATCCTCCTGTCTCTCAGTACTGATCAGAATTTATAACTGTGGTCAAAAGTAATCCTCAAAGAAAACTTGATGCTGACAGTATCTTATCTGAAGCAAGGAGCAGGGCCTGAAAGATCTCCTGTCCCTCAAATGTGTGGCTCTTGTTTGCTTATCTTCTTAGGAGAAATCATTTTTGTATGCCTCAAAATAATACAGCCATTCTCAAGAAAGGAGAAAAAACATTATTACCTTAAAGAGTAACATACCACCTGATAGCTGTCAGCTGACAGCTCTCAATAACATTTATTTCAAATATTTGCTTAAAACAATATTCAGTGGTCAGGCTTATAACCGCATAGTTTAGAAATTGAAACCAGAGATTAAACAATAAGCTCTTTTTTCTAGCAGGGGTTGTAAAACGCAAAAATTCAGTAATGGACACAGTGCCAATGCACTTCAGAGAAAAATACATCATCTGCCTCATGGTGGATCCCTTGTGCATCTTGCAGGTTCTGGGCATTTATTGATAATAATCACCCAAGCCATTCTGTTTTGAACCCCAGCTTTGCTTACTGTATGTTGGATTAATTTGAAATATTTCCTATGTGAGGAGGCAAGAACAAAAGAACTTACCTCAAAATTAGGTATCTGACTTGTATTTTAAATATGGACTGCCTGCACCATTAATGTTTCCTTGGCAGTGTTGTCGTTCCAGGAGGACTGGCACCATCTGTGTAACACCAGGACACTGCTGTCAGTGTAGGACTGAAGCTGTTTACTGGCATCAGGAGATATTTTTCTGCCTTAACTGTTTGTGAGGTCTGAACTCAGAGTAGCCTGTTGCTAATGTAGAATAGTTAAGGTACTGCAGAAAGGCTGACACACTCACGCTCTCTCTCTGGCAGGTTTTGTCTGAGATCTCTCTGGTTTGGTAGGGCCTTGCGGGAAGGTGATTGTGCTCCATTCATTGTATTAAAACCCTTTCTCAAATTCCAAGTTACTTCCTACCCAAAGCTTTGGTTCTTACTGTCATTTGTAAAATTTCAGTGGATACTTCAAGCTGTGCCTGCCCCTTAGAAAAGAAGTGTCAGCTGAACAGGTGAGAGCAGAATAAACATGGATGTGAAGCAGATTATTGCTGTCACTGTGAAATGTGACCATCATCCTCACAGTCTTTTATTTTATAGTCTTAGGAGTGAGCTTGTACAAAGGTGCCTTGACATCTGGTGGAAAGACAAGTGGCTGGTACGTCACCTAAAAGGGTATCTAAATGGATTTCCTCCAGCTTTTAGTACAGCCTGAAAATAGATTGCATAACCTTCTTGGAGAGGAGTGTGCTATCATAACTAAATCATGCCTCTAATACTGCAGGCCAGTTTACTGTGATAGAAAAAGATCCTAAAGAGAAAGATCATCAGAAAGGTAATCAAACAGGATGATCAGGCAGACCCGAAGTGCTGCATGGCTGGGGTTTGGGTGTCTGCAGCAGTATTGGGCTGTGGCACTGCCTCAGCAGGTGCTGATGTGCTCAGTTAATGCAGGTGCCACTTCCTGAGCTGTCACCTCTGCAATCAGTTGGGTACAGCTATGTCACAGGCAAGTGTTATAGTGTTGGAAGTGAGCAGGTTTTTAGTAGCTGCTAATGAGAGCACTGCAAGGCAGGGAGGGGTGTAGCTGCTCAGAGAACTGCAGGTAGGGAGTAGCTGCTTATGTAAGGAAAAGCAACTTGGCCAGCACATTGCATGCACTTTATGGCTTCATACAACTGGGAAGTTAATAAATACTTGTGATGGTTTTACAGCCACTTTGCAGTGAGCAGTAGTCAGCAGCCTGTGCTGCAGAACAGGTCAGTGCTGAGTCCCTGTTTTGTGGTCTGTCTCCAGCTGAGGACTGAAAAGGTTGCTGACACCAGAGGAATCTTAGTTCTAACTAGCACTGATAAAGAGGTTGTGTTTGCTCAAGCAGTGTTAGCTCTTGTAGCAAGACAAATTAGTAGGGAGCCATAAGCAGCTTGGTTAGTACTGCACTGCGTCACAGTGACACTGATCTAATGGTGAGTCCTGGCACTTGCCTAACTGAAGATAAGACAAGGTGCTGCAGAACTGATTAAAAGTTACTGATCAGAAATGAGTTACTTGGAAGTAAAAATTTTAATTCAGAATCACAAAGCCTGTGCAATTAATTCACAGCTTTACTTAAATTACCTTTATCTAAACTCCTCACAAGTGGCCTGGAGCATTCCAAAAGCATTCTAATTTCAAGAGCTGTTTTGAAATAAGACCTGATATGACTTTGCTCAGGAGAATCATCGCAGTGTTAGCAATTCTGAATAAATGTTGTTCACTTCTTATGAAGACAAATTGGATTAATCTTGTCAATTAGTCATAGGAAAATGCATTTGCCTTTATATTAAGAGAATGCATAGCATGCCCAATGAGAATATTGCTCTCAATGCAGACATAAGGTCTCTGTTGAATTAAACTGCCTCTGAAATATTTCAGCCTGCAGGTAAACAAACAAGTCAGGGGATCACGTGAAAAGGGGCAAACTGATTTTGGCACTTTCAGTCACTGGGACACACTTGCTGGAGGCACATTCCTGCTTGTGAGAATTCCTTCCCTGGCTCTCCACTGCCTCACTGCCCCTCTACTGCCTCACTGCCCCTGCAGACATGGGTTTCTTGAATGATGGCAGTGTAAAGCTGTGGTTTAGCTCCGAAGGAAGTGTTTTCAAGCCCCTAGTTGCTTTGAAACTCAAAGGAATTGCCTCTGACTGGGGCCTTTTCAGCCCTTCACGTCATTATGGGGAAGAACATCTTTGAAGGAGAGGCAAATGGCAAACCGAACCCCACCGTGTCTAGTCTGCAGGTGAGCACACCATTTATTTCTGGTGGCTCTACAACACAACCTATGTGTGCCACAGAAGCAACACATGGACACCATAAAGAATCCTTCACGTATTAGGAGCACTCAACAGATGGAGCTGTCTACAGTTCTTGATACACAAAGAAACTCTCTAAGTATCTATCCTCTGTTCTGAATCCTTCTCAATTTGTGTGTGAAATAATAGGTGCCTTAACCTGCTCTAGCAGTGACCTTGCAGGATGGCTGGAAAATTGTTTACCTGAATGCTGGAGAAAGCTGTATTTAGATCTTTTCCTCAAATGGCTGTCATATGTTCAGGGTTCTCAGAGTGACTGTGCGGCATTGCCTGAGTTTGGCAGATGGATTCAGTTTACATGTGTGAGAAGGCCCAACTGGATTGTGTGTTACATTTCATGGAAAAAACACACTCACAGACACAAAAAGGAAAAGGGGAGAAAGAACTAAATTCAACACAGCAAAATGGAAAAGAATTAAACATACTATTTTCTAGTTTTTGTAGACACTCCTCCCCACCCCACCCCCCCCCCACCTTTTAGGTTTTGAATTAAAATTATGTGGCATGTAAAACTGGAGATTTGCACCAGCCCTTTTTCTTCATGTTGGACCTGAGTTTTCTCTTGGACATCCTGCATGGCAGAGGGCTTGTGGGTTGCCATACTGTTGGCTGAGGAGTGGGTGAACCCTTATAGAACACTCTCAAGCAACAGAGCTCTCCTGTCTGGGCTGGCTTTCACTTCCAGGAAATAAAATGTTTCTCAGTTTCTCCTGCTGTTTTGTTTCTAGGGCTTCAGGAACTGTTTACACAGCGATTGACATTGCCACAGGACAAGAGGTAAGTGTCAAAAATCCCAGCAGATTCTGCAGCTATTGAGTGCTTTCCCCTCTGGTGTGAGCTGTGGCTGGAGATTTGGGTGGCCAGTAGAGCTTTCCTGCAAAGGCTGTTTCCCTGAAGCATGGACAAAGATCATCTGGTAAAATCCATCATCTGCTGTCTTCAGCTTTTCAGTGCAAGGTCTTTAAGGGCATTGTGGTTCTGTGCCTCAGTAACTGTACACATACTGTGGTCATATGCTTTCCAGCAACACTGGATCTGAGGTTTTCTTAAATGCGTGAAAAGATGCCTATGAATTCCTAGAATCAGTAAGAGCCTTGGTGCTTTCTGTGCTTAGCTGGATGCTTCACCCATAGCTTTTAAGGCGAATTTTAAGAGATTAAATTTTTAGTTACTTTGTCTTCAGAATAGGTTAGTGCTCTCCACACTACTGTTGATCCCACCCTGGTACCACATTAAATTATCCCCAGATTGTTTTTTTAATTGAGAGAAATCTGCTAAGAAATCCCAACAAGCTTTTCTGCCAATAAAAAGTAGATGATGTTTATTGCCAGTATAAATCTATTGTTTTAGAAATTGTTTTGTCTCTGTTCCCCATTATGCATCAAGTTGTGCTTTTCAGAAAATGTTGGTCTAGATACACAATTTAACTCTGTACATTTATACCATAAAATCTGCCTGTGCATGTGGCCACAGACTGGTTAGCAATGCAGGTTGTAAAATCAAAAGATTTGTTGTGATTAGGGGCCTTGGGAAAACGCTGGAGGTGGTCACAGTTTCTCCTGTTGCTGTGAGGAATAAATAGCTTTGTTACATTGTTTAATTTCAGAAAGACTTTGTCCTTAGAACTGCCAGAAAAAAGGAGGGCAGCGGTATCTGTCAGAGAAGGACAAGGTCTCAGTCTTAATTACTGAATCTGTTAAGGCATCCACAGTCTGAAGGCAATTGCTGTCATTCAGGCCCAATCTATGTCAATCCCAGATTCGGACAGTTATACTATTTGCCATTTGTTCCATCATGTGTTTGGTCTTAAAGTATATTGCAAGACATAATTAAGGAGAAACCATGTATTGGTCTCAGTTTTGTGTTTCAATCCTACTGCAGCTGGTAAGAAGTCAGTTGTGTTTTGGTCTGGTCTCAGTGACAGCCCATTGCAGTGATCATATTAGCGAAAAACAGACGAGGTCATGTCTCTGAGAATCCCGTTGCTCTTTGGGGATACAGCTTCAGATTCCTGAGTTCTCATTTCTGGCTCTCAAAAGATGTTTGGGTCTGAATCTTACTGGTAGTTCCTTATACACCTGTTGTGCTGCATTTGGTAACCACACTTAAATTGGGGTCTCCAAGGGGTCTTAAAAGCCCTAAGCCTTCCTATAATCCTGGGCATATCTATAAAATACCAACATGTGTATTATTTCTTTTTAGACCCTGCCAATAACTGCAAATGTAGACTATGTTAAAGAGTGTTCTTTAGAAGAGCAAATCAAAATCTCAGAAGTTGAGAAGTACTAGGATTGCTATTTTTATTGTAGAACAACATCCATAATGTATGTCTGTGTTTGCTTTGTTGTGCAATCATGATTAGCAGGTGATACAATCAAAAATCATGTAATTGTCCACTGCATGTTCTTTCTGATCTTGTGCAACAGACTACTCAGGTTAATGGTTTTTAATGTCATTTTAGGTGGCCATAAAGCAAATGAATCTCCAACAGCAGCCCAAAAAGGAACTAATTATCAATGAAATCCTGGTCATGAGGGAAAATAAGAATCCAAATATTGTTAACTATTTAGACAGGTAAGTTGTTCTGGTATTATCATGTGAATGTTTGTTTACACACTGCAGGTCAAAGGTTAAAAAAAACCCTTTGATCACTGCAGAACATGGAGCTCTTTATTATTTCTCTACTCATCTCCAGTGGATGGGAGGAAATTGTATTGGCTCTGCATTAGTGTTTTCTGGCATACATAGTTTGAAGTCTGTTTTTAAAAACCTGGACCAGCTATATCTTACTAAAACAACAGTCTGTCAGCTCCAAGTGCCAAGTATTTCCATGTTGTTCTGGGGTTTGGTTTTTTTTTTAAGCTGATCAGATTTTCTGTGTCTTATGCAAAGTGCTGACAAACCATCCTAGAAATTCTTCCCTTTGGGCTGTTTCCACTATTTTCCATTGCTGGGGATGCCAGGAAGACTAAGTTCTTGTTTCCAGAAACACCTAATTTGACAGTTTTTAATGGCCTTTCCTGTTTCTGAATGTACATTTTGCAAGGTTTTCTGAACATTTGTCCAACTTCTGTCCTCAGTGGTGCACACTCTGCTCCCGTGGATAACTTTGAAAGTTATGTTGCCTTGTTCCTGGGGCTAATGGTGGAATTCATGGTTAAGATGATGAACCAGCTGGTGGCATGTGTCCTGGTTCCAGATTTATCTTTGCTTGCTTATCTTATTAAAGTGCAATCTTCACTTGCTTGTCACCTAAAATACCTCCTTTTTCATGGATGTATCTTTCTCATGTAGACTGTGCATATTCCAAGAACTGTGTAGCCTAGAAGGAATGTCCTTTTCATTTTATTCTGCCTTCATTTGCAGGGGACCTGGAGACAAGAATCAGTTGTAGGTTATGATTATTAATTAGTTTAGCTATGCACATTCATCTCCACAGCATTGTTTTCTCCTTTCAGCTACCTTGTTGGTGATGAACTGTGGGTGGTGATGGAATACTTGGCTGGAGGCTCTTTAACCGATGTTGTCACCGAGACATGTATGGATGAAGGACAGATAGCTGCTGTCTGTCGGGAGGTGAGAGATCCCACTTGTGCTTCTGTTTGTGTGAACAAGATTATGCTTCTGTTTCTATGGTGTTGTCATTAAATGGAGAAGAAAGAGCTGATCCACTGCAGTAGATATCATTCTGTCTATGTTTGCAGGGGACAGTATGTGGTAACAATTGATGTTTCCTTTTCAAAAGCTAGTATGTGCCTTCCCCTAGAAAGACAGTGTTGAGCAGCAAGCTCTTCTCTTGACTGCACTGTGTTCTGCCATTCCTCGCCATTCCCCTAGAAAGGAAATCTTGTAGAGCTGTTTCCTTCCATGTGTGATGAAATCATGTCATGAATTTTTATCCTGGTATTTCTTTTTTCCTCTTATCAGTGCCTACAAGCCCTGGATTTCCTTCATTCCAACCAAGTGATCCACAGAGACATCAAAAGCGACAATATTCTTCTTGGGATGGACGGATCTGTCAAATTGAGTAGGTATTCTTGGTCAAGTGCAGCATTCTTGGATGTGGGGTGTGGGATTGCTTTTGAGTGACAGCCAGTCACCAAAAGTGATGCTGGTGGGAGTGCCTGGACCCCTGCTGTGAGAGCACTGCTGCAATGTGCAGAGAGGTTTAGAGAGAAACAGGGTGTCAAGAGTGGCATTGCTTTGTGTATGACCCTTACAGAGTGGAGGGAGTTACAGTCTAAATCTTCTAGTCATTAAGTAAAAGCCAGTGGATGAAACTTAAGGATTTCTTTAAGTGGTCAATTCCATAATACCTTGGCTACTACAGCCCTGAGGAAACTCAGCATGGCTGCTTTTCCAGCTAGATTCCACATTGCACTCTCAGACAGGGGTTCTTGGTGGGGATTCTTTTGCTTGATTTCGGAATTCAAGCTGGCTTTAACATTATTTGTTTTTCTCCTCAGCTGATTTTGGCTTCTGTGCTCAGATCACCCCTGAGCAGAGTAAACGGAGCACAATGGTGGGGACTCCTTACTGGATGGCACCAGAAGTTGTAACAAGAAAAGCATATGGCCCCAAAGTGGACATCTGGTCACTTGGGATCATGGCAATAGAAATGGTGGAAGGAGAACCTCCTTACCTTAATGAGAATCCTCTCAGGGTAGGGTGAAATATCAGATACTGCTGTCTTTCTAATCTGTGCCATATTTTGTCTTCCATGAGATAAAATCCCATTCACAGAATCACGGAATAACCAGGTTAGAAGAGACCTCCAAGATCATCTAGTCCAACCCATGCCCTAACACCTCAACTAGACCATGGCACCAAGTTCCACATCCAGTCTTTTTTTAAATACAACCAGGGATGGTGACTCTACCACCTCCCCAGCCAAAGCATTCCAATACTTTATTATTCTTTCTGTGAAGAACTTCTTCCTAATATCCAATCTGTATCTCCCTTGGCACAGCTTGAGACTGTGTCCTCTGGTTCTGTTGGTTGCTGCCTGGTGAAAGAGACCAACCCCCACCTGACAACACCCACCTTTCAGGAAGTTGTAGAGAGTGATAAGGTCACCACTGAGTCTCCTTTTCTCCAGGCTAAACAGCCTCAGCTCTCTCAGTCGTACCTCACAGGGCTTGTGTTCCAAGCCCCTCACCAGCCTTATTGCCCTCCTCTGAATGCACTCAAGCATCTCAACGTCCTTCCTAAACTGGACCAGAACTGGACACAGCACTCAAGGTAGGGCCTCAGCAGTGACAAGTACAGGGAAAGAATGACCTCCCTGGTCCTGCTGGCCACACTACTCCTGATTCAGGCCAGGGTGCTGTTGGCCCTCTTGGCCACCAGGACGCACTGCTGGCTCATGTTCAGTCAGCTGTCAGTCAGTATCCCCAGGTCCCTTTCTGCCTGGGCACTGTTTAGCCGCACCATCCCCAGCCTATAACATTGCAGGGGGTTATTGTGGCCAAAATGCAGCCAATTCACATTCACATCAGCTTGAACCATTTCTACAAAGGCTCACTTCTAAAAATGTTCCTACAGCACATCTGCATCTGCTGTAGCTTTCATTGCATTATTGTGAGAACCTCAGGGGCAAAGTGGCATGTACCTGTGCAGAAATTTGCCACTTTGGCCTTCAGCAATGCTTGAAATTTCTCATGCCCTTTTTGAACTCTCTTTGAACTGTATCTCTGAATTGCAGAAGTTTTCAAGTGCCATGCTTCTCGAGTTGGGGAATTTTTATGATAAGTATTGCAGCTGTACCTGCAGGCACAAAACCCTCTTGAGTCTCAGACCAGTGCTGATTGAACCTTTCCTGAACTTTCCAGGAAAGATCACTGATTCTAGTAATGCAATAATTATTTATTATCAAACACATTACTAAAAGTATTTTTAGTACAGATACTTATAGTAAACTAGTGTATTTTGAAGTTTTCAGTTTTATCCCATTGTCTTAAAATGAAATGGCCAGTTCTTACACCAAATGAGTGTGTAGTAGTGGAGGAATGTGTTTACCAGGATAAAATCTCATGACTGACAGCTAAAGCAAAATGCTGCACAGTTGTTACCTGTGGGAATTTATGAAAAAAATAATTTTTACCTGTATGTATACATAGATGCTTTTTGTTAAGGCTAGAATTAAAATAGAGCATGATCTTTAGCTTTGTCCATACTGTAAGGTTGTGCTTTCTCTGGTTTGTGGCACCCAGACTGTGTATTGCAGACTGTCAGAAGAAACTACAGAAGGGTCAGGACATACCTCCCAGCTGCTAAAGAAAAGAATACATCAGTTATACAAATTTCACTCTTTCAATTATACAAGTCTTTCACTCTTTTTGAAGAAAATTCCTGAGTTTTCTTGGAAGACTTCCTTTGGTTTGATAGGTGCCCTGGAGTTTTGGGTTCCAGGGCACACGTGGAGTATTGTGCACTGTGTCACCTCATTAGGGTGGATAAGAAAGAAACAGGTTTGGATTCAGAGCGGTGCTGCATAAGGAGAGTGGACTGTAGCTGGCAGGGTGGCACTAGGCCTCTGTCACTGCAGCCCTCTTGTCCCAGCAGAGACCTTTACACATCACAGTTTTGCTTCTGTTTCCTGTGAACCCATATTTCATTTGCAAAAAATGCAGTTGCTTTGTGGAAGGCAGCAAAAACCGGTGAAAAGAATTAGCATTATTGATCTGGATGCTGAAAATTCCCTGCTTCCTTAATCTCCAGTATTGATTAGGATTCCTCAAGAAGCCTCAGGTCAGCTGTTAGAAAGTGTGCTGATTTTGCACATTTGACATTTGGTAAGGAGGGAAGAAGCCACCTTTTATTTTTTTTAAAGAAAAATTTGATTAACAGAACTAAAAGAATAATAAGAATCAGAATAAAACTTTGTCTTCGTTTGAAGGACAGGTGTTTACCAATAAAGGAAGAAGTTTTTCTTTGAAATGGAGAATGTAAACTCCTTCCCTCTAAATTATTATAATTTTGAAATTAGGGGCTTTTAGGCAAAGATATGGGAATTAGGAATAATAGTTTTTTACTAGGAAAATTGAAATAGAAATACAGTATTACAAAGAACAATCCTAAAACACTGACAGAGTCAGAATGCAGCTTGACATCCTGTCAGTTAGGGTGTTGGTAGCCGTCTGATTAAATGGTGGTAACAGTCTTCTTGCAGTGGCAGATGTGGTTTAGTTGAAGCAGTGGTTCTGTAGAAGAGCGCAGTTTTCCTCTGAAGGTCTAGGGATGATGTGGAAAGCTTCGGCTTTCCTCTGGAATCTAGTGGAAAGGTATCTTGGTGTTCAAAATCTGAGTTTTTATTTAGATAGGAAAGGCTTGGCTCTTCTCCTTGGCTGGAGCATTTCTTAATGGGATGATGCAATTTTATCAGTCATACGGTGCGACTTAATGGCCCATCAGTAGATGATATCTTTCTGGAGGGAGGATGGGTTGTGGAAAAGATAATTGCCCCACCTGGTCTTAAAGATGGCCCATTAGCAGATAATACGTGCCATGAAGATAAGAGTCACTGCCCCACCGGGCTTCAACAGATGGTGATAGAATACACATTTCTGGCTACATCCTGTATTGCAACCCAACACAAACTTTCAGAACACTTCTCCTCCCCCACACACCCTCTTTTCTTTCCCACTGACAATGTACAGAAACAATTCAGACAGTTTATCACCTCCAGAATAGTCTTTCTTCAGTTCAGTTAGGGAGAGGAGTCTCTCTCGTCATGCTAGGGAGACTTCTTCTCAAGAAAACAGTTCTCTCATGGCTTTTAATTTCCATGAATAGCTGCTGCCCGGAAATCTGCAATTGTGAAGTCCCTCCCATTTTTTGCAGCCTTCCCACAGCTGTGTTCATGGGCCATGTCAAACTTATAAGGTGCTGTTTTTAAGGATGAGCTGCTCAAAAGCAAGTTCTCTTTATCTGTCTCTGAGATCATCTTCATCTCTGGGAAGATAGATCTTCTTCTTTCCCTGGGGGGCAAAGAGTCTTCATGACTCTTCTCTCTCTCTCTGTTAAAACTTCTCATGGGCTCATATCTACTTCAACATCTGCTTGTTCAGCATGGATGCCTTTGCTCATGTCTACAGTGTGAACACTCCAGCCCCCCATACTTTTTTCCATGATTTATAGGGACATTCAGAATATCATAGTCCATCACCATGGCTTACAGAAGAATTTCAGCCTAAGCCTAAGGCATCTCCTCATTTTTCCTCCCATCTGGGAGCTGACTTCTTTACTAACCTTGGTGTCTTCTTGTTGTTTCTCTACATGTCTTCACTCTGTCATTTTCTCTCACTACAGAGAGAATTGAAGGTCTGCAAGTCTCATTGGTGCAGTGAAAGAGTTAATATCTCATCTGAGGCCTGCAGATAGTCATGTGATCCCTGCCGGGTGGTTGTCAGAGCTGTTTACGGCAGAGAATTCTTAGACTAGTGGAGGGTTACCATAGCAATGAAATTACTTATTTTTCTGATGCGACTGTTAAGTTTTACCACCTAAGTGAAGCTGATTTGGAATTTAGAGACTGCTGAAAGATAATTGAAGCTGCGTCCTGTCTGCCCCATTATGCCTTTTCATCATACTATATTTATACATGCAACTTGACGTGTCTGTTGAACATGAGACTCCAAGTGTTTCTGGTTTTTTATCCAAGGAGTAAGCTGATGGATTTATCTTTTTTTTTATCCAGTAACCATTTTTTATCAAGAACAGAGAAAAAAAATTGATGAATTTTGTTTTATGGAAGTCATACTTTAGGGACCAGTGAGCACTGCAGAGATGCATTTTATGTAATAATCCTTTGAAATAATATATTCAGACCACAACAACACTTTAAAATTGCCTGTAAAGCTGTGTCAATACTTGGAGAAGTAAAATGTTCTGATGTAGTTCCTACTAAGTCAATCAATAAAATCGTCTTCAAGGCAAGATCATTTTGATGTTGTAATAGCTGTGACTGCATCAGGATTTTTGGGGGATTTTTGGTTGGGTTTTTTGTTGTTGTTGATATGTGAAAGTCATCTCCAGCCCTCTGCGAGGAAGAAACTGACAGTGGCGATTAGAGCATAAAAATAGGGTCTGTGTGAATATTTCTGGGTATGAATGAAACAATCTTCTGTTTCCTTTGTCTCCAGGCATTGTATCTGATAGCTACCAATGGGACACCGGAGCTGCAGAACCCAGAGCGACTCTCAGCTGTGTTCCGAGACTTTCTTAACTGCTGCCTGGAGATGGATGTGGACAGGCGAGGATCTGCCAAGGAACTTCTGCAGGTAAGATATGAAGCAGCTGCAGGTGAAATAGATGTGCAAGGGATCAGTTTCCTTGTCAAATAAAGGCGTCAGGTGCCCAGTCCCACCCCACACCCCTCCCCAAAAGCTAAGTGGAATCCTGTAGTGGTTTGGGTTGAAAGATGCCTTTAAAGATCTATCTATCTGACTGAGCTAGGATCTCTTAAACTCTAGGTCATGTTGTTCAGAACTGCATCTGACCTGACCTTGAATGTTTCAAGGGATGGACTTCCACCTACATCCCTGGGCAACCTGTAGCAGTGTTTCACCATTCTCCTTGTAAACTATTTCTTAATTAGATCAAATCTAAATTGATTGTCTTTGAGTCAAAAGCCCTCTTGATCTGTTGCAACAGGCCCTGCTAAAAAATGTGTCCCCAGCTTTCTTACAACCCCTCTCAAAGTATTGAAGAGTTGTAAGGTGAGGTCTCTGCAGGGCCTGTCCTTCTCCAGGTTGAACAAGCCCAGCTCTCTCAGCTTTTCTTCATAGGAGATATGTTCCATCTCCTGGCCATTTCTGTGGCCCTGTTTTGTACTTTTGGGAGTAAATTCAGTTTTAATTCTTGACAAAAGAACTGAAGTAGAATGATACCAGGTAGAGAGGCCTGAAATGTGGGGGAGGAACCCTGTAAAAGCAGTCACAGCCAAGCTGTCAGAGATTTGGCTGTGGGGAGATTACCATGAGCTCAGAGGGGGCCCCAGCTTGTCCCTCCTGCTCTCTTAGAGGTTTTTGCCACTAAGCCCCATTTTAGAGGTTTCTGCTACCCAAACAAGGACAGCTGGACAGGACTTATCCCAGCCCTGTTCGCTTCCTGGCACAGTCAAGCTGCTCAAGGTTTGCTGCCAGGTTTTGTGGCAGAGAGGGAGCTGCAGAACATGCCACTTGACTGTACCTGCTGGGAAGGAAGGTGCCAACCAGCACAGGAGGGCCAGGGCATAGAAGTGTAGACACTACTCTCCCTGCAAGTCAGAGAAGAGTCCATCAGCACTCTGCCATTTGTCTCCCTGCTCCTGACTTGCTGCTGAAAACCTGTACCTGTATGGAGATTCAAGTCTTGTGAAAATACATGAGCCTAAATCCTTCTGGGTTAAACATTTCTTAGAGGTATTGGAGTTTCCTAAGGAATGACTTGCACATATCTTTTTTGACAATTTAAAAATTTGTGTCTTTAAAAACGAGAAACCTAAATGAGTCTTTCGCGTTTCCTGAAAGGAGCAAAGCTCGGGGCAGCAAGCAGCATTCCCAGAGCACTGACAGGGCAAAAATCCCAGCAAGCTGAAGACACCTGCAGAAATGGATTGATAGGCGTGTGGGCCATGTTTGCGTATGATAGCAATGTCCTGGACATGAAGGTGGAAGTGCAGATGGTCCCCTCAGTCCTGTTTCTGGTAACAACTGGAATCCTGGTTGAGCCTGTGAGGAAGTGTGTTTGGAAAGTAATGGTACCTGTCTTGTTTTTTTTCCTTTGGGCAGCATCCATTTTTAAAATTAGCCAAGCCGCTCTCAAGCCTGACTCCTCTGATCATTGCAGCAAAGGAAGCAATTAAGAACAGCAGCCGCTAGCACTGCAGGTCAGCTTTCTGCCCTGCCAGCTTGGAGCAGGACTGAGAACACAAACTCTGTAAAACCTCAACTCTCATGCTGCAGGACAGATGGATGGACGAACAAACTAACAGTCACAGTCATGGTGGTAGGACCACCCCAGTTCCTCAAGGAGTAAAAAATTATCATTTGTCTTCTTCCTGCTTTCTGGCTCCTTAATTTATTTTTAAGATGAATCGGGGCTAAGGACAGAGAGGTAATGACAGAAAATGCTTTCATTTCCAAGGTAAAGCAAATTCAGTTGGAAGATTCCTTTCCTTCTCACCCTGTGAATAAGCTGTACATTCACTTTTAAATTGTCCGTTCTTTCTTAATGATGTAAGTCATGTTTCTGGGGTTTTTGGTATGGTTTGGAATTGGAGAAGGGCAATTCTTCATTCATTATCTCCAGACTGCCTTTTGAATATGGCCCACTTGTCAGTTTTTGCCCAGTTGTGGTACTTCCTACATGGGGAAGAAAGTGCAATTGCATTTCCAACCGGAAATGAACGAAGAGTGGGAAAGACAAAACATCCTATGGAGATACAGCCGTTCAGCTGGGACTGTGTAGTGGTTCGGTTCTTGCTGCCAATTGGATTCGTACCCCTAATTGCAATCTCTTTGCCTGGATAAGAGTCTTATGCAGCTGAAACATCAGAAAGATCAGTCGGTGTGCTCAGAAAAGGTTTGTCTGATGCAAAGCTGTCAGAGCAATGTGAGGGTAGAGTGGGCCCAGCTGTGCCCAGGGCCGAACCCCAGTAGAGCCCTGGCAGAGTCCAGAGCAGCCTGAGCATCTGCAGAGCTAGGCTGGAAGGAGGTGCTGGTAGCGACAAGTGGCAGCAGCCTGGCTGTGGGTGCCTCTTCCTGGGAGAGGACTAATCCTTCTGTCTCAGAGCCAGACTGTGTGGGGGCTGTTCTCCAGAGAAATCATGGCCATGCTGAGAAATGTGCAGCCTGGTGGGATTGGCATCCTGAGTCTCTGCAGGAGTAGAGAAGAGCAAACAGAGCAGAGTGGTGGTGTCACTTGTGAGGGTGCCTGTTCTCACATCTGTCTTGTAGCTCCTGGGAAAGGTTTGTAGTGCCTGCAAAATTCTCGGTAGAGGGGTACAGGACCAGGCTGCTCTGCAGGCTCCTGCACAGGTGAGCGTCTTTTAGGCACGGGAGTTCTGCCCTGGGAACCAAAGCTGATGTGGAGAGCAACCTGCAGAGTTCAGATCTGCAGGAGCCAGTGCAGCAGCCAGCTCTGGAAAAAAGCGCTTTAAAACCTGGAGTTGTGCACTGAGCAAGAACAAAGGTGTGAAATGCAAAGCGGATTACAGAATTACTTGGAGGCATCAGGCCAGCCTGGTTTTTGCTATCCTACTTATGTCAAGCACTGCACAATGAAGCTCGAGTTGCTGCAAGAGAGGAAACTGGGGATGTGCCTGAGGATTGTGCTTGATTAGTCAGCGGATTTCAAGGGAGCAGAATACTTTCAGTATGCAATTTGTGTTTTATTTATTCGTCACTCAGTAATAGCATTTACATGGTGTATTTGTTGCTGTATTTTAGGAGTACAACTCATGCAAGACCTTCAAAACAGCAACTGAAGCAACATGAGCAAAAAAACTGAGTGAGCAAAAACAGCTTTCTGCTATAGATCTTCATGTTGGCATGGTCCTGCAAAGGGTTAAGTAGCCTTTAAGGCATTCACCGCCTTCATGTCTGAGCAGCAGGAAAGAAGGATGCTTGGGCTGTTTTTGAATTAGCCCAGGAGCATGTCTAGTTTTGGCATTCTGTTTAGTTGCAGTCTTTGTGTGGCAAATATCCTTACTGCTGATGCCCTTGCCTGCACTGGCCATCACAGTCTCCTTGGCAGAGGCAACAGGCAGACACAGCCCTCCTTGAGTTACCACAGCTAAGCAGAAACTAACTTTTCTTCATTTACTGGGAAGCACAACAGGTCCAGTTTTTCAGATGGCCAGATAACATGCTGAGGCGAGCAGCTCTGGTTTCCTGAACTGGTGGAACATCAGGAGGAGCTGAGAGAGCCACCAGGAGCCCACAGCTGGAGTGACCAGTGGTTGACAGGACCTGGAGCAATGGCTTTCAAGATTTCCCCCCATAAAAGATGCCCCTGGGGAGTAGGAGTGGTCAGGACAGGCAAACAGGCCATAGCACAGCAGATGGTGCAGAAGGGTATGCAGGAAGGTGCGTGAAGCCCTGCCAGGGAGCAATGGTGTCCACCCAATAGAAAGCCTTCTCTAAGCTCTGCACCTACCACAACCCATGCAGCAGCCCAGACAGAACTCTGGTGGGATTGTGCTGCCAGCGAGGTGTCAGCAGCAGGCTGTGCCCTGCTCTTAGGCCAGTCCTGGTGGTAGCAGCATAAGTACACCTGCAGGACATGTGCCCAGGGCGAGGAACTCCTCCGTTTTGGGCCAGAGCTGCAGCAGGAGTATCCAAGCTCGCTGAGCCCCTTTCCAACATTTACCAGCAATTCTGGCTAAGGGGGAGATCCCAGGTGATTGGACTATGGCAAATGTGGCATTGATGTACACAAAGACCTGGAAGGAGGATCTCAGGAACTACAGGTCTGTCACCCTGACCTCAATGCTGGGAAGTCATGGAGCAGATCATCTGGAGTGCCGTCACATGGCACATACAGAACAACCACGGGACCAGGCCTAGCTAGAGTGGGTTTGTGATAGGCACATGCTGTGTGACCAGGGTGATCTCTTTTTACAACGGTATGACCTGCCTAGGGCATGAGGGGAAAGGCTATGGATGTGTCTAGCTGGAATTTAATAAAGCCTGTGTCAGTGTTTCCCACAGCTTTCCCCTGGAGAAACTGGCTGCTCATGGCCTGGATGGATACACTGTTGTCTGGGTAAAAAAAACTGGATGGATGGCTTGAGCCCAGAGAGTCTTGGGGAATCTGTCATCCATTTGGGGCTATCAGTAGTGGTGCACCAGGGCTGGGTACTAGGGCCAGTTTTGTTTAATACCTGTATTAGTGATCTGGACAAGAGGATTGAGAGCACCCTCAGGTAACACCAAGCTGGGTTGGAATTTTGATCCGCTGGAGGACAGGAAGGCTCTGCAGAGGGATCTGGACAAGCTGGATTGCTAGTCCAAGGCCAGTTGGATGAGGTTCAACAAGGCAAAGTGTCAGATCCTGCACTTGGGTCACAGCAACTTCAGGCTGGAGAAAGAGTGGCTGGAAAATGGCTGGTGGAAAAAGACCTGGAAGTGCTGATTGAGAGCAGCTGAACATGAGCCAGCAGTATACAACTACCTGAAAAGAGGTTGGAGCGATGGGGAAATCAGTCTCTTCTCCCAAATAACAAACAATGGGATAAGAGGAAATGGCTGCAAGTTGCACCAGGGAAGGTTTTGATTGGATATAAGAAAAATGTCTTCACCAAAAGGATGGTCAAGCATTGGAACAGGCTGCGCAGGGCAGTGGTTGAGTCACCATCTCTGGAGAGATTTAAAGGATTTGTAGATGGGGCACTTGGGGACAGGTTTAGTGGTAGACTTGGCAGTGCTGGGTTGATAGTTTGACTCCATGAGCTCAGGAGTCTTTTCCAACCTGAATGATTCTGTTCTGTTTAGAAGACTTTCTCTCATGAGGTCCTATTTTTGTCTGTCAGCTCAAGATCTGTATCTGTAGGAGAAGCTTCCTTGCAAAAGAGTAATTTGGGCTGGAGATGGGCTGGCCTCAATGTGTAAATCACTCATCAGGATGAAACGTATTTGTATTCCTGTAAGAAGTGAAGAAATGAGTGACAGTTTCTTTTTCCATTATATCTTTAATTTTTTCCTATCCACAAAAGGACAGCCATCCTTTAAAAGGAAAAGCACTTTGAAATGGCATATGTTTGCTGGACATACAGTCTAAATACTTCTGTTGACAAGCTACTCTATTTGTTTGGGGAAGGGGGGTATTTCCTATTTATTTCCTTGACCTATAACTATTTCAGCATCTCTACTTTTAAAAAAAACCCACCACCACAACTTTCCAACAAGTATGGAAAATAAGGAAAACAAATGGTAACACTTTTTTTCTAACCAGTATATGCCTCAGCATACAGAATATTGTTGGCACTCACTTTTTTTAAAACAGCCCCTGTCCTAAGAGGCCTTTCTTTTAATTTTATTAAATATTATATTCCTTTTTTTCGCAATAGCAAATCTAGAGTTTTTTTTCTTCTAAAACCAATTCCTGGGAGGCAGACAAGATTCAGCAGAAATAATCTCTGCCAGTGGCAGTTTTCAGCACGGAGTGGACTTCCCCAGCTGAGACTGTATGACATACAGGGAACGTAGCACCAGTATCCCTGTGGCTCCATCCTTGGGACAGTCTCTGGTGCTGATTTGCACTCACTAATTCTGAAAGATGGCAGCTCTGTTTGTATCCTCCCAGCCTGGATATTAAATGTGGAAAAAACACAAGTATTTTTTAAAAACCCAACGACACCCACAAAAATCCAGTCCTGAGAGGGTCAGGTCTTGTACATTATTTATGGGCTCACAGAGTATATTAGGATTGACAATAGCATTGACCTTGCAGAAAGGAAAGAGACAAATACTGTAAAATCTCTGGAGTCACCTTGGGTTTTCTGACTGCTATCCTCAGATCAAGCAATTAGTTATATATATTTTTGAAGTATTAGAAATAGTCTGTTTCTGTCGCAAAATGAAAACTAAAAGTTTCAGACACTTTTATTACAAGGTTTTAAAAGATTGGTTAATTGTCTTAATTTTTAAATTAAACAGTGAAATACCCTATCCAATAACTTGACTATGATTCCCATTCCTGCAATGAAGATGTGTGAAAATGAGCTGATAGCTCACTGTGGTTTAAACGTGTTTTGGGACAGAAGCATGGTAGCAGTAAAGTCAGGGAAGTTTGAGAAGCACAGAGAGGTTTATTTATTTAAGAAAAGATTAAAAAAGATAACCATACCTATGTAAAATTCCATACAGCTCCTGCATGCACTCCTGGGAACCTGCACAGGGGTGGATCTTACAGTGTTCTCAGGGTTGGATCGCAAACTTGGGCCAGGGTTACATTCTCATTTCTTGTGGCCAGTGCTTTTGTAAATTTTTGTGTATTTATTCTTCATCTTTGGCTACTGGTTGGCTGCTCCACTACACACAGAAGAACTCAAGGGTTTGTGCTGAGTTTCTTTGAGGTTAGCGGCTGTACTTGTGCAGTTCTTTGAGTCAGTCCTTCCCTGTGTCCTGCCACCAAAAATTAAGCACGTTCTAGTCACCATGAGAAGGGAAGTACCTGTCTCCTGTCCTCTAGTTGTAGGAAATGTCACAGTACTCCATTGCCCATATAGCAGTTATTTCCAGTATGTAATCCTAGGTGTGGCTACTGACTATTCCTCACACTGAGCCGTGTAAATATTTGTATTTCTTAGTGCAGTCCTGAGCAAATCCAGTGAGCAAAGAGCCACTCTTTGAGTCAGAGCCAGAGAGAGCCCTGTGACATCTACCATTAAAGGCAGGAGCCATTGTTTCTTTGCTTGACACCTAGGACATGCACTCTAGTGCTGGCTTTGCCTTGCTAAGTGCTACCAAGTCAGTGGTCCATACACCTTCCTGGTGTTCCAGTTTCCTCTTGGACTGTTCATTCATGCCCAGATGTGTAGCAACTTAATGATGGGTTGATGAAGACCTATAAATATGTGTTCATCATCTCAGGTTTTTTTCCCTCTCCTTTACCCATACCAGGTAAATATCTCCAATTTTATCCCAAGTTTTCAGGAAGCAGACAAAGCATAACCTTTGTCTTCCAAGAGAAACCATCCAAGGGTTGACAGGGTAATTTTATTTTTCTTACTGAAATTTATAGAATCTCACTTATCTGTCTCTCTTTGGATGCAGTTTAAAGCTGATTGCCATAATCCTAGGTGTGCATCGTGCCTGCAAACCATTACTGGCCTGAACCTACCAACAATTGCATGTACCTTTGTACAAGAGTTATCTCAAAAAAAAAGGTCTTATAGTAAAGAGGGATACCCATATGCTCTCCATGCATGCCCTTTGGGCTGCCACATGGGCACAAGCCTGCAAACCTTGTTCTTGCTGCTTAGCAATTCCCCCACAGGCGAGCACTTGAGTTCTGCAAGAATCTGACCCTGACTGAGGAAGCTGGGGTCAATACCAGTAGTTAAAGTTAATGATATTGAAAACTGCTAATTGATTTAATAGCCTGTGATCACAGTGGCTTTGCCCTACACAGTTTTCAAGTAGACCACACATCAGCTTCAGCACGTGTGTGTAAGGTACCTTCTGCTCTGTTTAGTGGCACCATCTTCCCAGCTGCTGGAGACTTGCAGGCAACACCTGCCTTGCCCAACTTAGGTACAGAGCTAAAAGGAATATGGTTGAGCGCCAGGGCCTGGATAGGCAGCCATGAATGCAGATCAGAAGAGCTGTCAGACACATGTGCACACACCTTTGAATCACAACTCCCTGGTGTTCCAGGTTTATGGATGCCAGCCACTAGAACAGATTCCGACCCTGGTATCCAGAGGTCTTTTCCAACATAAAGTATTCTGCAGTTCTCTGATTCTGTCTGCTGGATTCAGCTAGGTCCATGTTAGCAACTTTAGTTTGATCAAAGTTTCCTCATGGTCAGCTCTTGTGGCCTAAGGCTTCAGCCCCTTTAGGTCCTAGTGCTGAGTTGCTCATGCTAAATGAGACAACTCGGAGAGAATACATTTCATCCAATTTCTTCTGGAACACTGAGAGGGCAAGTGTGTGAAAACACAAGTATTGTATATGTGTAACCTCCTCTTTGCCCTTCATGCCTCTCAGGGGTCTGAAACAGGAAAGAGCTTTCCTAAAGAGCGAGATGAAGCAGCATGTTACTTCTCCCAGGTCTCTTTGCACTTGACTAGTTTTGTCCCTCTTTCTGTGCCCTTTGCTCCCCCTGTGCTCTGTGGCTGCTGCCCAAGACTGTGTAACTGGCATAGATAAAGTGGTTGAGACCCTCATTTCTCTGTCCTTTGAGCTGCCTGGTCACAGCAGCCTTTTCCATCTGGAAACTTGATATGGGGAGGAAATCCCCACCTCCTTTCTTGAAAAACCTCCAGGAGCCCAGGGCCTGCCATCTGAAGTCAGTGTGTTGAGGGCTCCCTGATGCCTCAGGCTGGTGTGACACCACTGCAAATGGGAGGGAGTAGGGGCAGGAGGTTGTTTTGAAAGGTCCATTTGCTGCTGCACGCAGTGTATGTCCAGCCCTACCCCAGGCTTAGGGATCAAATTCAAGCACTGCTGCTCTCTCTGGAGTCAGTGAGAATTTGGTTGTTGCTTTCAATGACAGCTGAACTTTTTGCCAAAGCAGCAGGTGCTGACAGTGCCCCAAGCCCCAGGGCTGGATGGGTCCCTTGGCCATGTGGGTGGGAGGGAGCTGCCCCTTTTTCTCATTCTGTATCACACAAAATATGCTAGTCACAAGTGGGTCAGCACAGCAAACAGGCAGCCTGTGGGTCTCTTCCATCCTTGTCTCTTGAGATTTTTGACCTTTGAGCTTAAGCTGTACAAAGGCAACTGCTTTTGGTCCCTCTGTGTATCCCCACATTAATTAATGCTGCTAAATCCATCTAAATCCGTCTGTAGCACAGCAAGGGTGAAAGGCCTCAGCCCTTCAGTGTGAGCAAGTCAGCCAGCAGGAAGGGAGCTGCTCCACACAGGAACAAGGAGCAAAGGACTGTAGCACCTCCTGCTTAGGCAGAGCCCAAATTCTGTGGGGAAATGTTAACAGTTATTCTCATGCACTGGTGTGTCAGCAATGCAGGTGCTGTGCCTGCAAACACATGATTCAAGATGTGCAAAAGAATTCTGCAACTCTTTACTGGATCAGTAGGTCACCAGTGCTAAACTCCAGTTTAGTCCAAAGCAACCAGTTTACACCTGTGCTGGTATGTGGTAGATTTTTTTCTTCAGGGTGTCCAAACAAAAGTAAACAGAGGAGGAGCCTACATTTTCATTGTTTATCAGAAACGTATCTCATTTTGCTGTACATTCCTTTTTTAGGATGTGTTATCTGTTAAAAAAAATACAAGAAAAAGAAAAAAACCCAGAAAAAATATGAAAGAAAAAAACAAATGTGTAGTGACAAATCTTCTGTAACTTTGAATTAAGAGGTAACTGATCTTTTTAAAAAGATAACTAAGTTATTTACTTTGTAAATGTGCTGACGGCATGGATCCATCTTATTGACCTCAGCATCCTTTTTTAAAAGATTTTGGGTTTTGTTTCCAATATTAAGTTATTTTAAATTGTGGTTGAAGCAATAGGAAATTGAAATATGGATTGTGCATGACTGTGTCTTGAGTGTAAAAATATTGCAGTTTGAAACTTGGACCTAAAGTATTGCAAA
>JANRGV010000023.1:7685343-7696078 GCA_024734035.1 Alethe castanea | reverse complement strand
ATAAAAGTTATAAATTCCAACAGATTGTGTGACAGCAGCTTTTCCTATGGGATGTGCAGCATCAGAAAGTCTTAATCAGTGTGGTTATGCATGCTTTTAGCTTTGTCCTGTGCCACTCTATGTTGTCATGACACAGAACTTGACCTGCTACCAGCTCAGATCACCCGCTGCCACCCCAGCTCCTTGGACCTTGTGTCCGCACAGAGACACAAAGTGTTTCTGCTGCTCCCCGTTTTGCACAAATCCACAGAGAGCTATGATTTTTCCAAGTCTCGTGTCTCCATTGTGCCATATTCCTAAAGAACCAGCAGCCCATCCCGATGACTACAGTGAGTTACACGGATGGTTGTCAGCTCCACTTCCTGCCTCGAAATCCTGAAACTGCTTCTAAGTGCTGCTCACTTCAGCTCTTGGACACCTACTCACACAGAATTGGGAAAAAAATCCTGACTGCCCACTTGCAAGGTGAGTTATGCCAAAGTTAGAACTTGGTGGGAAATCTCTATCCATCTTTATGCTTTTTTTATCTATACAAAGGCGTGTGCACAGATGTGCCATGTATACAAAAGAAGGAGTGTGCAAGCAACATGACTGGCACTTTCAGTCTATGTTCGTTCCATACCCATGGGTACAAAAACATTATGGAAACCCTTGTACAGAGTTCTATCCCTGTAGAATGGAGTGCGGCAAGTGGGGGCAGTTGGTTGGCTGCAAGTCCCGGACAGCAGGTGAGATCTGGCTCCACACCTGCCAGACCCTTTAAGGCTCGATGCTGATTCCTCTGGAATAGGAAAGCCCTTCAGCCTTGTCTCTGTCCAGAGGGGCAGTGCTGGCCTGGCAGCACAGGTTGTTTTCCACACAAGTTGCTAGAGATGAGAACACAACACTTGCAAACACTTCCTGCAAGCCACAGCTCTGGGTGCTCACCATTAACCTCAGCTCTGGGACCAGTGTCTGCCCCAAGCTTCAGGGGGTGCAGCGGGAGCGTGGCTGGGCTCTGCCCTGGGGCCATCCTGCAGTGACAGCTGGAAACAGGGAGCGTTTAGCTGCCACAAACAGCCAAGTCATGGGTGGAGGGGAGCTGGTCCAGGTCCAGACTGCACTGTTGTGTGCTGTGCTCTGGGGCTGGTGCTCCCCGCAGACGGGACTGAACTGATGTGCCAGAGAAGACAAAGAAGCTTCAGCTTAAACCTTACTGAGGTGGGTGGGTGGTCTGGGAAGAGTGGGGAGG
This sequence comes from Alethe castanea, assembly GCA_024734035.1. NCBI lineage: Eukaryota > Metazoa > Chordata > Aves > Passeriformes > Muscicapidae > Alethe > Alethe castanea. The sequence continues at coordinate 7,694,847 of JANRGV010000023.1, read as the reverse complement.
GTCAAGGGGAGTCACAGACCTCATACTGCTGGAAGGACAAGGAAAAAGGAGTGGGAACTCAGCAGTGAGGAGAGCTAAGGGTTGGAGAGCAGGTCTAAATTACACTAAAATCCCACCAGACAGACTCTGAGACTTTGCTGCTCTTCAGCCAGTGACAGGATGAGTCCCTAAACCTGAGACTCGGTCTTCCTTGTGGTGAGGGACATGAAGGAAGACTACAGTGTGATGGAGACTGTGATGGGGTGGGAACTCACTGGGGGAAAAGAGGGAGCAGTTATGAAGTAAAAGGCAGGTGGGAGAGAGAACTGTTCAGAGAAGGGCTGAGCTGCAGCTTGAGCAAGCTGAAAAATGTTATTTGGGATCATCCCAGATTGATTTAATTTCAGAAGTTATTGAACAAGTTTCTTTTTCAGGGTATGTCATGTTTTCCCTTGGAGGTGTGCATTCTGCAAACTAGAGCTGTGTTGCCAAAATGCTCAAGCAAGTCTCTGCTACAGGTCATACCATTTCTTCTTTGGCTTATTGCAGTCCAGTGCTGAGCTGCAGCAGAGCCCTGGTGAAGTCCACAGCAGCCTCAGCATCCACACAGCGCAACTTTAAGGAGAGAAATCAGAAACCGCCCATCAGCTCCTGTCCCCCTTGTCCCAGCCACCCGTGGTACTTAGACCACGCTGGCTGTGCTCAGTGGTGCCCAATCATTGCTGCCTTTGGCAGAGAGCAGGAGAGCAGGACATGTGCCACCATGTACTTAGACCACGCTGGCTGTGCTCAGTGGTGCCCAATCATTGCTGCCTTTGGCAGGAGAGCAGGAGAGCAGGAGAGCAGGAGAGCAGGAGAGCCGGACATGTGCCACCACCTGCAGCCAGCCATGGCAGATCCATGTTCTCAGCAGCTCCCCAGAGCGGGATGCTCCTGTGCTCGCTGCCATCTCCCAAAAGCCCTTATCCCATCCATGCCGAGAAGACAGGGACCCATATCATGCCATCTGCTGCTGGAAGAAAAGCTGGTCCCAAATGATGTCCTCAGCCTTCTCCAAGCCCATCCATGCCACTGCTGGTCCCAAACGATGTCCTCAGCCTTCTCCAAGCCCATCCATGCGCTACTGGTCCCAAGCACTTCCCAGTCCAGACTGGATACTACCTAGAATGCTTCCTTTAGAAAAATAAGTAGCAAATTATTGAAAATAGATTACAGACAAAAAGGGGAAACAAAAAAGGTCAAAAATCTTATCTCTGTCAGGAGCTTGAGGAAGGCCCCAACCCCTACATGCTAGGGAAAAACCCACCCATGGGTGAGGGAAGCCGATCCTTTCTGCCTTCCCCTCTGCACTGCCCCCTAAAAGTAATGGTGATCCCAAAGTAAGTAAGGGGAGTGGAGCAGCCCAAGCCCTTCCTTGCCTGGAAAGCAAAGCAGCTGTGCACAGGTTCTGGAGTACCACCTCTGTTCCCGCTATGGCAGTTTGTTTGTGTCGGGCAGTACAGTTTCTCTAGGGGCTCCTCCTTCCCTGGGGATGAGACCAGGCTGTCAGTGTTCTGCCCAGGGCCCCAGCTCTCAGTGAACCAAAATAAGCAAAACCAGCTTGTATGATGGCTGGGCAGACCAGCTCAGCTCCAGCACAATGTTGCACTTTAGGCTATAGGTGAGCAATGAAAAGGATAATGCAACATAGTTCCTCGTGCAATGGAGAAGCAAGAGAGAAAGAGCTTTATTTAAAGAAACACTACACATATATATAGGGTAGTACATGAAAAACAAAATAGAAAAGACTTATTGGTCCAAGAAGGCAACACCTCTCTGAAAACATACTTTCTGCAAAGTATCACGAGACACTCACACAGCTCTCACACACGCTGCAGGTGTGTAATCATGGTTATAATTTCTTGACCTTGTAAAGCCTGAGAAAGGCAAGGCTTCAAGGCTGCTTTTTCCCTGGTTCCCAGCAGCATTGAACAACATGTCCCCCTTTCCGAAAAATATTTAAAAAATAAACAGAAAAAATATATATCTGTGCTTCCCAGCAGGGCGCTTTACTAGTGAGGACAAGCACATATAGGAGACATGCGGATACCAGCCTGGGAAGGTTCCAAATTTGTTGACCTTTGCAAAAAAAAGATCCATCACCAAATCACTATTTCTAATAAAATAATAAAGTCTGCTACAGTTCCCCAGAAGTAAAATCCATCACCTTTCTTGAAACATTTTTAAATTTTTGGCAAAAACTTCTCATGGAGTTTAAAACAGTTAACTAAAATCCATCACCAGTCTAATACATTGTAAAACTCTGGCTCACAACTTAACAAAAGGTAATACAATTCCCGAAAACTAAAATCAATACAATTCACCAGAACCAAATATTTTTTTTAAATTGTCGTTCAAAACAGTTCTGAGTTCAACAGTTTTGATGTCAAAACAGTCCAAACAGGAACAGATGAATGTCCATTCCCTGCTTGTAGAGGGATCAACTTGTGATCAGCACTTGAAGGCTGTCAGGCCAGCAGCAAATTTGAAGGACACACTCTGCCTTCAGCATCATAGGTCAACAGCAGCAATCTTGCAGGTCACCAGCAATGACGTCGACACAAAGCAGATGTGTCCCGTACTGAAGCCTATAACAACAAGATTATTTAAATCTTTTTCTTTCTCTTTTTCCAATCATGCTGTAGGAACAGCATCAAGCACGGAAAAGGTTTGAGTTTCTTTCATTTAGATGCCATTATTATTAAAATTTTCCAACAGTTCTTTCCCAGAAATCAGATCGAGCTTAGAAACACTTGCTTGAGAACTCTGCAGCACCCCCCTTGTGAAAATACCATCATTTCCGGGACCCCCGAGAATTTCCATGTGCCCCACCAAGCCCTCGTGACCCTGCCACATCGCCTGAGGTTTGGCTGCTCCCCAAAACTGCTGAGGCGTTGATGGAAGCAGTTCAGCCACTTTTGGACCAACAAGGACATCCTCTCTGGTCGGCGAGGCTGGAAATGGCAGTGTTGGAGGTGGCGGGGTCAGCACCATCTCCAGTGAACCGGAAAAGGAGATCATAACTTCCAGGTTGACGATCTGTGATGCTGAAGGGAAAGCAGAGGAAAACTGCACCTCTGCCGAGGCAGAGCCCACCCCGATGGGCGGTGAGTCAAGCTCTGACATCAGAGGCGAGGGAGGAGTGGGCACCACCCTTTTATCTGGTGACAGAGGTGCCCATGCTGGCACTGAGGCCACCCTGGACCTTCAAATTTCACCCTTAAATCCCCAAATTTACCTTTCAAATCCCTCCCAAATTTCTCAGGTGAGCCCAGGTGAGCTCCAGGTAACCCCCAGGTGAATTTTCTGTCCCTTCTTTAGCACCAAGGTCACACTGGACCCCCAAATTGGCCACATTTTTTCCTTAAACCCCTCCAAAATCCCCTGAAATCCCCCAAATTTCCTCCCAGAAAACCCTCAAGTGGCTCAGGTGAGCTTAGGTGACCCCCAGCTGACCTCTCTGTCTCCTCCCCAAGCACCATGGGCACCCTGGATTCACAAATACACCTTTTCAAATGCTCCAAAATCCACTTAAACCCCCAGATTTTCCTTCAGATTTCTTTGAAATTCCCCAAAATTTCTCAGGGGAGCTCAGGTGGCCCCCAGGTGGCCTCAGGTGACTCCCCTCCAGGTAAGCCCCAGGAAACCCCCAAGTGACTTTCTGTTCCTCCCACAGCACCATGACGACCCTGGACCCCTAAGTTTTCCCCTTAAATCCCCAAATTTCCATTTCAAATCTCTCCTAAATTCCCCCAGATTTCGCAGGTGAGCCCCAGGTGACCTCTCTGTTCCCTCCCCCACAATCAAGGACACCCTGGACCCCAGAGTTCCCCCGTCAATCCACAAATTTCCCTTTTGAATTCCTCCAAATCCCCTTCAGATTTCTCAGGTGAGCTCAGGTAATTCCCAGGTGACTTTTCCACTCCATTTTTAGTGCCGAGGTCACTCTGCACTTTGCTAATTTGGACCCCAAATTTCTCCCTTAAATCCCCAAATTTCTTTGCCAAATCTCTCCCAAATTCCTCCAAATTTTTCAAGTGAGTTAAGGTGACTGCCAGATGAGCTCAGGTAACTACCAGGTGACCCCCAGGTGGCCTCTCTGTCCCCTCCCCTAGCACTAAGGGCGCCCTGGATCCCCAGATTTTTCTTTAAAATGCTCCAAAATCCCCTTAAACTCCTAAATTTTTCCTTTAAATTTCTTTGAAATAGCCCCAAATTTTTCAGGTGAGATCAGGTAATTTCCAGGTGAGCTCTGTTGACTGCCAGGTAAGTGGAGGCCAATGGGCAAACTGAGGAAGAGCCAAACATTCTCCCCTGGAGGGAATACCCTTAGGTGCTAACATCTAGTAGTGATGAGGAAAAATTCCTCCCAGCATGCCTCCTTGTTCTAAGCAGATTGTTTGTATCCCATTGGTCCTTCCCGCTTTGCTCTGCCCCTGTGCCCTCAGTTGATTTGCCTGTTGCTGTACTCCATCCCCTAGCTTTCCCATATAAACCCTGCTCCTGCAAGGTTGAGTGAGAGTTTGTGCCTGGTTTTCTCTGTGGAAGATGATCAATAAACTTTTTCTTGGAACACCACACAAGGCTCCCGTCCTTCTCTCCAGCGTTGGCTGAAGCCGACTCACAAAAGAGCTGAATCACTCTCCCCAGAAACGCCTGTGTCGCCAGGACTTCCTTCCCAGGATGCTTCCCTGGAAGGTTGTGGCACTCCACCAGCGTGTGGACACTAGGCTGAAGGCCTAGGCAGATTTTTTCCAGGCCTCTTCTCAAGTTCTGAGTTTCTTTTTCTCTTTCTCAGGCTGGGAGGTTTTTCCCAGGCTGGGACAGTTTCTCAGCTCCGGCCTGAGCTTCTCCCAGGATGACAGCTTTCTTGTAAACAGAAAGGAATTAATAAACAGACATTAACACCTGGTGTTGGCTGAGAGACAGTTTAGTGATGTACGTGCCCGGAGATGTTTTCTCCTGTTGTCCAATGAACTACTGTCCCGTTTGAGGCTTGCGAACCACTCTATAAATATGGTTCGGTTTTTCAATAAGCTTCTTTTGCTTTTTTTGCTTAAGAAGTCGTTTGTCATTATTATACGCCACTCTCCGCGTACAGCAACATCTGGTGGCTTCCACCAAGATTGCACTCGATCGGAACAGCGCGACTGGGACTCGTCTCCGAAGTTCCGCGGCAGCGGAGCCGAACTCCCGCGGCGTGCAGCTCCACGGCGCGGAGCCCCGCAGCGCGCAGCAGCGCGTAGCAGCCCAGAGCCGCGCAGCGCGGAGTCCCGCAGTGCGGAGCGTGCAGCTCGGCAGGAGCCGCGCGGAGCGGAGTGGCGCAGAGCTATGCGGGCTCTTCGGCGCGCCGGGAGCTGGACAGCAGAGCCACCGGAGCCGAGATCCGTCTGGCAAGCCACGGGCAGCACCGGACTGTCTTCTCCTTCATCCGAGAGAGGTACTGCTTTTGTTCCCCCCTTCGCCAGCTTAGCAGCTAGGCGGAAAACTTTGTAACAATGGAGGGTCATTTAGCCGAGCAAGACGAAACCATACTTTCAATTTGGAAAGGTGTTTTGGACGGATTGGAAGTGGCTTTTGCTCCTTCAATGTGGGGAGAACTGGGAGACCAACTATATGATGCCCTTCCGGGAGGGGCCATTTTAATTCCCTCTCTATTGGCTACTTTCGCAATTCTTAACGAGGAGAAGGGCTTTGTCTGTCAGTCCGGGAGTGCACAGAAATCAAAGGCAGTCTCTCGCTCTGTAACCCCTTCCGAGAATCTACCCAGCCCAGAGGCTCCCCGCTCACAGCTTCCCGATGAGAAGCACCCAGTGTCCCAAGACCACACGCCTGTTTCCTCTTCTCCAAAAGACTTGGAAAGACTGATCCCCCCTGCAAATGGCGGCACGGAACGCCCTCCCCCACTCGCCCCGCAGGAGCCCTCCCCCGCCATCCCCCGGGCGGCAGGGCCGGGACAGTCACCTGCTGACGTCATCGCACCCCCACCGTCTGTGGACGCAGCGGCACCGGCAGCACCAGCAGCAGCGCCAGCGCCGGTGCCAGCTTTTCCTGTCAATGTTGTGGTGGAGATCGTTGGCACCATGGCAAAACAAACGGCGGCTCTGTACGCCTTTCGCAGTCCCCAAAGCGGGGCAACTCCCACCAGCGGCGCCCGTGCCGGGGCAGCCAGGGGTTGTGGACGACCCAGCCGCGGGGGCGCGTCCCCCGCTGCCTGCGGGCCCGCCCGCAGGGGCGGGACAACAGGCACGGCCGGCTCCAGGGGCGGAGACGGTGCCGCCTTGTACGCAGCCCTCAGCGTCAGGCCCCACTCACCCGGGAACTCCAGCATCCTGCTCCAGTTCTTCAGGGATGCTGCTCTATCCCTTGCCGTCTCCAGGGCCTTTTGCTTTGGAAAGCAGACACTGCAGTGACTCCATGACAGCGAGACTTAAGAATCGCTGCAGACTTTGGAAACAGTTAAAATGCGGGCATTGCAGCAGGGCCATTGGGATTTGCTGGAACAGGTGGGGATGCCAAAGAGGGTTGTCCTTCAGGTGAAGGGGGTGGAGGAGAGTGTCCAGGTGGACGCTGCTGAGCTTGGCCCAGTCCCTGAGCAAAACCTGCCACAGGATTGTGATGAGGATGGCCAGGGGACTGGGGGGGCTCGAGCCTTTCTTGTCTTTAAGGCTGCTCCCAATACAGGACAGCCAGACAGACATGATCCTATTGCTTGGTGTGCTGTTCAAGATCGCACAGTTTGGGCTTGGCTCTACACAAGTTATGCAAATTATTAGAGTGTTGAATGCGAATTTGCTGACACCTTACAATGTCAGACATATAGCCCAAGTGCTGTTTCAGCCTGTTCAATTTAGAGTGTTTGAGGACAGTTGGAGGCAGATGGCTGACAAGGCAGCTGCAGAAAATATGGTGTGATCCCAGGTATGCTCTGGGGAGCGATGCTTTGCTGGGTCAGCATCACTTTGCTAGCCCTAGTTTTCAGGCTACCTGGGATCCTCTGATCCTTGCACAATGCCAAAAAAAAAAAAAAAAAAGGGATTTGCAGCAATTCTGAAAACAATAAAGGCTGCAGCTCCAAAGCAAAAATATGTAAAAATTACGCAGGGTCCTGAAGAGTCATTCTTAAAATTTGTTGAGAAAGTGGCAGCAGCTTTAGAAAAGCAGGTTGAGGATGATGCTCTAAGGCAGCTGTTGTGTAAACAGCTGTCCAGAGATAATGCTAATGATGATTGTGCAAAAATTATACAGGCTCTGCCAGGAGACCTCTTGTTGACTGACATGGTGCAGGCATGTGCTAAAGTGGGTACTGTAGATCATGAGATCTATGCTTTAGCAGCTGCCATGTGGCACCATCAGATGGTGTTGGGGGTGATCAACAGAAACATGGAAAGAATAAAGGTAAAAATAAGAAGGAGCAGCAGAAGGCTGATATGCCTACCTTCTTGTGTGCTAAGTGCAAAAAGCCAGGTCACTATGCAAACCAATGCAAATCAGGAAAGCCTGTTGCTGGCCAGGGAAACAGTCAGACAAGTGTTCTGGGGTGCAGTGCACAGATACAAGCAGTGCCTCAGAACCCAGTGCTAACACAGGTTTCCCCAGCCAGCATGCAGCCAGCACCTGGGACTCCACCGGTGTGGATGTACACACCACAGCCACAGTTGTCCTAGACTCTGTCGGAGTGCACAAGGTTCCTCTGGCCGCCTTTGGCCTTTGGGTCAGAGGCTGAGTGCACTGCTCATGGGAAGATCTAATGCCACTCTCCAGGGAATCTTTGCTCACCCAGGTGTCACTGATGCTGATTTTACATGTCAAATTTGTGCTATGGTTTCTACGCTTTGTCCCTTGTCACTATCCCGGCTGGCACTTGTATTGCCCAACTTGTGCTTTTTTCATTCGTCTGTTCTCAGGGCTGATCAACGAGATCCCGAAGGCAGTGGGTTCAGATCTACAGGACCGCCACAAGTCTTTTGGACAATGAATATCTCCCATCAGCACCCACAGATGTTGTGCACTCTGATGATAGCAGGTACCACCCTACCTCAAATTCAGCTCAAAGGTTTGAGTTTTGGCAGCCAGAGGAGTGTGCATTGAGAGAAATTTCTGATCGGGGTCACTGAGGTGAAGGGCAGAAATTATCCTATGATGCCTTTACAGTGGTTGACTGATACCCCTGTTTGGCAGAACTAGTGGCCCCTACCAAAAATTAATTTGATAACCCTTCGTCAATTGGTTTAAATGCAGTGATGGAGAGCATGGGGGCATTGCAGCCTAGTATGCCTTTGTCCACTATGCTCCCTGCTGGATGGGACATTTGCGTAATTGATTTGAAGGATTGCTTTTTCACAATCCCCTTGTGTCCTGAAGATAGGCCAAAATTTTTTTTTACGGTGTCTGCAGTGAACAATTCTGAGCTAGGACAGAGATATCAATGGAAAGTCTTGCCACAGGGTTGCCAATTAGCCCAACTCACTGCAGCAGGCTGCAGCAAGCTCTTTCTACTCATCAGGTATACCGAGTGGATCCTTCCATTGATATCGCTGTGTTTATCACCACTCTAGATTTGCATCCTACAGGTATCATTGGCCAGTGGAATGACAGGCCATTGTTACCTGGGAGGATGAGTCTGGTTGGTAAATGCGGGAAGGCCATGAGACAGATTCTGCTCAGATAATTGAGTTGAAAGTGGTCACAATGGCATTCCAACAATTTTCTCAGGTACCTTTGAATTTGGTCAAAGCGTGTTCTTGAGAAACAGAAAAGAGGAGTGGCTGGTGAAGCACCACACAGCCAACTGGGAAAAGCTTTGTACACCATCAATCATCTTACTGTGCCATAAGATTCCAATAATCCTGTTATTGTGAATCATTTCACTTCCTTACAGGCTGCAGATGAGACACGCCTGCCTCATTGTTTGGGGCCGCGGGTACCCTTGTGTCTCAATGGATATTGGGGTACGCTGGCTGCCTGCAAGGTGTGTCCGCTCTGACCTGCGACATCAGAGACAGAATGCAGCCGAGGCACAGCCTTTGAATGCTGACCAACATGCCGATCACCAGCCAGATGGTCCCTCTACAAGCAGAGGATGAGCATTCATTTGTTTCTCCTGGAACTGTTTTAAGCCATTAAACGTTGTTAGATGGGTTTTCTGAAATGTATTAGAATTTATAAGTCTGGTGAATGGTGGCGGGTTTTTGTTATTGTATTAGAATTAGGTTTGTAAGAAAAAAGCACCAGGTTTGAAGATTTCCCTGGGCACTTCAGGTGTCCACAGATCTCCTGGGTGGTGTTTGTTCTCCTTTGCAAAGGGCCCTATGGGGGATTACAAACACTTCTCTTTCTTTTCTTTTTTAAACTAAAAGGTCTCCTAGTGTGGACACTGCTGAAGGCCTAGGCAGATTTTAGCCAGGCCTTTTCTCAGGTTCTGAGTCTTTTTCTCAGGCCATGAAACTTTCTCAGCTCCAGCCAGGATTTTTCCCAGGCTAGAGG
>JANRGV010000023.1:7658834-7672451 GCA_024734035.1 Alethe castanea | reverse complement strand
GGTTTTCCTTGCTCATGTCCCCAGGGTCTGTGTGCTGAGCCACCCTGATGTGTTGCACAGAGCTGGGAACAATTCCAGAGGTGAAGAAACTTCTAGATTTAAATTAGAAACTCCTCTGATTTACATTAGACACAAGGAAGAAGGGTTTGATAATGAGGGTAGAGATGCCCTGGCACATATTCCCAGAGCAGCTGTGGCTGCCCCTGAATCCCTGGAAGTGTCCAAGGCCAGGCTGGGCGGAGCTTGGAGCAGCCTGGGATTGTGGAAGGTGTCACTGTCCATGGTCCTTAAGGCCTCTTCCAACCCAAACCCGTGTGTTTCTATGAAATGCACTGAAAGTTGTCTCTTGTAGAGTTAAATATTTGTATAAATAATACATGTTTTAAAAATACATTTCATATGCTCAAATGTATTTATTTCTTGACGAGGGGATGTCACCATGCTCCTGGCCTGGTGTTACCAAGTCTCACCTCCCCAAACCAGGTCCTGGAAAGAAGATAAATTGTTTTTATTCCCAGCCTGGCCCCGTGTATCCATGAGTAGTGGATAAACTGATGGCTGTGCCTCCAGACACCCAAACCCAGCTCCTGCTGCTCCCCTCATCCTGTCCCACCACCCTCCTTCACTGCCTGGATTTATTCACCTTTCACTGATGGGGACACTGCAAAAAGCTCAGAGCGCTCCGAGTGTGACAAGGCTGTTAATTAATTAACTCATTCATTCATTAATTACCTTCCACTGCACCTGAAGGGACGTTCACAAAGAGGGCAGAACCAGTTCAGCTTCCAGAATCCCCTGAGGAAGGTTTTCTTCTCTTCCAAGCTGCTGGAGGTCCCTTGTAAAGCTTCTCCAAGTGAAACTCAAAGTCCAGGCTGGCCTAGATATCCACAGGTAATTAACACATCAATTAACGAGGTTCAACCAGTCCTGGTCCAGCACTGCTCATTTCATTCCACATTATAAAACCCCTTCACCTTTCCCTGCAGTTTTGGGGGATGAGTGATGAGTTTTGACAGCGCCCAGTGGCAGATGCTTGGGATCAAAAGCATTCCAAGGGCAAACCCGGAGTTCTGGTGCCTTCAGGATTCCCTGGCAGCTTCCAGAATCCCATGATCCAGCAGCTCCCTGAGCTGCAGGTTGGATGCACAGCCCTGTGTTTAACAGCCCTTGAAGGAGCTGCTGTCCCTGCTCTCCTCTAAATAATTTTGGGATTATTCAGAGCCTTGGCACTTCCAGCATCCCGTGGGAATGAGCTCAGAAGCGCTGAGTGGGAAAGGGTGAGCAACTGGAGGTAAGAATTTGGGATAAATCCAGCACCCAGCCCACCCCCACTGCAGATATTCCCTCTGCAATCCCCATCCTGAAATCTCAGGTGTGGTGGGAGCTCCTTATCTCCTTGTGTGTGGGAAAAGTGAGATAATGAGGGGTCAGAGCAGATCTGGTCCCTGCATTGGGATTTTTCCTGCTGGCTGTGCTGCACTTCATTTGTTCTGGATGTAAAACCAAGAAGCTTCTCTTTTCCCCATTTATTTCCATGTTTGTGAAACCCCAGGCGTGTTGCCAAAGCCTCTGGAACATTCCCATTAATAAAAACCCTCATTATCCCAACTTTAACGAGGCTGTGCCAGCCCCAGCAGCACAAAGGGAGGATCTTATCCAAACTGCATTTCCCCAAAACCTTGATATCACCCTAAAGGCACGAATTCCTGCTGACTCCACAATCCTTCCTTCAGTAAATCCAGTCTTTAAATCCCTTTTGGAGGTGTCTGTCAGGGAGCTTTGTCCCCGTGGCCAGATGGGCCTGGCTGTGTCCTGGAGGCTGGACAAGAGCAGAGCTCTGCAGCCTCTGCTGCTTCCTCCTGGAAGCTCCAGAGCTTTCCATGGAAGCTGTGTCCATGCATCACCAGGGAATCATTGGAAACGAACTCCAAAATCCAGCCCAGCCTTTGAGTGGGCAGTCCTAGGCCACGCTCAGGTATTTGGTATTTGGTATTTGGTATTTGGTATTTGCTATTTGCTATTTGCTATTTGGTGTTTGGTATTTGGTATTTGGTATTTGATATTTGGTATTTGGCCAGCCTGACTTTCCTAAATTGGAGATGGATGATCCAGGAGAGAAAGAAATCCCTCAGCATCCCCTCAACACTTTGGACACAGGGGGCCTCTTCCTGCAAAACACGACCAGGATGGAGAGATGATCCATGAAACTCTGCCTGCCCCATCCCTGGAAGGCTCTGGAAGGTTCCCTGCCCATGGGAAGGAGGGAATGGGATGGGTTTTAAGGTCTCTTCCAACCCAAACCTCTCTGGAATTCTGTGACTCCCAGGTCTCAGGAAGTTGGGTTGGAAGGGACCCTAAAGCTCCTCCTCTTCCAACCCCTCCCATGGGAATGTTTTTGGGATGATTTTCCACTCTCAGCAGACCCAGCAATACTGAAATTCCCACAAACCCACGGCCTGTAGGTCCTGGATAAACACTTGGAGACCACCAGCTGTCCTTTCCGAGCCTCTGAGCTCCATGGGAAGGGAAAAGTGGCTACAACTGAAACCTCAAGTTTTGCAAATATCTGAGTGAGAAGTAGGGATAAATAAAAACACAGACTGCAGGAAAAAATATATAATAATAATAATAATAGTAATAATAATAATAATAGTAATAATTACAACAGGCACTGGGAATGTTTGGGAGGAGGAATTTGTTCCTGAATTTGTGGCTCTGCAGTGAACTGAAAGCAAGGAACCCCCTGTCACCCCCTCAGCTCAGCCACACATTTCCCATCACATCCCCAATTATTAAAAATTCCTACCATGCCTGTAACCCTCCAAAATAAAAAGGAATTTACTGCTAAAATTATTCTGTCACCACCACATCCCTTTGAACCTTTCTGGCTTATCCTGGCTCCTCCATCCCTGTCAGGTTTTCAGCTTGTCCAGTGGCACTGCCCTCCCCACACTAATTCATTTAGAGCAGCACTTGATGATGGAAAGGCAGAGTAATAGAGGGCTCTGTGCTGCTGGATGAGTTAATTTGGGATGCTCGACACTTCCGTGGCTGGAATTGAAAAGCTGTCGGCAGCAGAGCAGGATCACCCGCCCTGTGGCTTAAAGATGTCAGAGAAAGCTTCCTGAAATCCCCCCATCACCCATCCAGCTGCTGGCAGCCAGGGAAAGCTCCTTGGGAAAGGGAAGAGCAAAGATTTACCAGAAATGTGGAGCAGAAATGGAGGGGATCAGCCGCAAGGAGCCTCAGAACAGGAAACGATTTGTGGGTGAAATGAAAGCTCTGAGAACAAAACAGGAAGCCTGAAAGACCTGAGCGAAGCCCTGAGCATGGGGCCAGGGCAGGAAATCCCCAGGTGCAGGAGCAGCAGAGGGAGAAAAGCAAAACAAAGTGAAATCGTGCCCCATTTCCTCTTTGTTTTGTTAAAAAGTTAAAATCAGGGTTAAATCCCCCTTTGTTTGATTAAAAAGTCAAAATTGGGGGTAAATCCCTCTTTGTTTCCTCTTTATCTGGTTAAAAAGTCAAAATCAGGGTTAAATCCCCCTTCATTTCCTCTTTGTCTGGTTAAAAACTCAAAATCAGAGTTAAATTCCCCTTCATTTGCTCTTTGGTTAAAAAGTCAAAGTTGGGGTTAAATCCCACTTCATTTCCTCTTTGTTGCGGAGTCAAAATCAGGGTTGAATTCCCCCTTCGTTTCCTCTTTGGTTAAAGAGCCATCAGGGTAAAATCCCTCTTTGTTTGATTAAAGAGCCAAAATTGAGGTTAAATCCCCCTTCATTTCCTCTTTGTTTGATTAAAGAGTTAAAATTGGGATTTAATCCCACTTGATTTCCTCCTTGTTTTGCTAAAAACAGTCAAAGTCAGGGTTAAATCACCTCCATTTCCTATTGCTCTGTTAACAAGAGCGAAATTGGGATTAAATCACCTCCATTTCACATTTATTGGATGGAATGAGTCAAAATCAGGGATAAATCACCCCCATTTCCTATTTCTTCGTTTAAAAAGAGTCAGATTTTTTTAGACAGAAATGGCTCCTCCATCTGAGCTCACCAAGCATGGAATTGCAGCTCCAGGGGGGATGGCTTGGTTGGGATTTTTCTTTCTATTTTTCTTTATTCCCCTTTTAAAATTCACCTCCCAATACCCAACAGGAAAATCCCAGATGTCCCAACCCTTCCAGTTCCTCCTCCCCCGGGTTCTTGCGTGGATTTTCAGCATCAGAGGGTTTGATGCTCCACTGATTTTAGATTATTTAGATGATCTCCAAAAAAAAAAAAAAAAAAAAAATCAGGGAAAACTGGATGGGACACCAGAATGGTGGCACAGCCAGAGCTGGCGTGTCCCTCCTGTCCCCAGCAGGATGCTGCCATTCAAACGCAAACAAGGTGATTAATTAAACATAAATCCTCGCTTTTTCCACCTCCACTGCTCTCCCTGCTCACATTTTTCTGGCCTGCTGGGTTTCTTCATGCCCCAGATAACTCCAGGAGCTTCCTCTCCGCCTGCTCCTCTTTCATTTTTCATGAAGGTTTTTCTCACTCTGCTCTTGCTCTGAAATCAGGAGGGCTCTTTGTCTTCGGTTCTCGATTTCCTTTCCCGCACACGGAGAAAAATCCCAGCTCTGTTCCACAGCTCCATCCCAGGAAATCTGATTTCTCCCCTTTTCCCTCCTGGCAATGAGCAGAGTTTGGAATAGATGCTGTTGTCACTTCATTTTTCCAGAGAGAAATTGGTAAAACCCATGGGAAGGCGGAGAAATTACATTTTCCAGGTTCTTCTGGGTGAAACCACCTTGTAAAAAAAGCTGGGAGGGTGGGAATGGATTAAATAGATTCAATAGATTATATTCAAGATTCTTTCCCAAAACCATGATTATAAGACCCATGAGCTCAAATGGAGGCAGTTCCCATTCACCCCTGACATTCCCAGTTTTACAAACCCTGCAGCTTTCCTGCCCATCCCTCCAGACCCTGCAGGAGGAGCAGGACTCTGGAGCAGCCACTGGTGGGGATTCCTCACAGCCTGGAGCCAGCTGGAAATGGGAAATCAGGTCAGGAAGCAGCTCCCTGCCAGGAGATGGATGAGGCATGACCTGGCCTTGCTCTTTTCCTCTTTTCCCATCCCTTCTCCCAGAGATGATGCCTGGAGGCAGCAGCAGCTGAGTGGGATCCAGATGTGCAGACCCAGAAAAGCCAATTTTTTGCCTTCCTGTCTTTGCCACACACCTGGGACTATAAAAACCTCACCAATCATTTTTTTTTTCCCCTGAGTTCTGAGCTGCTCCATATCAGGAAAGGATGGAGCAGCAAAATCAAGATTTATAGAAGATAGAAAATATTTTAGGAGAAGCTTTTTGTTCTGTTCCATATCCCATAAAGTTCCCAGACATTATTTGTCCCCCCACTCAGTGCATGGGGGACAAAAGCCACTCTGCAAAGGAAGAGCTTTAAAACACACAAAGCAGCAGCTTTTTTAGGTCACTTTGGAATTAGGAATTGCCCTGGGGAAGTCAAAACTTCAGGATTCCCATTGGAAAAATGGCTCCACAGTTCAGGAAAACCTGCAGAGGATAACCCAGAAGGGCTGGAATTGCTGATCCTAGCGTGGGCAGCCTCTGCTCTGGAAAATAACACCCAGGAAAATCCAGGAAAAGATCACACCCAGGAAAATCCAGCAAAAGATCACACCCAAGAAAATCCAGGAAAAGATCACACCCAGGAAATGTGGCTGCCCCTGGATCCCTGGAAGTGTCCCAGGCCAGGCTGGGACAGTGGAAGGCGTCCCTGCCATGGCAGGGGTGGGATGGGATGAGCTCTAAAATCCCTTCCCATCCAAACCATTCCATGATTTTCCATTCTAAAATAACCCAAGAAGGCCAAGAAGGAGCTGCTCTGTTCCAGAGGAGATTTGGGAATGGTTTTGGCCTCACATCCTTTAATGGCAGATTCCCACAGGATGATTTTCCATTGCCCCAGCCAGAAAGGAAACACAGCCAGGGATACAGGGAAGTGTTGGATCCCAGAAACCTGGATTTTTGAGCTTTCTGACACTGACCCCAAAAGAACACTGCTTTGGACTTGAGGCCTTGTAGAAAGCTTCCAAATTTGAGTGATGGAGTTGGAATCACTGGTGTGTAGTTAGAATAGAGATGTGTGATTTCACATAGTGAAGAGTTTTAAATTTGAAGGTTTTAGAATATAGCAGTAGATGTGGGACAAGATGGAAGATTTTGGATGTTGTTCCTTTCTGTCTTCTTTCTTCTTCTTCATGATTTCAGGCAGTTTTTGGTTGGACAGTCAGCGCTGCACTGAGGGTCACAGGAGTGTGGTTATTGGGTCAAAAGTATAAATAATATAGGTGTTAATTCTCTATTGGACTGTTTAGCTGTAAAAGACCTTGTAATTAAATTCATCCCCATTTTGCTCACTTTTAGCTGGTAGCTGGAAGTGTTGCTGAACTCTGTACTTTAGATAAGATTTAAAAAACAACCAAGCCTGAAACACAAGAAAATTCATCTCCTCAGTGTTTTTAATCCTGAGTGAAGTTTGAATTCTGAGTGAAGACAGGAACAAACGGATGGAGTGGTGTGAAACCCTACCCTGTTCCAGGGAACTGCAGCATTTGGGATCTCCCACCCTGGAACGCTGTGGCTGATCCCTGGTACCTCCTGGAGGATTAACCCAGCTTCATCCTAGATTTTTTGGGGGGCTCTTTCATCCCAGGGCATTCCTGCCCATCCCAGGCACGGGGGACAGGAGGGACCCAGCTCCTGGGGCACCGTGGGCACCTGATTTTTGCAGTGTGGACAATTCCAGGGAATTCCTCTGGACCAGCTCCCGATGCCTCAGGGACCTTCCCTTTCCTGCATGAGCATCCCTTGGCGTGGATCCCGAGTCACTGCCCCATCCTGCCGCCTTTTTGGGATGCTCGGGGCTTTTTTGGGATGCTCCAGAGGTGGAAATCCCGCTAGAGGGTGCTGAGAATCACCGAAAGGCTCAGCCTGCTCCCGGGCCATTCCTGCTGCCCTCCCTCCCCTCGACTTCCCCCTCTCCTGATTTGTGTCCGGCTGTCACAGCTTTAAACTGGTTTTGGTTTATGGCCCCACTTTTTTTTTTTTCCTTTTTTTTCTCCTCGAGTAAACACAGCCAAGAAATGGAGCAAGGGATGAGGATCACAGGCTGGGATATTCCCAAATTCCTGAGCATCCAACAAGACCTGGCACACGTGGAGGGTTCCCTTCCCCACTCAGCGACCTCCAGCAGAACTGGAAAATAGTAATATATCTATATTAATATTTATATTTATAATTTTAAAAATAATATTAATTAAAATTATAAAACTCCACCTGCAGGTGACCCCACAGTCCCTGAGAGCCTCCCCCAAACCATTTATGGCCTTTTTCTTTTTTTTTTTTTGAGTCTGTGTGTCCCCAGCTGGATGTCACAAGGGATGGAGCTTTGTGTGACACACATGCAGATGAGATAAAGATTTGATCCTTTATATCATATATGATACATGATGAATTATAAACTAAACATGAGAATTTTCCCTCTTTCCCCCAATGTTTTCAGAGTTCCAGCCCAGTGAGATGGTGATAAATGTAATGAATTCTAATTAATATCTATTAATTCATCACATTGAGCAGGCTATTAAGATTTCTTTTTCTGATAGACTGTACAGATAATCAGATTAATTGAATTTAATTATATCTGGTGGGGGGGAGGGGAGGGAGAATTGGACACAAGTGGGGCTCAGATGAGTTTTCAGCTGGAATTCCATGGATTTTGCTCCTTGGCTCTTTGGATAAATTGGGATGATGTCTCCAGCTGCAACCATGAACTGTGCCAAGGCCGTGTCCCCAAGTGCCACACCCACAAAAATGTGAAATCCCTGGAGGGATGAGGACTCTGGGGCTTTTCTGTGGGGAAATCCTCCCAAATATCCTGGCACAAGCTGAGGCTGTTTCCTCCCATCCTGCCCCTTTTTATGGACACCACTGGCACTGTCAGGAGTGAGCACTGCCTGCCTGGGGGAGATGCTGCAGATCCTCCAGGAAAACTCACCCAGGGGCAAACCCAAGCTCTGCTGGGAATGAAAGCCCTTGGAAGGGTCTCACATCCACCAAGATCCCAAATCCCTGCCCTGCTCTGGTCCTGGGCCAGAGGGAAACAGGAGGGGGGGAAGCTGAGAGACATTTCTCCAGAAATGATTCCTTTCCTTTCCAAAATTCTGACAGTTCCAAACTCCCCTGACAGGAGCCAGGCAGGCTCAGGGAGCTGAGGAACTGGCAGAGAACACCCCTGGGATTGTGCAGCACATGTGAAATGTCACTTTGTCACACGGGGCAGGGCTGAAGTCCCTGAGCCCCCCTGGCACTGGCCCGGAGCCACATCCCTGTCACTGTCACCTCCCCCTTCCCAGGGCTCAGAATGAGATGGGTTTAAGGCCCCTTCAATTCTCTTCTTCTGTATCAAAACTTGCTTTTTTTTCTGTTCCTTCTTCAGATTCTACATTCAGAGATCCCTCTGCCAAGCACACAAATCTGTGAGACATTCCTGTCAGACCCCCATCTGTCCCAACACCTTCCCATCCAGGATTTGGGGATTTTTTTATCCTTCTCTCAACTCTGAAAGGATAAATTGTCCACGCAGGAAGCTCCAGAGCTCAGGCTCAGTCCCTGCAGGGGTCTGCTCTTCCAAACCACCCTCAGGGGAAGAGTTATCCCAAACTGGGCTGGGGTGTGTGATAATTAATAAACGATTCGTGTTAATCATGGAAGTTTTGGAGTTTGTATAAACCACAATACTTAAAATAAGAAAAGAACATGGACCTAGATAAAGGGAAATATATGATTAAACCCATTCTGTTTAAATCCCCCTGTTACGAATTTTGTATATTGAATATTGTATACCAGTTTGTAAAAGAAAAAAAAAAAAGAGATTTTCCACAGTCTGAAAGGTTTTTTTGCAGAATCAGATTTCCTGCCTTTGTGTGATCAACCACAAACTATCTGCTAAAGATCAGCTTCCCACTTCTCCTGTTTTTTGTCTACCAAGACCAGATGGTTACATGACCAATTGTCCCAAGAGCTGTCCCATGGGAGTTTGGAAGTTTCTTTGACCACCACTGCTTACCTTGCAGAAATACTACAACAAAACAACAACAATTATTGATTACTACAAGGAAAACCGTGCTATAAAAAGGGAGCTGCAAACCAAGTTCGGTGGAAGTGTGAAGTGGGTGGTGACCCCTCACCTTTTCCCCAGCTCTATCTATATAAAATAAACCACTCTAAATTTTGCTAAATATCGAGACTTTGTTTCTCATTTATAACAATTCCCACAAATGTTTCCCATTAACCTCAGGACGAGGTGCCAGCTCCAGAGCAAAGCTTGTGCTGTCTCAGTTCCCGGGGGGAGTTTCCCTCTCCGTGCCACAGCTGGATGATGGGATGAGCAGGAAAAGCCTGGATCAGGTGTCCAGATGTGGGTGCAGCCCTGGCAGAGCCCAGCAGCAGCAGCTTTAGAGGATCAGTGGCCTGGAGCTCCCCGGGCATCACTCAGCCTGTGCAGCTGAATATTCTGAGAATTTTAGAAGCACTTCCTATGCTCTGTACCTTGCAGTATTAAATCAAACACTCTCACTGAGTCTCAGTGCCAGAATAAGAGCCCAAACGAGAATTACCTATGATTATTGACCCTAAAAACCCCTTTATTAGAAAAAGTTATTCCATAAACAGAACCAGCTGTGCTCCCAAATCCATGAGGATTCCGGGCTCCCTTTGGGCACAAACCATGGGACCCACATCAGGTGTGGATCATGGAATAATTTGGGTTGGGAAGGGAACTTCCAGGCCCTGAAATAAGCAGTGCAGCTGCTCTCAGGGATGAGCATTCCAGGGATGTCTGGAGGAGCTACGTGGGCTGGCTGGGATGCAGCACATCCAGGATTAGGGACACAGGGTGGGACAGCCCCTTCCCCTGACAGCTTTCTCTTCCCACCTCCTCTTCCCAAGCCAGTGCTGGGGCAGGAGGGAGTTGTGCAAATCCCAGCCAAGGGCTCTGGACATGCAAAGCTGCCTGTTTGTCAGCAGGATTCCCCTCCTCGTAATTCAGGGGAAAAAAACCCAGAGAACTCAGAATTTAGGGCCAGCTGGTAACACCCAGGAACTCAGGGGCTCCACAAGCTCTCAGATATTCCAGGAGTACAAAAGGAGTTCCTGAGTTGTGGGAGAAAAAGCCCCAAAAAGGGACAAGCAGGGAGTTTGGGAGAGCAGGGTGGGAGCTGCTGGTTTCCCATCTCCGGGTTTTTCCTCCAGGAAAAACATCTGGAAGGAGGATCCAGCTCATCCTCCTGCTCCAAGGATGCTCTGGAATGAGGGATTTTGGCAGCTGAGGAGCCCTGGGCACAGTTTGGTGGCACAGGCTCAGTAACAATTCCAAAAGGAGGTGCCTTCAATTTTCCACAGTTGTTTTTTTTTTTTTTCCCCCCCAGTGGGGATCATGTTTGGATCTGTGCTGTGGAAATGTCATCTTGTTGGAAAAATGAGCTCAAAAATCTAATCCTGAGTCCAGCTCTGGGGTCCTGAGCACAGGAAGGATAAGGAGATGCAGAGGAGAGCACAAAGATGCTCAGCATGGAGAAGGGAAAGCTCCAGGGAGAGCTTGGAGCCCCTCAGGCTCTTAAATAGGAATTGGAAAACAGAGGAGAAGTGACCTTTTGCACAGGCAGGTAGTGACACATGAGAGGATTATTTAAAAAAAGCAGGATTGTTTGGGATTTGGGGATGAGACTCAGAGCATGTCATCACACAGAGGAGCCACGGGGCATTTTTCCAAGCGGTTCTGGGATGGGAAGCAATCAGGAATCCCCCCAGATTTGCAGGAATGCTCGGGCTGCTCCTAAGATTTCCCTCACACACGCAACAGAGACGCTTCAAACCAAACATCTGCCTCCAGAGAAGCTAGAGGGAGAAGGTTAATTATTAATTCCAGGCGAATTTTAATTATTAATTACCAGGATGATGCCACTGCTTTCATTCCAGTAAAACTGAAATCCAGCAATTGATTGCCTTCTCCCCTTTATTCCTTGGAAACACAAATAACACACCTTGGAAAGGGCAAGTCCCGGTGTTCCCACCTTCTCCTGAGGGCCAGAAGCAGCTGGATTTTGGGATGTGCACCTGGATGTGCTCCTGGCACACTCCCTGTGTCCTCCAGCCCATCCCCAGCGCTGCTGGCTGGGGCTCTTCTCCCTGGCCCAGCCCTCACTGCCTCATCCCACGCCTTCCAAATTCCTTTAAAGGTCTTCAACCACCGAGCCAGTTTTTCCAAGGTGCTGGGAATCTCCATCAGCAGCGAGGCAGGAAGAACCACAAGAGCATCAGAGCCCCAAAACCCAGAGCAGACTCGCTCCAAGAGCATTCCTCAGCCTGAGCAGGGATCATCCTTGGAATTAACAGGGCAGAGGGGGGTGGGAAACACAGGGGGAGGATAAAATCTGATTTGCAGTGAGCCCATGGAGTCCCAGCAGGCTCAGGAATCATCCTCTGGCCCTTTGCTCACCAAGGTGAGGAAAAGGGAGATGTGGAAATTCGTGCTGCTCCTGCTCAGCCGCTGCTGGGACTTGCTCTGAGGCAAAGATTTATTTACAGGATGATGGACACGGCTCCAAATCATGGCCCTGAGGAGTTTGATTAAAGGGGAGCACAAATTCCTGCTCCTGCATGCCACCCCCACCTGTCCTTTGTCCCAAATGCTTCCAGAGCTGGGCTTGCCCCACCCCACAAACAGCTCCTGCTGCTGGGGCTCAGCCCCAAATCCATTCCCATGGGGAAACTCCATAATTGTAGGAAATTCAGACTCACTCATCAACCAAAACACCAAGGAAAAAAAAAATCCCTGCTATATCAAGTCCTTGTTTCTTTCCCTAATGAGAGGAATGTCAGATTTGTCTTTACAAACAAGCTGTGGATCTGCTGGTAGATAAGGCCAGCACTGAGAGAGATAAAAGAAACAATGGGATGGATTCCACTGATTGATGAATGGAAAAAAGATATTTGCCTTTACAAACAAATTGGATATTGGAAGATGAAAGAAGCAACGAGGAAAAACTATGGATTCTATAAGAATTAAAAATTAAAAGGAAGGGTTGTACATTAGAGGAGAATCTCAGGTATCAGGCGTTCTGGGAAGTCTGTGCCTCTCAAGTACCTCAGCCAATGGGGAAAGAGAGAGGGAAAATAGGATAAAAAGGAGGCTGCATGCTCCAAAACTTGGAGAGAACCCAGGGGAATGCCCCATGGCCTCTCCCTTTATTTGAATAAAGCAAAAAGGACTCCTCTGTCTCCTTTTTGGACATAAACCTCTGGTTTAAACCTTCCTTCCCAAACCATCCCATGATTCTGGGATCTCAGCTCTTGGCTCTAGGGCTCTGCTGAGGGGAAGGAAAATCCCCCCGAGAGGTTTCACTCCTGCTGTCTGTTTGTGCTTTACATCCATTTTTAATAACCTTGTCATCTCACCTATGTAAAATATGCGTTCAAATTGAACCCCACAGATTTGGGGTCTGCTGCTGTGGGTTAAACAAACATCCCCTGTGATTTAGTCCTGCAGAAAATGCTCAAATTGTTCACATTATTCAGCCAACCCATTTATTATTAAAAAAAAAAAAAAAGAGTCAGAACATGCAGAATAACACAATTCATGCTCAGCAGCTGTGATTATGCCATGAATTTTCCTCACTCACAAGAGATGACACCAAAAAATTCCATTGCCTCTCCCAACAAATCCATGCTGCAGCAACAGAAATGATTTGGACACAAGATCTAAGCTCTGCTGCAGGTATTTCACCTGCAGAGGCTGTCTGGACATCTGCCAGGTTGTTCCCAAGAAGTACAAGCAACACTGAGCCCCAAAATAAGTTTGTTTTAGCTGGGAGAAGATCCAATCCTACAAAAAACTGGGGGAAAAAAAAAGAAAAAGCTGGACTGGGACTGAAGCAGGTGGAGATTTGTGGTGAGGGTGGTGAAATGCTGGCACAGGGTGCTCAGAGAAGCTGTGGCTGCCCCATCCCATCCTCCTGATGTTTTCCATCCCATCCTCCTGATGTTTTCCATCCCATCCTCCCTGATGTTTTTCTTGGCTGCACAGGGAAGAAGAAGCACCTGAGAGCACCTTGTCCCACTGCCACAGGCACTCACCTGGGTTTTATAGGAATGAATGCAAATTCAAGGTGAATTCCTGACAAAGCAAAATCACTGACACAATCCCCAGGGTTGCTATGAAGTGGGAAATCATTCATTCATAGTCCTTTGTAAAGGAAATGTTCAGATTTTCCAAGCCAATAAATGTTATTAGATCAAGTTTCAAAACATCTGAAACAGGTATGAATGTAAATTAAATTTCCAATAACCACTAACCATTCCAATTCTTATTGCAGAGAAATGTGAAAGTGGATTCAAAAAGGAAAAATCAGTCATTCTTCAAATAATGCAGTGTAAATACAGATCTTTAAAAAATTTGAAGAGAGAAGTGGGAAGAGGAAAGGAAGGAAAGGAAAGGAAAGGAAAGGAAAGGAAAGGAAAGGAAAGGAAAGGAAAGGAAAGGAAAGGAAAGG
>JANRGV010000023.1:7603697-7622940 GCA_024734035.1 Alethe castanea | reverse complement strand
TGCAGCCACCATTGAATGGCACTGCTGCCAACACCCTGACTGACTGACGGGTGTCAGCTTGGATTCTGACTCTGGCACTGTTTTTGGGATTGTTCTTTGTAATACTGCATTTCTATTTTAATTTTCCTCGTAAAGAACTGTTATTCCTAATTCCCATATCTTTTCCTGAGAGCCCCTTAATTTCAAAATGATAATAATTCAGAGGGAGGGGGTTTGCATTCTCCATTTCAAAGAGAAGCTCCTGCCTTTATTGGCAAACATCTGTCCTTCAAACCAGGACACCGAGGGATGCTGGCAGCAGGACTGGGCTCCCTGCTGGTTTTCGCTGGGAGGAACTGGGGGATGAGCCCAGCTCTGAGCTCGGGATCCCCTTGGGCTCTGCACAGCTCCAGGTGGGCTCCATCCATCCTAGAAAATGCTCCAGGATCGTCATCCCTGCGGCTTCCCAGCACCTCTTCCACATAATCCCGGTGGAAGAAAAAGGTAGGATGTACTGGGAAAAATATCTCGGGGAAATCTGACTCTAAATGGCCAAAAAAACCACAAAAATTGTGCTAAAAAATGGCCTTGGGAGCCCTAAAATCTGCGCCTAAAATCAGCCAAAGAAGCTGCCAGGCACCTGGAAAAATTTGTGCTATTTATAATTTGTGTTAGCAAATTATATATAATATATACAATAACATACATAATCAATATAATATATATTATAAATCTAATATAATACGTATAGTATATAATATTATGTATTTTTATAATTGTATAAAATTATAACTGTATTATACATTATACATTTTATATACATATATAATAATGTGTGATATATAACATATAATGTTAGATATGATATGATATGATATGATATGATACATTATGTATTTTATATAGAAATATTTATTATTTCTAAATATTATATATATACTTTTTTGGTTTTTTTTCCTGGCAAGCCCCTGCTGATTGGTGTTCCCAAATTAACAGACCCAGATCAATCCTTTTCCCTCCCTTTTTTTTGGTCCTATTCCCTGGAGCTGAGGCGTTGATCCATCACTCCTGGGAAAATATTGCACAAGGTGCAGTTCTGGATGGAAATGAACTTCCCAAGGAGAGCAAATGTTTGGATAACAGCTCCTGCCTTTATGGATGGCCACTGCCTGCTCAGGGAATGCATTATCCCAGAGCCGGGAATAATTCCTGGCCAAAAATTTCATTCTGGAAAATTTCATTCTGGGGACTGTGCTGAGTGTTAGCGAACAAAGGAGTTCAGGGATGTCCATCCTGGAAATGGAAATTTTTCAGGGAATTCCAGGCGGGATCAGGGATATTCTCTCCTAGACTGGGATTTGTCTCCATTTTTCCCAGACGCTGCCTGGGAGGGAGCATGGTGTGAGCCAGGCTGTCCCTGCAGGTTGGAAATGAATTTTTGGGAGGTGCAGCCTCCTGCACAGCCCAAATTCCAGGATGGAACTCCCACAGCTGGGCAGCAAAGAGGCTTCTCGTGTTCCTGGCTCCCTCCACCCCAGGATTCCGCAGGATAATGCACTCCCTGCTGCCCCAGGGAGGGAGCAGACTCTGATTTTCCAGGCAGGAACGCTGAAAGATTGATGGGACGGATTCAATCATTTGCTCCGCTGGTCACTGTGGGATCCACGCCCAAATCCATCCTGGAGCTGCTCTGTCCTCGCACTCCAGGGCTCCATAAAACAGTAGCTCATCCAAAATTCTCCAGAGCCAGCATCAGGAGGGTCCCTGGTGGACTGAGCTTTATTTTATCTTTCCAAATGTCTCCTGTCTGCTGCTCCTCTCTTTCCCTGGGCAGGGATTGTGCTCCAAGGAATGCAGCAGGAGCCCCAAAATGATGGATCTGTGTGTGGGGAATGCTCACTGTGCCCAGACATCCCACAAAACAATAAAACCTCCCTGCCCCAAAGGCGCAGAAAGTCCCAAAAATCCAATTTCTACCGTGGAAATGTTGGAAGATTTTTTTTTTTTCTCTCTCTGTCTGGCTATGAGGATGGATTTCTCTGGGGAAAAATCTCTGGACTTTTGGAGGGTGGAAAACTGGAGTGGATTTGTTGAAGGATGAGGCTGAGCTTCTCTAGGAAATGGCTCAGCCTGCCCTGTCCCTTTTCCCTGGGACATCCACAGACTTCGATAATCCCAGAATTCCAGAATTCTGGGAGAGACCTTAAAGCCCAACCATTCCATGGGCAGGAATCTTCCACTTGCAGCACCCACGGGCAGGGATGGCTCCCGTGGGGGAATCTGCTTTAAACCAGAGGGAAAACTCTGGAATTTATCAGCCCATAAACACCTGCCAGATCCCTCCTGGCCTTGGGCACTGCCAGGGATGTTCCCACTGCTGTGGGGTGGCACAGGGAATTTTGGGATGCAATTCCTGCTCCTTTGGGCTGGCACAGGGAATTTTGGGATGCAATCCCTCCCACTGGGGCTGGCATTTCACTTCCCAGGATTCAAAGGCCACCCCTGCTGCTGCTGCTCCCTGTGCCCTCCCTGCTCTCCTTCCCGCTGGGATGAAGGTTTGGGAAGGCTTTGATCTCTCACCCTGCAGGCTGCAGCCTCCAGAAATTCTTTTCTCTCCAGGGAAAGGCTGGAGCTTCTCAGTGCTTCTAAGGCATCTTATAAAACCCTGGAATTATTTAAGATGGAAAAGGCCTCTGGGATCATCCAGCCCAGCCTCTCAAGGCCACCATGTTCCCCAAGTGCCACATCCACACTGATTAAATTCCCAGCATCCTGCCAGTTCCTGGGAACAACACAATTCTGTCCCTACACCGTGAAGAAAAACCGCCTGGGATGGGAATTCCTATTCCACACCCCTCAAAAAATCCCAAAACACCTCCAGAGGGTTCTCCCTGTGGGATGCTCCATCCTTGCAGCAGGGGGCAGAGCAAATCTGGGAATGCAGAGCTGCTGGAGCTGCCTCTGGAGGCAGGAAAGGAGAGGCACCAGCGTGGCTCTTGCCTCTGCAATATCCAGAGTGCAGGATATTTTAGGCTGGTGCTGGTGGAAAATTTTCTGGCAGTCAGGAGGAGTTTGGAGCAGCCCCAGCCCCTTCCCAGGAACACTGAGAGCTCCTCCAAGGTCGAGGCTGGAGCTCTGCCTCCCTCTGGCTGTGCTAATTAATATCAGTGAGGAGGGAGAACACAGATATTAGCACTTAATAGCGATTAATGGGGCTAATAGGATTCTGTCAGGTTTGTTTGTCGCCGTGGCTTCCCGAGCCTGGCAAATCCAATAAAAAATCCCAAATAAAAACCAGATTGCTTTAATATTTCAGTGTTAGTGGAAACCGGCAGGGAAGAGTTCCTGCCACTGGGAATTTGTTGGAGCTCATGCCCTGCACTCCAGGGATTGGGGTTTTTCATCCATCCCGAGCACGGCCAGATCCCGTGGGTGGGAGCAGAGTTTGTGTGAACCAAAATTCCCTCCTTCCTAAAAAACTGGGAAGGACAGAGATTGGTTTGGGATTGGTTTTCCCTGCTCCTGATGGATTGGGGAAATCACAGCAGGAAAGGCTCCTCCTTTGTATCCTGAGTGAGGACACAAACCCTCCTTGTCCAAAAATCCCAGAGCCACGAGCACCGGGAAGAGCCACAGTGGCCACACGGGGTCCTGGCACAGCAATTTTGGGATGCAGGGGACACGGGGACATTTCCCGGGGCTCTGGGGTGGATAAACATCTGATAATATCTGGGGTGCGAGAGGACACAAATTCAGCCCAGCCTGGTCGGGAAAAGCTGAGCCTGGGAGGGTAAATCTCAGTCTGGAAAGGTAAAACCCAGCCTGGGAGGGTAAAACCCAGCCTGGCAGAGTAAAGCCAGCCTGGGAGGGTAAAACCCAGCCTGGCAGAGTAAAGCCAGCCTGGGAGGGTAAAACCCAGCCTGGGAGGGTAAAACCCAGCCTGGCCAGGTAAAGCCCAGCCTGGCCAGGTAAAGCCCAGCCTGGCCAAGCGCGAAGCTCTGCTGCCCCAAGCGCTGCGAGCGCGAACGGCGCCGGCAGCTGGAGCCAGGAGAGAAGGGATGGAGTTGGAAAATACCCGGGATGGAGCTGGAAAATACTCAGGATGGAGCTGGAAAATACTCGGGATGGAGCTGGAAAATACCCGGCATGGAGTTGGAAAATACCCGGCATGGAGTTGGAAAATACTCGGGATGGAGCTGGAAAATACTCAGGATGGAGCTGGAAAATACTCGGGATGGAGCTGGAAAATACTCGGGATGGAGTTGGAAAATACTCAGGATGGAGCTGGAAAATACTCGGGATGGAGCTGGAAAATACTCGGGATGGAGTGGGGAAATACTCGGGATGGAGCTGGAAAATATTCAGGTTGGAGCTGGAAAATACCCGGGATGTATCCAGAGGAATTTCGGGAAAATGAAGGATCCAGGAGTGAGGGTCTGGCTCATCCCCTGCGCTGCTGGAGGTTTTGGGACAGTTCTGGTTTAGAGCCCTCACACTCTCCCTGCTGCCAGAAAGGGAATTTTTCATGGAAATTTTACCTGGTTTGGCTTCACCATCCCCAGACCAGACACACCCCCAGTGACCCCCCCAGCAGGAATTTGGGGTGCCCAAATTTTCCCCAAACCCGCACCCTCGTGGTGCTCAGCAAAGCAGGGATGGATAAACCCCAGTGGTGGATAAATCATCCCGGTGCATAGACCATGCCTGAGCTGGGGGGACTGGTGTGGGAATGGGGGGCAAGGAGAGAGTTCCCTGCTCCATCCCCCAGCCCTGGAACAGCGGGATGAGCCAAAAAAAGGGAGCTGGCACGGGGAGGAGCAGCTCTCCCTGCGCGGGGCCCCTCTGCTCGCACATGCCAGGGAGCGCCGGGTCTCCTTGGTGATGGATTAGGGGATTAGAGGGCTCAGGTGAGCCCTGCGCACGCGATCCGGGAATAACTCCGGGAATAACTCGGGAATAACGCCGGGAACAGCTCCGAGCTCAGGACGAACCAGGCACCACCGGGAGGGGAAAGGATTTGTCCCACTCCGCGTTTAAGGGTCAGATCCTGGTGCTGAAAAGATCTGGGGATGTCCCTGCTCTTCCTCACCTCCAGGGAGAGGGAAAATAAATATGGGATTGGGAAAAAAAAAAAAAAACAAAACGGAGTTTTAATCTGGGACAGTGATTTGTCTGGAGGAGGGTTGGGATTTGGGGTCCCTCTGGTTTGGGGTTGTTCAGTTTTGGAGCTGCAGGTGGGTGAGGCCCCCCTAGGAGCCAAGGAATGTCTGGGTGTGGATATTCCTTCTCCTGGTTCCCTCTGTGGATATTCCCTGTCCTGTCTCCCTCTGGATATTCCCAGTCCTGGCTCTCTCTGTGCATATTCCCTGTCCTGTCTCCCACTGCTGCCTCTGCACAGCCAATGGAGCAGGGAAAGGGACAGGTGGGGATACAGAGTAGGAAAATCATCGGGGTAAAAAGGATTTTCCCCCAAAGATGACCAAAAAAAAAAAAATACAGGGAAAGCTTGAAGGGATCACTGGCAGGAGACAAAGCACCAAAGATCCCTGTGAGAGGGGAGTGGGATCCATTGGGGTAGGAATGCTGAATGTCCCCAGGGAATGGGAATTCCGAGTGTCCCCAGGGAATGGGAATGCTGAGTGACCCCAAGGAGTGGGAATGGTGACTGTCCCCATGGAATGGGAATTCTGAGTGTCCCCAGGGAATGGGAATATTGGAATGCTGAGTGTCCCCAAGGAATGGGAACACCGAGTGTCCCCAAGGAACTGGAATATTGGAACACCGAGTGTCCCCAAGGAACTGGAATACTGAAACGCCGAGTGTCCCATGCCCGGAGCTCTCCCATCCCAGCTCCCAGCTCCCTGTTTGCCGTGCATTATTCCAGCATTCATCTTGTTCAAGCACCACTCCAGCGCCGCAGCACGGGCCCTATCTCACAGAAAAGCACCCGCAGCCTTCCTCCCCCTGTCCCTCACTTTCCCCCGGGCCTGGATTATCCCAAATAAACACTCACTTAGGGTAATGGTTAACTTTAATGGCCGGGGCCGCAGGGGAGGCTGGAGGGGTTGATAGTCCCGGGGATACGGGAGATAAGGGCAGGGTTTGAAGGGCAGGCTCGTGGCTGCTGTCACGGCTCCGGGAACGTTCTGTGCCACCTTCCCCCAAAATTCACCCTGGGATTGCTCCGGGTTTGCGTCTCCAAGGAGCAGAGCACTTGCTGGTTGCTGTAAAGTTGTTTGTTTTAAAGGCACATCAGTCTCGGGAGGCAAACAGCCCCGAGTGCTAAAGTCCGTGCTGAAAACTTCCAGCACGGAGTGCTGATTAGAAATAAAGCCCCAATTAGAAATAGGAACAGATCTCTAATTAAATTTCTAATCTCTAATTTCTCTAGAAGAAACCTTCTGTCTTTGAGAAGGCTGAAGTTGCAGCAGCAGCTCCTGGCTTATTCCAGGTGATGATGATGATGGTGAGAAGGGAGAAAGTCTTTCCCCAATGAGCTAAAAACACAAATCTGAAGCATTTCTTCCAAACCTATTAGAGCTCTAGTTTTACAATAGGAAAATTTGCACATAACTCAGACATACAGCCTATCTGTTCTCTCTGAAAAATGTAAGCAATATTCTTACTATATTTTTACTATGTCTAAAACTATGGTTTTGAAGCTTGTTTTCTACACCAGATTCTTTTGTTCATTAAGGCACTTAAAACATATTTTTATTTGCTTAAACTTATTCACTTAATCAAAACTGAAGCTTACACCTCTATTTCATGTATAAGTGGCTTAATGGATTTAATTTACATTTAATTTATCTGAAGGCTTTAATTCGATTTCTGATCTATCTCTGAGGAATTCTCTGTTTTACACTCCCTTGTGTTTTCTGGCAGGGTTTGTCCCCGCAGGTCACAGCCTGGGGGTGTCTTTGCCATGGCCACCAGCAGCCACATGTGTGTGTCCCCTTGCCACAATCCTGTCACACGTGTGTGTCCCCTTGCCACAATCCTGTCACACGTGTGTGTCCCCATGTCACAATCCTGAGCTCCTGCAGAACCCGCCCGGCAGCTCCTCCTCCCGGTAATTGTGTTTTCCCGAGTCAATGGATAACTTTACAGCCCGGGCACATCAAACACTCTGCCTCGGGAGATCAGGGACAGCAAAGTTCAAAATTAAAGCCACGCTCAAAGTCACTGCCAGGCTGGCAGGAGGAGCATCTCCAGGATCCTCCCAGGGAAGCTGGGCTGGCTTTTCTCCCTCCATCCCACCAGGGATGGCAGCTCCAGAGCCTTCCCTGTCCTGTGGGATCTTCCAGCTTGTCCCTCTGGAATCTCCTGGGAGCAGAGGAAGGACAGAGCCTCGCTGAGCCGTCCCAGGGAATTCCCATCCCAACCCTCCTTCTGAATTCCAGGAAAAAAGCCAAGAGGATTTTCCTGTTGGTGCCGTGCTCTGTGACCTCCTCCAGGATTCCCTTGGGATTTTATCCCTCTCTCTGCCTCCACCTTCCCCTCCCAGCCTTGACCAGCTGGATCTTGGCATTCCTGGGGCTTTCAGAGCCCGGCAGGAACAGTCCAGGTGTCCCCCCAGCTTTTACAGCTGTTGTACAAACCTGGCACAAACACGGCCAGGATGGGGATGGGGGGACACTGCAGGGACTGAGAGCCATGGGGTGGGAAAGGCAGAAGGACTTTTTGGGGTCCTGCTGAGCCTGAACTTCCATCTTTGAGCTCTGTCCTAGACCTGCCACTGCTCAAAGAGCAGATCCCAGGCAGGAGCTGGCCCAAAGGGGCCTCAGCCAGGTCTGACATCTCCCCAGTGGGGCTCTCTCCGGGGTTTTCCCCACTTTGGGAGGACACTTCGGGTTCTCAAGCAATCAGGCACCCTCTGAACCTCCCTGACACCCCCATTATTCACTGTCCTGGTGACCAGGAGCAGCCTGGTGGCACAGCAGCGTCCCCAAGGACAGGAGGGGGTCACAGAATGTTCAGGTGTCTTTTCCCTCTCCCCCTCCTGGCTCTGCTCCCTCCTGGATCTGCAGATGTCCCATTTCCCTCCTCAGGATAAAGGTGAGGGGGTCAAAACCAAGGGTTGTGTCCCTCCTTTCCCTTCCCACAGCACAGGGACAGCGACAGCTCCAGGCTCACACCATTCATTTCCTCAATCAAAAAACTTCATTTCCCCTTTTCCTTAAGCCTGGAAAAGCAGGGGGTAAAGGCACAAAAAGCTCTTGGAGCAGGAAGGACCAGAAGCCAGACCAGGAGTGCAGGTGATAAAATTTTATTACAAAATAGAGATGGATCAATATTCCTGGGGGAGTTTGGTGGGGGAGAGGGGCTCTGTAACAAACACAGCATCCCAGGAAAAGAAATCTTCCCCCCCCACACACGTTTTCCAGGCCCAAATTTCCTCCCCATTGTGTTCATCTTGGATAATAAAGGATCACCTGGAAGAACCCACAAAGTCACACACAGCACTTTCGGCCTATTTACAGCGATTTTCTCCCCGTTTTCAAAGAGAGGGGAGGCACCCACATTCCAGCCTTTGATCCACTCCTTGCAAAGCTTTTCCAAGCTGTCCCAGGGCACGGGGGATGGAGGGACCTTCATTTGTCACGAGTGTCACATGCCTCCATCAGCACCGCTCCCCTTTCCCCGGATTTCTCCCCAAAAACAGCTGCCCTCAGCCACCAATACAAACCCAGAGCTGTCCACTCTGTCCATACAAAAATAAAGGAATAAAGGCCGAGGATTTGCCATGGTCTTCTTTTCTTTTTTTTTTTTTTTTTAGTTGTTGCATAGAGAAGCATTTGCGTGTGAGGAGTTTGCATACAGAGCAGTGGGTGGGTGCTAAAACACTTCTGCCCCTCATCAAATTAAAAAAAAAATATATATATTTATATATTTACACACACAGAGTCCAGGGGAGGACAAGCAGAGCCTGTAGGGAAAAAGATTCCCAAGATGAGCAGGAAAATTTTGTCCAATTCCCCTCGGATTCCAAGCTGCCTGTTGGTGGGTTTGGCTTTGCACTGGTTTTGAACAAACTGGTTTTGGGCTCCATCAGCATCACAGGGTGGGGAATAGGGGAATTAGGGATGGGAAGAGGAGTTTTCCTTCTCCAAAGGCAGAGGGGGTGAGAGACCCCTGTGAGAGGACCAGGGGTGGGGCTGATGGTGACAAAAATGGGGACCCTATGCCTTGTGGTTTGGCTCCTGCACTGGGGAGCTTCAACCAAAAGAGATGCCCCAAAAAGCCATCTTGGAGTGTGGAGGCTGGTGCTGAGGGCTGGAAAACTGTCCCCACTGTTGGGAAACATCCAGCAATTCCATGGCCTTTCCCCCCTCCATTCCCACCCTCCCTGGGGGCACAGGAGGCTCCTGGCCAAAGAGCCCCAGGAGCAGAGCTGGGCCATGGTCCATCCCAAATCCTTCCTGCCCTCCTCTCCTGTCAAACAGACCCATGGGGCTGGCTCTGCTCATGCAAGGAAAAAGCCAAGCAGGAACCCAGCAGTGGTTTTGGAAACACCAGAGAGGAGTGGCCTCCAAATCCCAGCCTGGCCATGCCATGGTCCATCCCACACACCCGAATTTATCCAAGGAAAAATGAGAAAGAAGGAGGAGGAGGAGGGTGTGGAACAAATCAGAATTCTGCTGGACACGGCAGCCCCATGATTTGGTCCTGATTTATTTACAGCTCTCACAGCTGGCTCTTGTGCCCCAGTTTAATCCCTGGAAGGCTTTGGAGAACAGGGACGTGCATCCCACGGGATGGGGGGGAGGAGGTGCTGAACCTGTGAGGTAGTCATGTGATTCCACTCTGAACAGCAGGATTTATTGGAATTTGTTTCCAAGATGCTTTTTTCCCCTTTTTTTTTTTCTTTTTTTTTTTCCCCATCTGATGGAATGACAAAGCT
This sequence comes from Alethe castanea, assembly GCA_024734035.1. NCBI lineage: Eukaryota > Metazoa > Chordata > Aves > Passeriformes > Muscicapidae > Alethe > Alethe castanea. Next base: position 7,613,057 of record JANRGV010000023.1, on the reverse strand, counting down.
CAGGCTCGGTGGGACCAGCAACCACCGAGTCCTTGTAGGATTTTGGAGAAGGGCACCACTGGTGGATTTGGGACACCAGACCTTCAGCAGTGGCTCTTCTGCTGTCCCTCAGGTGACTTCAAACCCCTGCTGGTCCTCCCAGACACACCTGAAGTCCAAATTCCTCTTGGAAGCAGAAATGCAAAGGACACAACCATAAAAACCCGGCCAGGCAGGGCGGGCGCTCGCAGTCCCAGGCTGGCTGCCAGGAACGGGCTCAGTGGGACACAGGTGACGCCTTTGTCACCTGCTTTTGTGCTGCCCCTTGTGTGAAGGGTGAGTTTGTCACAGGTCTGTTCTTCTACGCCCCCACAGAGACTGGGATTGTCACCCCAAGAGTGCTGGGCACGGCTCCTGGCAGGGCATGGCACTGGTGGCACATCCATGGTCACACCATGGGGGACAGTGCCACATCCATGGTCACACCATGGCACTGGTGTCACCTCCATGGTCACACCATGGCACTGGTGGCACGTCCATGGTCACCCCATGGGGGACAGTGTCACATCCATGGTCACACCATGGCACTGGTGGCACATCCATGGTCACACCATGGGGGACAGTGCCACATCCATGGTCACACCATGGCACTGGTGGCACATCCATGGTCACACCACGGGCCAAGGTGCCACGTCCACGGTCACACAGTGTCACATCCATGGCTACGCCATGGCGCTGTCCAAAAAGTCCAGGTGAGACCCGTCACAGCCAAGCTGTCACATCCTCCTGGGCCTCATCAAAGGGGCAAAACCCATCCCAAAAGCTGACACTCGCTCCTGAGTGACAAATAAATAGCATGATTGCCGGAACAAACCCCTTGGGAATGCCAGCTCCATCGGCCCCGTGCCACCAGGAGCCTGGTCAGGAGATCAATCTGCACTCAACGAGCTGGGCCAGTTCCAGTTTTTTGGAAAAGCAGCCAGAGTTGGGGCCAGGCCGGCAGGGGCTCTGCTCCATCGCGGCGCGGGGTCGTTCCTATGTACAGGCTCTCCCCCGGGAGGAGGGAAGAGTTTGAGCTGCTCTGGGAGAGGCAGGAAGGGAGGTGGCTCCTAATTCTGGTGTCTCTTCATGTGCAGGGCCAGGTGGTCGGAGCGGGAGAAGCAGCGGCCGCACGCCAGGCACTTGAAGGGTTTGGCGCCCGTGTGCTTGCGGTAGTGCCGGGTGAGCTCGTCCGAGCGGGCGAAGCGCCAGTCACAGCCTTCCCACGTGCACTTGTAGGGCTTCTCACCTGCCCAGGGGACAGACACAGGCCACAGTCACACCTCACAGGGCACAGGTGGCGTGCCCAGCCTCCCAAAAAGCCCCCCTGGCCTCTGGAGATGCGCACCATCCGTGGCGCTGCCAGGGATTGAGCTGCACCACACAGGTCTTGTCCCTCTTCTCCTCCTGCTCAGCCTCTCAAAAACACCCCCAAACACTCCCAAAACACCCCCAAACACTCCCAAAAACACCCCCAAACATTCCCAAAAACACCCCCAAACACTCCCAAAAACACCTCTGGGGGATACCCAATACCTGTGGCACTGCCAGGGCTCCCCAGGGCGCACAGCCTGATGGATTGAGCTGCACCAAGCAGGTCTTGTCCCTCTTCTCCCCCTCTCCAGCCTCCCAAAAACACCCTCAAACACTCCCAAAACACCTCCAAACACTCCCAAAAACACCCCCAAACACACCCAAAACCACCTCTGGGAGATGCCCAATGTCCTTGGCACTGCCCAGGGCCACCGAGGGATTGAGCTGCACCAAGCAGGTCTTGTCCCTCTTCTCCCCCTCCCACTTTGCCTTCTGGTGCTCTTCAAGTTGCTGCTGGATTTTGGAGCATTTCTGGCTAAAAAAAGCTTGTGAATTAGGGTTTTTTTTTTTAATAAAAAGGCAAAAATTCCTAAGGAAGGTAGGAGGCACCAGGAGGAAGACAGGGCTCTAAATCTACATTTCGATCTGAAAAATCGAAATTCTTTTGAAACTGCCATCTAAAGTTTGTGGCTGCCCCATTCCTGGAAGTGCTCAAGGCCAGGTTGGATGAGGTTTGGAGCAACCTGATCTAGTGGAAGACATCACTAAAGGATCAGACAACCTTTAGAGACCCCTCCCAAAGCCAAACCACTCCAGGATTCCATGACCTAACGCTCCACACCTCCGAGTTCACCCTGCCAGCAGCTCTGTACACAACTATTGTTTCCCTCAAGGCATTCAGGTGATGTCATCCCCCTCCCTCCCAAACACGCCCATTCCCAACCCAAACCCATCCATCCATCCAAGCTTCCCAGCCAGCTGGGAGCCGGGCTGGAAAAGCGCGCGGCCGCTTCCAGCCAGGCCACGGCGCTGAGCCCTGGCTGCAGCCCTGTCCCCACGCAGGGCGTGGTGCTCTCAAATATTAGTGCTGCTCTTAACAGCCTGAACAAGCAGGCAGAGTTCAGGGAATGTGCTGACATTCCCGACCTCAAATATTTACCCTTCCCGGGGCCAACCGCCGGGCGCAGCGGCGCGGCGGGAGCGCACGTCCGCACGCAGCACGCGTGCACGGGCATGTGTGCCCTGCCCTGCTGTGCTTCCAGGGATTCCTTCCTCCCCAGGGATTCCAGGGAAACCTTCCCGTGCTTCCAGGGAGCTTTTCCTCCCATGGGCTGCTCCATGGAACCAGGGAATTCCAGAACTGCTCAGCTTGGAAAGGACCGGAAAGGTCTTTGTGTTCCACCCTGTCCAGAACCAATTTCCAGGGATTCCTGTATCACTTCCAGGGATTCCTTCCTCTCCAAGCTTCCAGGGAAACCTTCCCGTGCTTCCAGGGAGCTTTTCCTCTCACAGGCTGCTCCACGGAACCAGGGAATCCTGGAACAACTTGGCTTGGAAAGGATTGGAAAGCTCTTCGTGTTCCACCCTGCTCAGAACCGGTTCCACCAACTTCCAGGGATTCCTGCATCCATTTCTAGGGATTCCTTCCTCTCCAAGCTTCCAGGGAAACCTTCCTGTGCTTCCAGGGAGCCTTTCCTCCCATGGGCTGCTCCATGGAACCAGGAGTTCCAGGGAATCCTGGAAGAGCTCGGCTTGGAAAGGATGAGAAAGATTTTCATATTCCACCTTGCCCAGAATGGGTTCCGCCAACTTCCAGGGATTCCTGCATCCATTTCTAGGGATTCCTTCCTCTCCCTGCTTCCCAGGGAGCCCTTCCTCCCACAGAACCAGGGAATCCTGGAAGGCCTTGGCTTGGAAGGGACCTTAAAGCCCATCTTTGCCAGACCATGTTCCACTAGACCACCTTCCACTAGATCCAGTCCTATCCAACCTGGCCTTGAATAATTCCAGGGCTGGGAATGCCACGTTTGGCCAGGGAAGTGAGATCAGGCCCGGCAAGGTTTCCAGTGGATAAAACAGAAAAATGTGGATCCAGGAACCTGGAGGAGGCAGAGCAGCACGAGCAGGTCCTGCTCCTCCAAAAACCCCTGGGTGCTGCTCTGTGCCAAAGGGACGGGGATTTTTATGGCTCAGGTAAACACAGCACTTGCAGAGGGTTTGCAAGGAGTTGGTGGGGGTTTTATGGGACTTGGGACATGCCAAGACAAAGGTAGGATTTCCCCAAATGCAGGATTTGCTACAAAATAGGATTTTCTCAAAATAGGATTTTCCCAAAGGCAGGATTTCCCCAAAGGCAGGATTTTTCCAAAATAGGATTTTCCCAAAGGCAGGATTTGCCCCAAATTATGATTTCCCCAAAAGCAGGATTTCCACAAAGGCAGGATTTATCCCAAGGTAGGATTTTCCCAAAAGCAGGATTTTCTGAAAGGCAGGATGTTCCCAAAATAGGATTTGCCCAAAGGCAAGATTTGCCCCAAAATAGGATTTTTCTCAAAAGCAAGATTTGCCCAAAGGCAGGATATGTTCCAAAGGCAGGATTTGCCCCAAAATAGGATTTTCCCAAAAGCAGGACTTTCTGAAAGGCAGGATTTTCCCAAAACAGGATTTTCCTAAAGGCAGGATTTGCCCCAAATTATGATTTCCCCAAAAGTAGGATTCCCACAAAATAGGATTTTCCCAAAGGCCGGATTTACCCCAAGGTAGGATTTTCCCAAAAGCAGGATTTTCCAAAAGGCAGGATTTGCCCAAAGGCAGGATTTTTCCAAAATAGGATTTGCCCAAAGGCAAGATTTGCCCCAAAAAAGTATTTTCCTAAAGGTAGGATTTTCTGAAAGGCAGGATTTTTCCAAATTATGATTTCCCCAAAAGCAGGATGTTCCCAAAACAGGATTTGCCCCTTGCAGCCCCACATTTTCCCCTCCAGGTCCCCGGGCTGAGTCAGCCCCACTGAAGCCCTTTGCTTTCAGACTGTTATCCTGGACAGAAACCCAAGATTTCCCATTGTCCCAGGATTGCCATTGTCCCAGGATTGCCATTGTCCCAGGATTTCCATTGTCCCAGGAGCTGGCTGCCCTTCCCAGGCCAGCATGGCACCAGCAGGAACAAAGGATCCAGGCTGGCATTCCCAGCCAAGAATGGAACAAAGGATCCAGGCTGGCATTCCCAACCAGGAATGGGACAGAGGATCCAGGCTGGCATTCCCAGCCAGGAATGGAACAAAGGATCAAGGCTGGCATTCCCAACCAGGAATGGGACAGAGGATCCAGGCTGGCATTCCCAGCCAGGAATGGAACACAGGATCCAGGCTGGCATTCCCAGCCAGGAATGGGACAGAGGATCCAGGCTGGCATTCCCAGCCAGGAATGGGACAGAGGATCCAGGCTGGCATTCCCAGCCCGAGGTGAACAAAGAATCCAGGCTGGCATTCCCAGCCCGAGGTGAACAAAGGATCCAGGCTGGCATTCCCAGCCAGGAATGAGACAGAGGATCCAGGCTGGCATTCCCAGCCCAGGGTTTTATGTTTAACCTCCCCGTGGCACCCAGGAAATGAGTGGTGGCTCCAGGAGAGGAAAACACCCAACCCATGGCAACGGGAAACCACAAGGAAAGAGCTCCCAGGTCTGGATTTCTCAACAGGGAATGGGAGCAGGGACATTTTTAACCCTTTGGGTGATGGAGCTGAGGAAGGATTTGGGGTGAGCCCCTGCTGTTGGAGCTCTGGTGCTGAGCTCAGAGAGGATGAAGCTCCAAAGAGAACACGAGGTTTAAAAATATTGGGTGCAGAGATCCTGGGCCAGGATTGTAGGGTGGTTCTGGAGGACATTCCCTGCTTTTTGCTCATCCCACACCACCAGCTCTCCTCTCTCACCTCTCCAGCCTCCCCTCTAACAGCAGGGGAAGGCAAGGAGGCAAAGCCACTTGGATTTCCTGCCTCATTACCAGGAAAACCTGGAAAAACCACTGAGTTTTCCTGGATTTCAAACCCACCCAAGTTTTCCTGGGTACATCAAGGAGGTGCCCAACTCACGGATCCTGTCCTGGGCACGGAGCTCCCGACAGCAGGAACAAGAGATATTTAACTTAATTTAATTTAATTTTGAAGCCCTGATTCCAGACTGTGATAAATCCCTATCAGCACCCAGCTCTGGGGACAACATCCTTCCTGTTCCTTTTTTTATTCCACCCCTTCTGTGCTGTTTTCCAGCCCCCTCCTCCCCAGCCCCTGCCAAAGAAACACCGTGGCTCAGGCACAAAGTGAAATTCTTTGTTTGAAGGGCTGATAAGGGGAGGGAGGAACGGAGCCAAGAGCCAGAACCAATTCCCAGCCGCAGAGTGGGGTTTGGTCGTTGTTCATAAAAAAAGAGAAGTGAACTCTGGGCCCGGCTTAATTGCTCTCAGTAAAGATCAGCCCTCCTATAAAAGAGATTTATGAGGGCACTGATGGTTCCTGGACTACCTGGGGATCTGATAACGTTTCAGGTATAATAAATGCTTTAATGAGGGCTTGAATGCAGAGAGTCACGGAGCTGGGATCAGCCCAGGGGAGCTGGGATCAGCTTTGGGGAGCTGGGATTAACCCAGAGGAGCTGGGATCAGCCCAGGGGAGCTGGGATCAGCTTTGGGGAGCTGGAATTAACCCAGAGGAGCTGGGATCAACCCAGGGGAGCTGGGACTAGCTCAGAGGAGCTTGGATCAGCTCAGGGGAGCTGGGATCAGCCCACGGGAGCTGGGATTAACCCAGAGGAGCTGGGATCAGCTCAGGGGAGCTGGGATCAGCTATGGGGAGCTGGGATCAGCTATGGGGAGCTGGGATCAGCTATGGGGAGCTGGGATTAACCCAGAGGAGCTGAGATCAGCTCAGGGGGCTGGGATTAACCCAGAGGAGCTGGGATTAGCTCACAGGAGCTGGGATTAGCCCAGGGGGGCTGGGATCAGCTCTGGGGAGCTGAAATTAACCCAGAGGAGCTGGGATTAGCCGAGGGGAGCTGGGATCAGTCCAGGGGAGCTGGGATTAACCCAGAGGAGCTGGGATTAGCTCAGAGGAGCTTGGATCAGCTCAGGGGAGCTGGGATCAGCTCAGGGGGGCTGGGATCAGCTCAGGGGAACTAGGATCATCTTTGGGGAGTTTGGATTAACTCAGAGGAGCTGGGATCAGCTCAAGGGAGCTGGGATCAGCTTTGGGGAGCTGGGATTAACCTAGAGGAGCTGGGATCAGCCCTGGGGAGCTGGGATCAGCCCAGAGGAGCTGGGATCAGCCCTGGGGAGCTGGGATCAGATCTGGGGTCCCTGTGTTCACTGTTTTCACCGTGGCACCCTCAGGAATGAGGGCACAGCCCAGCCCTGCCTGCACTGGGAGCCCTTCCCTGGGTGGGTTCAGCGGGGCTGGTACCCAAAGGGACACGAGGGGCTCTTCCCTCTCCTTGGGAGCCACAGGGAGACAAAAAAAGAGACAAAAATCTCTTTTGTTGGGCACAATGAGATGCCCTGGTCTCCTCAGAGATCCCAAACGTGCAACAAAACCTTCCTGCAGGATCAGCAGGATAAACCTCGGGTAGGATTTGGGACATCTCAAGGGAAGAGCTCAGAGTGACAAAAAAACCAAAGAATCAAAGAACAGATCAGGATGGGAGGGGCCTTAAAGCTCATCCTGCACCACGGTAACTTCCACAGTCCCAGGCTGCTCCAGCCTGGCCCTGGGCACTGCCAGGGATCCAGGGGCAGCCACAGCTCCTCTGGGAATTCCATCCCAGCCAGGAATTCCATCCCAAACCCCCAATTATCCTTTTTGGGGGGGTTGGTACCTGAGGCTGGCAGCATTCCCTGGAGCTGCCCTTACCTGTGTGAGTCCTCTGATGCGCCTTCAGGTGGGAGCTCTTGGTGTAAACCTTGGAGCAACCTGCAAGGGCAGAACAAAGCACAATTTCCCTGTGAGAAAGGGACCCCTGATCAAACAAACTCTGACATTTGACAGAGCAGGGCCATGCAAATAAGCCTGGCTTGGGCTCAGGGTTAAGCAGAGAGCGTTTGCTCAGACTTTAACACCTTGGAATTGTGCTGGGAATTAATGGGGGAAGAGTCAAGCACAAAAGTTCAACCCCCTGATTCTACCAGCAGGATGAAAAATCTCAATTCCCCCACAATTCTGGCTCTGTGCTGCCCTGTCTCCCTGGATTCCAGCCACAGCTGATATCACTTTGCACTTTTTTTTTTTTTTCTCTGGGTTTTGGAACAGTCCTGGCCCAGCAGACGTGCTACAAATGTTCCAGGAAGGAAGAAATAGCCAGGGACAGTCACAACTTGGCTTCCAGGTGCCAGAACAGAGCCAGGGGGAAGTGTTTTCACAAGACCAGCATGAACAGGTTTCATCAGAGACAGGGTTTAACAGAAACACCAAGACTGGGGAAAAGTTCCAACAGGGTGCCTCCAAACGAGTCAGGTTTAATTCCTCCAAAGTTTCAGTTGGATAAAGTTTGAGGAAGCCTCTGCTGCCTTTCCTGGCTCTGCTGCTTTGTGTTTTGATGAGGACATTCAAATATGAATTTGAATTTTTACCACCTGCACAAGCAGCACGGGGACATTTTTCAGCCCAGGGTTCCCACCCAGCCCAAAGGAGCCTCTGGCCCAGGGTCAGCCTTGCTCCCACCCTGCCCAGTGTCCCTCCATCCTTTGTCCCTCCAGCTCTCCTGGAGCCCCTGGAATGTTCTGGATGGGGGGTTCCCAATCAGGTCTCCCATGTCCATCTGTTCCAGGTGTGAAGTCTCCCAGCCCCTTCAGTTCCTCACACAGAGCAGATTGTGAGAATTCCTTCCTATTATTCCTGACTGGAGTCAACCTCCAGCTGGACCTTCCAGGGAGCAGATCCAAGTTCAGATTCCCAGGAGCAGATCCCTAAATTCAGATTCCCAAGTGCAAATTCCCAGGTCCCAATTTCCAGGAGCAGATCCTTAAGTTCAGATTCCCAAATTCAGATTCCCAAGTTTAGATTCCCAGGGCAGATTCCCAAATTCAGATTCCCAGGAGCACATCCCCAAGTTCAGATTCCCAAATTCAGATTCTCAAATTCAGATTCCCAAGTTTAGATTCCCAGGAGCAGATCCCTCAGTTCAGATTCCCAAATTCAGATTCCCAAGTTCCAAATCCCAAGTTCAGATTCTCAGGAGCAGATCTCTAAATTCAGATTCCCAGTAGCAGATTCCCAAATTCAGATCCCTCAATTCCGATTCCCAGGAGCAGATTCCCAACTTCAGATCCCTAAATTCCGATTCCCAGGGGCAGATCCCTCAGTTCAGATTCCCAGGAGCAGATCCCTAAATTCAGATCCCTAAATTCAGACTCCCAGGAGCAGATCCCTAAATTCCGATTCCCAGGAGCAGATTCCCAAATTCAGATCCTTAAATTCAGATTCCCAAATTCAGATTCCCAATTTCAGATCCCTAAATTCAGATTCCCAGGAGCAGATTCCCAAATTCAGATCCCTTAATTCAGATTCCCAATTTCAGATCCCTAAATTCAGATTCCCAGGAGCAGATTCCCAAATTCAGATCCCTAAATTCAGATTCCCAAATTCAGATTCCCAATTTCAGATCCCTGAATTCAGATTCCCAGGAGCAGATTCCCAAATTCAGATCCCCAAATTCAGATTCCCAAATTCAGATTCCCAAATTCAGATTCCCAAATTCAGATCCCTCAGTTCAGATTCCCAGGAGCAGATCCCTAAATTCTGATTCCCAGGAGCAGATTCCCAAATTCAGATCCCTAAATTCAGATTCCCAAATTCAGATTCCCAACTTCAGATCCCTAAATCCCGATTCCCTGGCTCTGCAGGACCCGTCTCCCTTTCTGAGCCGCTTTTGCCAGAGCGCAAAGGGAGAGGGAAGGGCACAGAACAGCAACCGCACCGTGCTGGGGGCACCAAGCCCTCCTCCTGCCTGCCACTGCCCTGGGGCTCCCCCAGAGCTCCCCCAGAGC
>JANRGV010000023.1:7506957-7517787 GCA_024734035.1 Alethe castanea | reverse complement strand
TTATCCCAATTTCCCATCCACATTTCCCTCTCTCTTTCCCCATTGCTGAGGTACTTGAGAGGCACAGACTTCCCAAAACACCTGATACCTGAGATTCCCCTCTAATGTACAACCCTCCCTTTTAATTTTTAATTCTTACAAAATTCATCATTTCCCCCCATTGCTTCTTTCATCTTTCAATATCTAATTTCATTTATCTATTTATCTGTAAAGGTAAATATATTTTTCCATTCATCAATCAGTGGAATCCATCCCATTGTTTCTTCTTTCTCTCAGTGCTGGTTTTATCCACCAGCTTGTTTGGAAAGACAAATCCCTCATTCCTCTCACTGCTGTGGGTTTGTAGGATTGCTGGGCTATACATGTGTGAAAAACGAGGTTCACTTTCCTGGTAAATTTTTAAAGGTTTAATAAAAGACAATAAGAGGCAAACAATAAAGCAAAAGGTTATAGGGCTGTGTGCTTAGCCTTTAGCCAAGAACACACAAATTCAGAAAACACTTCTTTAAATGCATCAACTTGTTGCATATTCATAAATCTTCATGCATTATTCAAAATCATCCCCCTCTAACTTGTAAATCAACTTTTTTCAATAGAAGATCAATAAATCCCTTCCCTGGGGTTCTTGTGTGTCACTGATAATCCACGTGAAGAATTTCCTGATTATTATTTATTTTTTTACCATTCTCTGAGTTCTTTACATGCACAAAAGCTTTTTACATTACCATGTTTTATTTACATGAACAGAAGCTTTTTACATTACCATGTTATAGTAAAAAAAACAATTATCACACTACTATTTTTCAGTTTTGTTAATAGCAGAACTAAAAGACACTATAGTCATAGAGCAAAGTTTTCCAACATTATACATACAGCGTTCATTTTAATATTTGCAAAAAGGCAATAATATAATGTGTACTTATGGCAGAAACCCTTTTAAAGGGCTGGCCCAAGGTGTGACACCAGCTTCTGTTAAAAACATCACAGGTCAGCTTTGCCAGAAGGACAAAAGAGCCAAGAGAAACACCAGGGGATTTTTAAATTGCTTTTTTTTACATTTAGGACAGTGTATTTCAAGAAGATGAATGCAGATGGCCTTGGATGTGACACTTCATGGAAATAAAATGCAAAAAGCATTCCAGGGCATGAAATCTTCCCATGCTTTCAGGTACAATTTCCATAGGTTACACCATGATAACAGCAGCTCTTCTGTATCCTGGGATCTTGCTTTAAATTTCTTATTTCAGTTTATCTAATACCACTTTTTTTTTGTTGTTTTGTTTTCTTTCTTGGCAAGAAAAGCTGATTTTTCAGTCCTGGGATGCAGAGTGTGTTGTCTGTCACTGGGGTTTTATGTTTTATCCCCCTGCTGTGTTTGGACTGCCTGGCCAAAGGGCAGAGATTTTGTATTTTCTCACACCTGATGAAGTGCAGCAGGAGAGATCCTGTGTCTCTTGGAACAGAGAACTCTGTGCTGATCTCTAGATTTAACACAAAGAAGGATTGGCCAGCACGAGGTGGATGCAGGAGGGAAATAAATGCATTGATGCAGGGGTGGAAATAAACAGCTCTGCCTACGCATCGTTCAAGTTTTAAAATCAGTTGTTTGCTGAGTGGGCTGCTCAGGGCTGGCCATTTTCTTGTAGTTAGCTGCAAGAAATTAAAATAATTTACATGGGATAAGCATTTCTTTTACTTTTTCTGCAGATACAAATGAGAGGGTGTGTGAGTGGAAGGGCAATTATCCCACTGAAGGAGGTGGGAGTCAGCTCAGTGCCAGGAGCTCATGGAGGCAGGAAGCTGGAATTCTGGAATTCTGGAATTTTGGAGTTCTGGAGTTCTGGAATTCTGGAGTTCTGGAGTTCTGGAATTCTGTACAGTTTAGACCAACCAAACCTGCTTTGTGTCCTAAACCTCTCCAGCCCAGAGGGCTGCTCTGAGGTGTTTTCCTTCTCAAGAAGATAACCAGAAAATAAAGTGGAAAATAAAGTGAGAGATTTCCATGCTCTGGGTTATAAACCACGGCTGGGAGAAACATTCCCTTTTCTCTAAAATTCTAATCAACATGCACAGAGAATAACAGAGAATAACAGAGAATAACCCAGATCCCCACAGCTCCCACTAAATGCTTTGATTATTTATCATTGCCCATTTTTTATGGAAACAGTTGACATTAGATTATCAGTGACCTGAGTGGTATTTGATTTTTTTTCCCCCCTGGAGGTTAAAGACTTTGTAGTTTCCTGTTCTAGGTCCTTTTTAAAATTCATTTTAGAGCATGAAAAATATATTGTTCCGTCAAGTTTATTTCTCTGACATTTATTCAGTGCAGACTGTGATCCTAATATTAAAGGTTTTTGATTTGAAGCCTGGGATACAGACAAGGCTTTTCAGTGCTCTTCCCTAAAACAGGGCATTTCATCTCTGCCTGGGAAGTTAATATGTTGGAACAGCACAATTATTTGAAGGAGTAATTTGTTTTTTGAGGATTTGTGGGTGATATGAGATGGCTCAGCCCAGTTGTGTCACAAAGTATTAAGGTTTCTGCCTGCTAAAGTCATGGAGCTGGGCCTATATAGAGCCGTAAATAATATTATGGGAGAGCCAGTGACAGACTGACTCCAGCTCTACTCTTTATCACATTTTATATTAAATTTAAACACAGTTGTTGAATTCCTTGCTGGGGGCAGACGCTTTTTGATGTCTCCTTCTATGAAAGTTGCAATTTCCCTTTTAGAAACACACTCTTGCCAGGTGTGTTTCTCAAATAATCAGCCTCTTTAATTAATGATGCCAGCAGAATTAATTGGGCTGTCACCACGAGGTTGGGTGCCCAGTTGGCAATGATGGGGTGAATTAAGAATTCAGGAATTAAGAACATTTTGACTGTGGGGAAAGTTCCTGGGACTCAATAATGAGATGCTCATGGGCATTATTCTGTAGGAAAGGGCAGTTTCAGGCTGGGAGATTTTTTTAACTCTGGAAATATGAAGGACAAACACAAGAACTCTTTGGAAATTTGAAAGCATTTGTTGACAATTTAAGATACATCCAAGGTTTTCCTCTTTATCAGCACAGAAAGTACTGCCAAGGAGCCCCCAGACACCATAAATCATCCAGGAGAGTGGAGAGGCTGAGAAGATTACAAAGGAAATGCTCTGAGAAATCATTGTTTGCTGGATTCAAAATGGTCATTTCAGCTGCCATTAACTCCCATCCCTAATTAGAAAACGGATTGATCTTTGCCTAAAGTTGCTGGAGACGGGCAGGTGTCCCTGGCAGGTCAGAGCTCTGCATCCCAATGAGCTGTGGATGTGCCCACAGGGTTTCAGACAGGGGAAAATAAAAATAAATCCATATTTGTGGGCAGCAGTTGTGGTGGTGGAAACAACATTCCAGCCAGCAAGGCCATGCTCTGCCTCCCTGATTTTCCCTGTGGATAAATATCCTTCCTCACCTCTTGTGATTGGTGATGGTTTTTTGAGTTTGAGATCACTTACTGCACAGCATTCGGTGGTTTTAGAGTTTTTGGTTTTTAGCTTGAGCACTGAAGGAAGAGTTAGAAGCCGTTTTTTGAGGTTTTTAAGGTTGTTTGTTTTTTTTTATTTGAGGAATTTTTTTTTTTTACTTACAGAGGTCTGTTTAGCAGGTTAGTTGGAGGCACACTGCCTGCCCTCTGGGCAGGTTTTATTTTTTACACTATAAATTATGTACATGATGTTTATATTTACTTTTCAATACATGACACTTACATTGCACTGTCCAGCTTTTTCCCAAACTAATTCAGAAGTGCCATTTTAACTCAAAAGATGGATGCCACGAAGAAGAAGAAAAAAAGACATACCATGCTTAAATTTTTCCATCTTGGCTTTGGACCCCTTATTATGAACAATTTTATAAATTCACTTTTTTACTTTCTAACAATCTAATTTATGCTCTACTTAATTTTTGTGACTTGTAATTTTTCCAGGGACTGAAATCAAACCCACAGGGGTCTTGGGCACTGTGCCAAGGCCTCTGAGCCCCCTGCCCAGGGGAAGCCAGGGGAATATCCTGGATTCCCACACTCACCCTGGCCTAAGGAGGTGGGAAAAGCACATTTTTATCTTCCTCCTTTGGTGCCTGCAAGCTGCAGATTTCCTCCTGAGTCCTCTCCTCTTACAGGAGTGAGAATTTCAATCACCCAACGAGAAAACATCTGAAAACGTGATCAAGTTCCATTAGGCAGCATTATCAAATCCCCACTCACAGGGATAAATATCATTTCTATTTCTATAAATATGATTTCTATGGGAGCATGCAGGTCCTCACCACACACTGAATTTCTAAATCACATCTTCCCCAACAGCCTTAATCTTTTGTGTCTGAATAAATCAGTGCTGCTTTACAACCTGGTACAAATGCCCAGGTCCTGCTGCTCCCAGGACACCCAGAGGGGTTGGTTTGGTTTCTTGTCTGCAGGTTTGCATCAGTTCTTTTTGCAGAATTATTGTACAGTGATTGCAGCTGGCTATTGGAGAGCAGTGCTTTTTCCTTGTTTTTCCAAGGAATGTTACAGCCTGAACATGACATTAATTCATGGGAAAGAGGGCAATCAGAAACCCATCTAGTGATTTCCTTCGTTTTCTTCCCTCCTTTTATTATTTTTGATTGTGATTAATGATTTCCCTGTGGCCCATCCTGCTGAATTCCCAGAGCATTGCTGTGGGAAGAGCTTCCAGAGGGATCAGCAAAGGCATCCCATGCTCCTGGCAGATCAATACTGGATTATTAATCTAGATCAATACTGGATTATTAATCTGTTTGCTTTGGTAATAGCTTGGCTCTTTTGGGAATCTTTCAGGATTGGCTTCAAACCAATTAGTTATTTTGCCAGTTCAGCAAATGCTTTCATTTAGAAATTGCAGCTTTTCAATACTGACTCTGTGTTTAACCTAAAAACACAGAATTTATTTATTTGTTTGTTTATTTATTTGCTCCTCAGCCACTTGTTGCAGTCCTGAGGTGCCCTCCACATGCTGTGGGTCACATCAGCAAGGGATTTTCTGTTTTCCTTTCCAGTCCTTTGCTGGTGGAATATTGTTTCTACTGCAGAACCTGGATTGATTTTGTACTTCAGAGGACTTTTATAATCTCTTCTGAGCTTCAGCTCAGTTCTGAGAAATCTCATGGTCCTGGAGGAAGGAACATCAACATTGCTCTGAGCATTTCCCTTCTGGGAAGGAGGTGACTTGTTTTGAGTGATTGTATTTTGGGGGAAAGAACTTCTCCCTTCATTTTCTGGGACTGTTTGATAACTCAGAAAATAAACATTAATTTGAAGTTTGGCCACCAGTCTGCACCACTTTTGTGTGTAGATATTTGAGGATGTCAGCATCCTAATCTGAGGCAGATCTGCTCAATAAATGTAGCCCCTGTAATCTGAAATTTTATTTAAAATCCTTGGTGCTTTCTGGAACATTCTTCAGGTCTCTGTGCTGAGTAATGCTGCAGCTACTGAGTAAACCTGTCCTTCCCTCTGCTCCTAAACAAAAGAACTGTAAAATTGTTAACTCTCAACTCCCATTAATAGAATGACCCTCAGGTGTCAATTTTGGTCCCGACTTATTTCAGGCTTTTAAGAGTTCTTATTAGACTTATGAGCATGCAGATGCCTAAAATGGCCTTAAAACCCAATTAAGGGTACAAACAGGAACACGATTTGTACTGACTCATACGATTTTGAAGAACATTCAAAACATTGATTACTCTCCAAAGACAGGGCAAATAAGGATGAATGCTGGGAAATCAAAGGGATGAAGAGTAAATGACTCCTGTGAGGTCGGAGTGACAGCCTGGATTGTCACTGGGGCACTTCTTGCTGTGACAGATGCATCTTGTAACTCATTATTAACCTTTGATCATGTACAATTATCTCATTGCTTGTGGTGTCATTTGCAGTGAATCACCTTTCTCGTGCTCGGTATGAGAACTCCACAAGCCCTGGGCTTTTCCCCCCAGGTTTCCTGAGCTCACTGGTGGATATTTGTGAAATAATCGTGCTCAGTTGAGTGGCTGAGCCTCCCGCAGCAGGAGGAGATTGATGGGAGGGAGCTGGCAGTGAGTTTGGCAGGCAGGAGGAATTCCAGACTCCCAGATGTGGGGATGAAGGGGATTTCAGGGTGCAGAGCCTCCCAAACTCTGCCAGACCCGTGAAGGGCTCGTGGGAATCACAGAGATCCCTCCTGCCTGTGTGAGATGCCTGAGCCCAGCCGTGCTCAGCATCCTCCCACTGGGATCACACTGATCTCTGCTGGCAGGGCTGGCAGAGGGAGGGAAAAGGGAGGAAATCAAGGGCAGGATTTCTGTGCTTGAGACATTCAGCTGAGAGCTCCTGCTCTGCTCGGGGCCATGCAGGAGGGGCAGAGGCTGATTCCTCTGACTCCATCCAAAAGCATCACCCAGATTTCCTGAGCTCTGCATTCCCTGATTCCTCTGACTCCATCCATAGACATCACTCAGATTTCCTCAGGTCTGCATTCCCTGATTCCCTCTGACTCCATCCAGAGGCATCACCCAGATTTCCTGAGTTAATTCCCTGATTCCTCTGACTCCATCCATAGACATCACTCAGATTTCCTGAGTTCTGCATTCCCTGATTCCTTCTGACTCCATCCAGAGCTCAGATTTCCTGAGTTCTGCATTCCCTGATTCCCTCTAACTCCATCCAGAGGCATCACCCAGATTCCCTCAGTTTTGCATTCCCTGATTCCCTCTGACTCCATCCAGAGGCATCACCCAGATTCCCTCAGTTTTGCATTCCCTGATTCCTTCTGACTCCATCCAACCCAGATTTCCTGAGTTCTGCATTCCCTGATTCTCTCTGACTCCATCCAAAAGCATCACCCAGATTCCCTCAGTTTTGCATTCCCAGCCTCCCTCCCTGAGAGCTGCCAGCCCAAATCCTCGTCCTCAAGTGCCACTGAACCTTCTGGAGCTGTTTATCGAATTTCTGGAAGTATCAGAAAAGCACTAAACCGACAGACTGGGCTCAGCCCTGCTGTGTACTCTGGAGTAAATCACCCTGTCCCATGCCAGGAGACCAAGGCTCCAGCAGAAAAGGAACTTGATGATCTGATTCTAATTAGTTTCTTGATTTAATGGCAGTAATTTTGCTTTCATGGTGGTTGCCATTGCCCCAGCGAGCTGGGATAATAGACTTGGTTTCCTCCAAGGCTCATTTCTGATGCAGCCTCTGTTGAATCTTAAGCAATAACAAGTACAAGCCCATAGTTACTTCAAAATTATGGGATTTTGGTGGTTAAAAATGTCCTGTTCTCTCACCTGAACTGTTGACTGGGAATTGCCAGTGTAAGAAAATGAACAGTCATAAAATTAAAATATAACTTGAGTTAACTCCATTTCCTTCTAAGATGATCTTTTTGTTTCCTTGCTGATTTAAACACCTGCAAGTTAAAGCCCTCATGAAACCAGAAACGGGCAAATAAAATTTTTAAGGAAATTAAACAGCATGGGATGGGATGTGTTTACACCAGTAGCAAACCAGAATGACTCCACAGAAGATAATTAAAAACAAGGGAAACAAATGGACTGATCTTAATGACCTAATGGGTGAAATGTCATTAAAGTCACATTTAACATTCAGTTTTGGTTACCTGGACCAAAAATGCTGTCAAAAATTACACCTGAGCTGCAGAACTATCAAAATTTGCAGCTTTAATTTTTTTATTTTCCTTTTTAACTCATAAAAATTTCACTCTCCCCAGCTGGATTGGAATAGGATGAGGGATCTTCACTTTTCCCCCTCTGTGATTTGCACAGTTCATGGATGGATTCAACTGGGGAAAGTTTTGAAGGTTTTGCCTGGCTTGAGCTCCTTGCCAAGCTTTATTCCCTTCATTAAGGGTAATTCTGCATCCCCTTGCATTTCTCCTGCATTAAATGGAATTTCTTATTATTATTTCTTGCACCTATTTACCTTTCTAGATTCTTCAAAGCAAGGAATGCTTGAAGCTCTGGGGCCTTGAGCTCTGCAATTCCTCATTCACAGAACACCTGCTGGCTCCTGTGATAACTCAGAAGCCTCTGCTGGATTGTTCCTGAATTTTGAAAAGCAAAATACATTCACAGTGCTCTCTTAGTAATGAATAATAATAATCCAGACTCTGCATACTTATTTATGTGTTAAGGTGTCTCCATATGTGTTGTGCTTTGGGAATAGTTTATTAAAGCAAAGCCAAATTGATTCAATGTTGGATTTTCTGTGTTGTTCCTTGAATGTTTGAAGTAAAAAACTTGTGAAGAATGTACCAAGTTGCATTTTGAATGAAAATATGTAAATGGAGGAAACACACACTGGAGTGTGCTGGTTGTTTGAATTAAAACATGAAGTGTGAAGATGCATTTCTGTTCTGTCAGGAACTTGTGTTCAGATGTTCTGGAAGATTCACAGACCCTGAGCGTGTTCCCATCCTGTACTGCCACAAACACACAGAATTGGTGGAGTGAAGAGCTTTTCTGTTTGCAGAGCTCTGTGACAAGCAGCCAACAATGGATTACCCTGAAGTCCAGATCAGAAACACAATGAAGAACAAATCAGAGTCAGAGCAGAGAGTGAGATATTAAATCCATAATTCAGCCCCCAAGCTGACAGGGCAGGACAAGCTGTGGCACCATTAGCATGGAACAGGAGCAGCTCTGGGGGGTTAAATGCATTCTACCCCAAAAAATTCCTTGTCCTTGCAGCAGGGAGCATCAAACACCACCCTGGGGTCTAAAAACCCAGGAGTCCAGACAAGGCAACCTTGATCTCAGCTGGGAGAATCCCAGGAGCTGCCTGAGTTTTATTAAAACTTAAAAGCCAGGCTGTTGTTCCAACTTTCTTCTCTCCCCTCCCCAAATAAAGCAAATTTTGAGAGTTTAATTAGAAGCATCCCTTCTAAAGCCAGTGCTGTTCTGATGTGAGATAAATCAGGGTGCTCCCAAAGCCTTCAGCACCCTGTTCCCACCCAGAGAGGTAAATTCTGCTAAATCAAATCTGTTGCTGAGCTTCATCTCTGCCTGTCTCCAGCTGCATGCTCAGAGGAGCTGCTGGGTAATTTATTCAGTCAAATGTGCATTTAAGGCTTCAGTTGCTTCCTTGAGGCAGAGCCCCCTCATTCTGGATTTCACAGAGAAACAATAGAGAACTGAAGATGTGAAACTGAGTATTGCTTTTAAATTTTCCTCTTTTTTCTTTGCTAGGGTTGGGATTAAAGGAACGAGAGATGGAATTTCGTGTTCGGGCTCAGATGTTTATTCATTTTTATTTATGTCACAGTGAGTGTTACAGCACTTTCAGCTAACAAGCTAAAAATGGTGAAATGGCAATGTATTTTAAGGTTTTTTAAGGCTTAATTGTCTCATTAAGAACTAACACTTAAATTATTTTTACTTTTGACTCAATGACCAAACACTTGTGACCCTTCTATATTTAATTTTAGAAGCACCACCTATACCCAAGAAGAAGAAAGACAAGAAGATAGAAAACTTCTACCCTAAAACTTCTCTCTTGCTTTCTACTTATTACTATATTTTAAAACCCCAAATTCCAAATCCTTCACCCTGTGATATTGCACACTTCTATTCAAACTACACACCAGTGATTTTATTTCTAGCATTTAATTTTGGAAGTTTTTTCCAAGGCCTTAGGTCAAAAGCAGTATTCTTTTGAGGGTCAGAAAGCACAGAAAAGTTCAAAACACTCAGTACCCAGGGTTCCAACAACTGAGTGCTTAAAAAAAGCACTTTAAAAAGTGCTTTGCAGTCCTGGTTAAATCACAGAAACTGGTGGGGTTAATGAATGTAATGATATTTTTCATCATCCTTCCCAAGAAATTTTGTCTTCCAGGACAAACTGCAGCAGCAGCAGTGCTGTGAGCTGTGTGAAACCGAGTTTCTGGATTTTTTTTTTTTTTTTTTTAATGGATGTATCATCATGCAGCAAGGGCTGTGCTCAGCCACCTGAAAACATTCAGCAAGATCAGCCTCAGCATTTGGTTGCTCTCTCTTGATTTATCAAAGGAGAAAACCTGCCCTGGCTGCCTCAGATGGATGAGGCTTGTGCAGGGATGAAATGCTCCAGAGCATTGTTATCACACTGAAATATTGGGAGTTGTGTTGGTGGGAGGAATTAATTTTATTTATTTGCCAGCACCCCCGAAGAATGTGAGGCTATTTGTTGTATTAGCTGTGCTTGTCACGAAAAAACAATTTACACTCACTGTGATAAACCTGAAGCCATTGTTTTAAAAGATGGGCTGGACCTGCATTTCTAGAGGGGGAGAATCCACTGGAGAATTTTAATTGCTCAGACACTGAGAGACAAAAAAAAAAAAAAAAGGGTTGTGGTTATGTTTTACAGCACATTTTGCTTTCCTTGTTTTTTTCATCCTGATGAGATAAGCTTCCTTATTAAGCAAAATTTCTCTTTTTCCCAACATATCCACATGGGAAGGCTCAGCCCCTGGGCTGCTTGATAATGGGATTGCAGATGTTTGCTTTTTTAAACAGATTAGTGAGGTGGCTGAATGTGATATTGAGATTTAACAGTTGTTATTAGAACTCGTCTTCCTGCAGGTCTGGGATGGGAATTTCAGCTTAATCACTGCAACTCAGAGTTATGAAGTTCAGCTCAAATAACTATTTGCAATTATGTGGCTGAAGCCTCTTGAGAGAGCTAAAACTCACCTTAGGCTGAGACTGAGTAAACAAATTTCCTTCCTTTTCCTTTTCCTTTTCCTTTTCCTTTTCCTTTTCCTTTTCCTTTTCCTTTTCCTTTTCCTTTTCCTT
>JANRGV010000023.1:7465104-7482548 GCA_024734035.1 Alethe castanea | reverse complement strand
CCATGGAGATCAGGGTCACTGCCCCAGCTGGTTTAACAGATGGGGACAGAATCCACATTTCTGGCCACATCAACCCAGCATACCTGGGTTTGGGGTCTGTGTTCAGGATGACCTGATGGAACTGGCAGTTGTGAACCTGGCTGGGACAGTGAAGCATTTTCCTGCAGAGTCCCAAAGGATAAAGGAGAGAGCTGGAAGTGGAGCTGGAGAGAAGCCTCAGCATTCAGTTCCACGAGGCTGAAGAGCTTTTACTGGCAGATCTGGGAGGAAGTGGAGCTGTGAAAAGCAATCCCTCCCTTTTTAGTTTTTTTTTTTCCCTTTTAAAAATAACTCTCACGATGGAGCTTAATACAACTCAGCCCCACTATTTGGGGCTAGAACTTGTGAGCTGAGGGTTTATTTGAGAGGAAATATTTGCAAAATGAAAATTTTAATGACTTTCATCTCGAGGAGCTGAGTTTAGAAACCAATTCCAATGATTCTCTTGTAAACATATGGATTAGGAGTGTTGCTAGAAGCCAGTTAGAACACAATTATTTAAATGCAAAGATTTAAATTGCTCAGATTATTTGAAAATGGAGCTTTCTGAGAACCTGCTTCACTGTTCAGATCTTGCAGCTATTTTATAAAAACCATAAGTTTAGTTAAACCATGGCAAGGGCAAGAAATAAGAAGTCTTTTTGGGGTAAAGAGGGAATGTTTCACATCTTGCTGCAGTGTGTATTTTGGCTTTTGGTGTGACATTTCCTAGAGATCCCCTGTTCTGCTATGATATGTGCATTTCTTTTGGTACAGAGATGTGCCACTGAAATCCATCACTGGTGGCAATTTGTGCTAAAGCATTTGGTGACAAGGGGAGAATTTATAATTTATAATTTATATATATTGTTATATTATATTGTTATTATATATTATATTATAATTATATATTTATAATTATNNNCCTTGTATCTTTGTTTAATTTGACCAGTATGTTTTGCCAAACAATGAGGTTTAACTTTGCCTTCAATGCTGTTACTATATAATTTATAAATTTATAATTTAAAATATAATTTATAACTTCTCCCTCTGAGCCAAGCTGTCCCACTCTGGCAGAACTGAAGCACTGGGGTTATTTTCCATTCTTTCTGCTCAACTTGAATGTTTCTGTGTTTCCCTCAGGTGACTTTATTTCCTCTGTGAAAACTGGGAATTCCCTTAGTATTTCTATACCACCATGTATGTAAAAATGTTAAAAATGACTTTCCTAGTTCTGCCTTCCTGTGCCTCTCTCTGAATTTCCTTAGGTAAACTCACAGTTAGGGCAGGTTCAGTGTCTGTCATGGCAGAAACTGGGGGTTTGTACTACCCTAAGCAGGGTTTTAATGAGCCTCTGACTAATGAACTGCAGTAATTTTAATGAAACAGCTGAAAGAACTGTCTGGAAGGTGGGGAAGTACAGCTGAGTAACAGCTTTGTGGATTTTTCTGGGAGATTTAAACAAAAAAAAAAAGGACTTGCAAAACAGCCTCTCTGAATTTTGTTGTGATTTTTCTTTTCTGCTCCTTGAATTTGCCAGTTGAATGCCATGGCCAACAGAGCTGCTGGGAAGGGCTATGAGAATGAAGATAATTATGAAAACATTCGTTTTAAATTCATTGGCATAGAGAACATCCATGTGATGAGGAGCAGCCTGCAGAAACTGCTGGAAGGTGGGTGCAGCCCTGGCAGGGGTTTGTCTTTCTTTCTTACCACTCTGGGCAGAATTCCTGCTGAATATCCAAATATTCCATCCACAAACATGTTCTGATGGCAGCCAAGTCAGCATCTTCAAGTGGCTGAAAGTGTTAATGCTGTTAAAATGCTTTCCTGCTTGATATTTTCTTTATAGTGGTTCAAAAATAGCAACTAATACTAAAAACTTTCATTAATGAACATGCAAAATTAATAGGAAAAGGTTAGAGAAATATTATATTTTACAGCTAAGACAGTCTCATGGTTGCTTCATGAAAGAAAAGCAACAGAGGTTGTTCAGAAATGCTTTTTGGGGTTTCTTTTTTTGGAATATTAACAGTATTTCTAAGCTGAAATACAGTTTTGGCATGATCTCCCAAAGACTTGAGTCTCATACATTGTTCTAACTTTTAATTCCTTTTAACCAAACTTCTTTAAAACAGACTAAATTAATGTTTTAATACATAAATGTATGAAAATGCTGAGTAATTAAGCTCACAGTGATCACAGGGAGGAATTCAAAGCTGGGCAAAAGAATCACCTGAGCATTGGGGATCAAGAGGGTCATGAGGCCCAGAGAATCTTGAATTCTGCAATTCAAGTGCTGTCATCCAAAATAGGAGTTTGATATTTTAGTAACCACCATAATGCTCATCTTTTTTTCAAAATAGTTGGGTAATTGATGCTCCCAGGTGGCCCTGCAGGATGTGTGGACAGATTTTTTTTTTTTTTTTTTGGACAAAAATGGGGCTGTTCTCACCCAATAGAGTGGCCTGATCACAGCCCTGAGTCCTCAGTTGCCTCTTCCTGGCAGATTTATTTTGTGGTGGGAGAAGAGGCAGAATAAGAACTTGTTTTCTCCCATGTTCTTCTCCAGCAGTGATCAAATCTCATTCACTGGGGTTTATGGACTGTTCTGAGCTTTATTACTCTAAGTATTCTCTGTGCTGGCTTTCATTAGAGCAGCTGAGCTGCCTTCAAGGTTAGACTTGTTACTTCTGCCTCTAAATTAGGGAGAAATAACTTCAGACCTTTGGGAAGTGAGTGAGTGGTTGTAGATGTGGTGGTGATTTAGAGTGAAGGAACAGCTCACAGCTGAATAAATAACCAAGAGCAGGAGGAGTTTTCTCAAATCCTCCCAAAACCAGCGATTTTTTTAATCGTGAATTTTAGATTCACAGCCATTAGTGTGTTCTTTAGGCAGACTGTTTCTGCAAGCAGTGCAGATCCTCAGGGAGGTGATGAGGAGGTGCAGGGGGTGCTGTTCTCATGGCTGTGTGTGCCCCCAGTGTGTGAGATGAAATCTCCCTCCATGAGCGATTTCCTGACGGGGCTGGAGAACTCGGGCTGGCTGCGCCACATCAAGGCTGTGATGGATGCAGGTGTCTTCCTGGCCAAGGTAAAGCTGCTCTCCAGCTCCAGCTGCATCCCAAAACCCCTCCTGCTGTGCAGGGACTGCTGCAAGCTCAAGAAGGTGGCTCTGGGGAGAAGGTGTTGTTCAGGTTGGCTTAATGTCTCCAAAAATCTTTGGTCGTGCAGGTACAGCAACACCTGTATTGTTGTAACAATACAATATTGTATTTATTAAAGCTCCTTTATTAAAAGCTTTATTAAAGCTCCTTTGAAACATAAGATCACAAAATGTGAATAAATGACTTTATAAACCTTTCTATATAGCAGTGCAAACAACTAACCCTGTGCTCATTACTCATCCACTGCTGTGCTTTAATTGAGGGATTCTTTTCACCAGTTTGATTTCTCCTGGTTTGATGTGATATGGACACTAATTTTGGTTATTCAACACAGTCCTCATTTCTGCAGAGCTGGTGGCTTTGCAGGTCAGGCAGAAGGAAGAAAGTTACTCAGGAGTAGTAAAGGATGTGCAGGAAATGTGGTGAGAGGAGTCTCTCACAATTTGCCCACATCACAAGCAAGAAACTTTTGTGTTTCTCTCCTGCCCTGAGTGGCAAAAGGTGGTGGGATGGGACGAAGTTAGGATCAGGTTCTAATCCCTAGTTTTTACTCATCCACCAGGTTTTTTCCTCAGAGGAATTGCTGGGAACCCTTGGGCTCACGGGATCTGTTTTTTCCCAGCCCGCTGCAGCACTTTGCTCTAACTGGGGCTTCTCTTGCTGCACTGGTGCACTTCCACAGGGCAGAGGGGGGATGAGCACCATTGCCCGGGGGTTTTGGGGTGCTGCAGGTGGGGGCAGCATTTCCCTGAGCTGTGTGCTGTGTCCTGGCAGGCTGTGAGGGAGGAGAGGGCCAGCGTGCTGGTGCACTGCTCCGACGGCTGGGACCGCACGGCGCAGGTCTGCTCCCTGGCCAGCCTGCTGCTGGACCCCTTCTACAGGACCTTCAAAGGCTTCATGGTAAGCACATGCTGCACTTCCCGGGCCAGCAGCATCTGAGGAAAGGCTCAGGCCATTTCCTGGGAGCTGCATGAAGCACCTTTGGCTCTGTGAAGAGCTGGAATTGCTGTGAGCAGCACGGCAGCAGCTGGTTGGCAATTCCCAAATCCTTGTTTCCTGCAATGGTCACTAATGAGAGATCTCACCAAAGCTCTCTCTGGCAGCAATCCACCAAAAGGTGCTGGAGGAGTTTGTCCTGCAGGTCTCTTACCTGCTGGGAGTTGAAATTGGGTGAACTCAGCCCTGTCCATCAGTCAAATCTGCATCATTTCACACCTTTTTAAAAGCCATTTCGTTTTAATGTGGCTGTTTGCTTCTAGTGGAGGATTTTGCTTAATTTGCAGCCATCCCAGCCTGAATTCAGGGCAGTCTGTGATGTTTCTTTCCATTCATCTCTTGTTAAGTACCTGAAGAGCTGCTTTGTTTCAGAGAGCTCCTTGGAGGAATCCCTGAAATGAGAACAATGCAGATTTTGCCTTTTCCAGTGCCAGGACTGCATTCCATGCTGATTTTATTGTTTCTATTTTTGTTTCTGGATTATGCTGCAGTCTTTTTAACAGTTAAAATCCCATCAGCACATGAAACATCTGCCTGGGCTTTGTCTCTGAGCAATGCTGCATGAACTGAGAGCAGGAGCAGTGACACAAACCCATCCCTGGCTGTCCTCATGGTTTGTAGGCACAAACCCCTGACAAGGGGTTATTCCCAAAGGAATTCATCAGTGGTGCAAGGAATGGAGACAGTAAAATCAATTTAAATGAAGTTTTCTCAGAACTCTGTTGTTTCTGCCTTCCTCCTCTTACTCTGGATGATGGCAGCAGGAATTATCTTTAGATATGATCCAGTAATGTGCATGCACCTTCAGCCATGTGGTTCCTTGTGAGACATCTGTAAGGAAAACAGATTATTTTATTTTATTTATCTGTAAGAAAAACAGAGTATAACAGTTCTTATTTTCTATTTAAAATCTATTTTTAAAATGCCACATAGTTGTTCTGATATCATCCTGCAGCTGTACATCATAGATTTCTTTTTGTCTGTTAAACATTTGTTGATCTCCAATTGCTGATTTATTTGGCTGTATATCACAACACTCTTTTCCAAAGTAAATAGCACAGTGTAATATTAAGCTGTTATTTCTTTGAGCTCAATATGTTTATATATTATAATTTTAACAACTTGGAAACTCCCTCAAAATGATAGTTTGGAAATGTGTTCTGATTCCAGCAGTGCCGTTGCCCTGGTAACTGGATAATCTATAAATCACAATTCCTGTTCCCATTGATTTCAGGGGATTTATTTATAGCAATAGGGGCAGCAGGTTGTCAGCTTTTTGGGCTTTAACATCAAAGGCTTCATTTTGCTTTTTTAACCAAATTAATGCTCTTTTCTTGCTGCCTGTTTTGAACCTGCAGGTCCTGATAGAAAAGGAGTGGATTGCAATGGGCCACAAGTTCTCCCACAGGTGAGAGGGGCAGGTTCCACTGGGGGGAGTGAAACCAAAACTGCCTGCAGGTTTAGGGGATCCCATAAAAAACTGAAATGGGAAGGAGAAAACATTGGGAAAATGTTGGCATTGGTGATTCAGAGCCAGGTGTGCTAAGGCTGTTATTTCATCACTGTGTTTTTATTGCTTTATAAAATCAGGATTTGAATTCTGGGTGAATTGCAGGTTTACTGCCTGCAAAATCCTGTTATCTGAGGAGTGCTAATCATGGAATCACAGAACCTTGAAGGTTGGAAAACACTTCCAAGATCATGAAGTTCAGTTAGCACCCAGCACTGACCCAAGTGCCACATTCACACATTTCCTGAGCACTTCCAGGGATGGGCAGCCTGTCCCACCAAACCAGGCCTGGGAATTCTCCTGGGAGAGGATCTCAGCCACTTCCTCAGAACTTCCCCAAGTTCAAGGCATAAACTTGACCTGGAGGATAACTGATAGCAAATGGACCTTTTGTGGTGGGTGACAGAGGATCTTCTACTTTTTCCACCTCTCTAGGTGTGGCCACCTGGATGGGGACCCCAAAGAGGTGTCCCCTGTGTTCACACAGTTTGTGGAGTGTGTGTGGCAGCTGATGCAGCAGTTCCCCTGCTCCTTCGAGTTCAGCGAGCGCTTCCTGCTGGAGATCCACGACCACGTCTACTCCTGCCAGTTTGGGAACTTCCTGGGCACCTGCCACAGGGACAGGGAGGAGCTCAGGTGAGCTGGGGGTTCCCTTTTACTCCTGCCAGTTTGGGAATTCCTGCCACAGGGACAGGGAGGAGCTCAGGTGAGCTGAGGGTTCCTGGTGTTCCCCTGTCAATTTGGGAATTCCTGGGCACCTGCCACAGGGACAGGGAGGAGCTCAGGTGAGCTGGGGGTTCCTGGAACCAGCAGGCCACAAATCCCTTGGAATATTTGTAAAAGTGGTGGGATGGGTGTGTTTTATGGAATTGGAGATTGTGCAACATAACATTTCTCAGGGCAATGTTACCCTTAAGCAGGGGGAGAAAAGAATATAAATGATATCCCAAAAAAGATGTTTTAGTTTGGAGCACAGTAATAACTTGGAGATCTCCCTTCTGGACAGGAGAGTGTCCATTTTAATATCCTGTGCTTAGGAAATCTATCAGGAATCAATAAATCTTCACCTGGGGAGAAACAGAAGAAACAAGAACTTCTCTCCCCAGGGATTGGGTGTCACAAATGAGTGTTTGAAGGTCACCCAAAGAATCCCTGGGAGAGGCATCAGCAAAAGCAGGTTTGATATAAAAAAGTGTGGCCAAATTGGCAAGGTTCCCTCTGTTACGTATTAAATGGTTAAAGCACACAGAAAAAAAATACTAAAATAGAAATCAAGCAATCTAAAAATGGTTCTTAGCTCCCTTAATCTAATTCTGCTCCCAACAGCTGCAGTTGTTAATCCACTTGCTGCTTTTTTTTAGTGATCAGATGTTCTTTGTATTTGCAGAATCTTTGAGAAGACCCATTCCCTGTGGCCTTTCCTCTTACAGAGGAAGCAGGAGCTGAGAAATCCTTTGTACAGAGGGTTTACAGCTTACAAAGAGCTTCAACCAAACACTCTACCTTTCAGTTTCCAGTAAGTGGCTCAGTTAAGAAGGGGGACATTTCTTTCACTGATAACTCAGGTTAAATCAAATAAATTTGCACTGATTAGCTTGTTTTGATTCACCTTTCCCCTCCATTCCTCAGGCATGAACTAAGAGCAGCAGTGCAAAGGGGGAATAAAACCAGATGCTGTCATTTTAAATTATGTTTGTAATTTGGTGTTGAGAAAAGAGGGTGGGGAAAGGCAAGGAAAAGCAGAACTTCAGACAGAACCACACACAGCCCCTGACTGCTTGCTCTGTCACATTGAAGTGTTTGGAAAAATTCTTCTTTTCCTCCTTTTTCATGTATATTAAGGAAGTCTTTCAAGCAGGAATTTTGGTGCCCAGTTCAGGGTTTTTCCCAGGCTTTGTTTCTGCCTCACTCCTGGGCCCTGCTGAGAGAAAGGGGCATGAAAATGGGATTTCAATTAATGTATGTGAAAATGAAAGTTGGGAGGTTGGGCAAACCAAGGAGTGGAAAATAGGCTGCTATTAAGAAAAAAAAAAGTATTTTCATCCTATTCTAATATTTACTGGTTTTTTCACTTGAAGAAAAGTTGCCCATTGCTACTGATTTTATTTCATTTAATAATTATTTAATTTAATAATCCAAAGTTTTAATTTGAAATCTAATCTCAGTTTATTAAAAACATGAGCCACCATGTATTTATTGGCACTAACTCCCGTGTTTTGCCTGGTTTGAGGTTCTGGTGTGGCATGTACAACCGCTTTGACAAGGGCATGCACCCCAAGCAGTGTGTGCTGGATGAGCTGCTCAGCTGCAGCAGCCAGAAGCTGACACTGGAGGACAGCACTTCCCAGCTGGAAAACGTGAGGCACAAGGGATTCACATCCCTGGGGGGTGGAAGGGTTCATGAGATGAAATTTTGGTGTTGGAGGGTTGGAACAGCCAGCTGGGTAAAAATCAGGGGGTCAGTGATAAAGCTGTGTGTGTTAAAAGCACCAGAACACCCCCAAACAAATTTAAATGCAGGTTTTAAAATGCACCAGTGAGAAGAATATCAGTGTCCTTTGCGGGGGTAATGTGAGTGCTGAGAACATCAGCTTTATTAATTAAACACTGATGTTTGTGTCAGACATGGCAGGATCTGTGTCCAGGTATTTCTGGTGTTTGTGTCCAGATATTTCTATTTGTGTCTGACATGGCAGGATCTGTGTCCAGGTATTTCTGGTGTTTGTGTCCAGATATTTCTGTTTGTGTCTGACATGGCAGGATTTGTGTTCAGGAATTCCTGGTGTTTGTGTCCAGATATTTCTGTTTGTGTCTGACATGGCAGGATTTGTGTCCAGGTATTTCAGGTATTCCAGATGTTTGTGTCAGGCATTTGAGGATTTGTGTCCAGCTACTTCAAGTGCTGAATTTCAGAGACACTGTCATGTTGACACTTGTTTTTTTTGTCCCTCTCTGACATCTAGGTATTAATTATTGCTTTTATGCATTTTGTTTGTGCAGAAACTCCCTCTCCTCGATGGCCCCATGCCCAGCAAAGGCTGCACCTCACCCAAGGCAGGAGCTGCTGCTGCCAAGGCCTGCCCTCCTCCCCAGGACTGTGCAGGGCTGAGCAATGGCCCCTCCCTGGGACAGCAGCAGCACCAGGAGAGCCCAGGGCAGCCCCAGGATGGCAGAGGCTGCAGGGAGGATGGAGCTCAGCACCAGGGGTGAGCTCTGGGAGCTGCTGGAGAAGCTCAGGGGAGCTGCTGCAGCCCCCAGTGGCAGCTGGCTGTGAGTAGGGGTGTGCAGAGCTGCCAGGAGCCTGCCTGGCACTCCTGGCAGCTTGGCTTTCAGTGGGAACACGTGCATTTCTGAGGGTTGGGGCTGCCTGCCAGCACTGCTGCTTGAGGCTGGAAGAAATCCTGCCAGTTCCATGAGGAGCTGGGCAGTGAGTGCAGGAGGAAGGATGCAAATCCCTCTGTTCTCAGTGGTGGTCCAAGGTCATCTGAAAACAAGAAAAAACTGCAATCTGTCTTCAAATGATAAACCCCCCCAACCTTTCTTAGCTGTGAATGAATCTCTGCATGGACCCTTGCCTTGTAGCAGAAGTGATTCATGTTTTGTTTCCTATGCATATTTGTTACACAAAACCAAACCCCCTGTGCCTTCTCTGAGACTGTGTCTGTGTCCAGCCAGGCCACTCTGGTTTTGTGGTGGAGTTTGCAGTGTGCTCTTGGGTCCTGTCTGTAGTCAGTGTTTGTGAGGAGCTTTTCTCCTGCTGCAGCTTCTCCAGGGTTTGTGCTGATCCCCTGAGTTCAGCAGCTTCTTTCCAAGCTGACCTCTTGAAGAACCAGCTTTTATGGACTTCCTGGATTGATGGGAGTGCAGCAAGCCCCAGAGCCAGCCTGGAACACGTGGACTTGTGACAAGAGGGAGGATTGGAGATGAGGAAAGACAGGAAAACATTGATGTGGAGTTTTTCTCTCTTACTTTATGATCTTGGTTAAACTGAAGCAAGAGGATAACTCTGTTCCAAGCTGGAATCATTGATGAGACAGCAATTGCAGATGGGATTGAAATGTGTTCTGGGACTGAAATGCTAAAAATGCTAAAATCACTTGCTGAGTGATTCTGGGGAATGTTGAATTCCCAGAACTTTAGGGATGTTTTGTCTGTCTCAAGAGCAGTATCTCATGGCAGTGAACTTGGGAAGAAACAGAAGAAACAAGGACTTCTCTCCTCAGGGATTTGGGGTCACAAATGAGTGTTTGAAGGTTACCCAAAGAATCCCTGGGAGAGGCATCAGCAAAAGCAGGTTTGATATAAAAAAAATGTGACCAAATTCATTGGCAAGGTTCCCTCTGTTACTTACTAAATGGTTGAAGCACACAGAGAAAAACTAAAACAGAAAATCAAGCAATCTAAAACTAAAATCAGCTCTTGTGGAGGCTGGGGATGGAAAAGGGTCAGGATGAAAGGGAGTGAGGGAGATTCTCCTGTTGAGTCACAAGGTTCAGAGTGGAGCATCCTGCCAGACTGAGCCCTGGAATTGTCAGCACTTCAGGCCTAAACAGAGAATCAGCAGGTAAGGAATTAACAATGTGTTTGTGTAGAGTTTCCTGTAAGCACAACAGGAGCTCCCTTAGAGACTGAATTTACCAATCCAAATAATCCAGGAGAGCAGCACTGCCAGGCAAGGTCCAGGTTTATCCCTGGGAAAAATCCCCCTGGAGTTCCCTGATTATAGAGAATTGCTTTGGTCAGAGTCACTTCCCAGCCTGGCTGCAGTTTGGGTCAATATCTTCCTTTGAAAGGTCAAGAGCAAAAATGTTCCACTTGGGTTGTTATTCAGGCAAGAAAAATCAGATTCCAGGGCTGTTGGCTAAACCCAGGAGTTTGTACCCCAGCCCTGGGGCCAGCAGGGTTCCTGATAAGCTCAGGGTGCTGCTTATCAAGCTCAAGGCCTGAGGACATTTCTGAAATTGTGCTGTGGCCTTGGGGGCTTGGAGGATTCACCCCCAGGAAATCTGTGCCCCTGTCCTTGTTCTGTGCTGAGCTTCCTGCAGGGTGCTGCTCTGCTCTCTTTTCTAGCTCTTGTTTCAATTAGGTGCTGCCATTAAGTTTTCCAATTAAGTTTTTCTCTTTTATAGAAAATTTGGAAGCCAGCTAAAAAAATATTTGAGCCTTCCCAATCTCCAGTGAAAGTAGAAACATTCCATTGTAACAGCAGAAAGTGCAATAACTTGTTTATGTGCTTTGAACCCATGGTGAAATCAGTGTCCAAAAACCAACCAAAACTTCCTGAGTGGCTCATTCTGGGTAAGAAAATTTTATAAAGGACATGGAAGATCCAAGGAAAAAAGAGAGCACAGAGTTTCTCCACTGCCTGCAATGGCAAAGAGGAAGTTTTTTATTATTGAGGGTTTGTCACACTTGTTGTCAAGGAAGGAGTGGGAGCCACAAGAGTGATGGATTAAAAATTAAACACTGGAAATGCTGGCCCAGGTGTGACTGAGGGATCAGCCCTGTCTTGTTTTTCCAGGGGTAATGGGCAACATCCATCCCCAAATCTGAGAGAAAATGGGACATGAGGCCAAGACTGGCACTTTTTAGGACCAGTTACTCTATGGATCATCAGATCAAACTTTGAATATCTTTAATGAATTCTCTAATTTTCATTAGAGATCCAAAACTGGAGAGGATTTTGATTGACTACTGAAGGATTTAGAGATTCCATTGGTTAATTATTGCAGAAATCTCCTGGAAATGTTTGTGTGTTGCTTTGCCTTTGGAATTGCCATTGGAGGAGTTTAAGAATCTTTCCTTGTCCCTAAAAATGTCCACAAAACCCCAGTGTTACTACAAGTGTGTACAACCACCACCAGGTTACTCAGTGTTGTAAGCTTGGAGTAATCTCACTGTTTTTAACTCCAGTGGCAAAACAGAGCCTGTGCTACAACCAGGTGTAACCTTGTAGTGAGCCTGTCCTACTCTGAAGCACAAGAGGGACTCGTGGAGCTTCATTTGAAATGTCTTTAATGTGAATTTTATTCTCTGGGTTCTTAAATTGGGGTTTTCTTTTGCAGCTCTCACCTGTGGGAGAGAAAATCCAATTGGTGCTGTTTGCTCTGCAGGGAAAAAGTGGGAATAGTGAAGTTGTCCATAGTTTTACTTCTCCATGGCCTCTTTAGGGGTGAGGAAAAGCAATTTGTGAAAGCTCTGAGGTCTGATTTGCTCTTGCTCTGTTCCTGTGCTTAGTGATTGCCTTTCCAAGTGCATTCCTTGGAATAAAAATAAACCAGCTCTGCTCCAGGCTGGAATGGAGGGGGAGATGGGCTTGGAGTGACCAGGAGAACCCCAGAGGTGTTTTCCTGCTCCCTGCTGAGGGCTGGGCTTGCTTTTTTGGGGACCTCTCCCAGCTGTTGCTGGTTCCCATCCCTCCCTCACACACATCCAGGCATTCCCTGAGGGAAGAACCTGCTCTGAATGCCCTATTTCTGTTTTAATTAGCCCTTGATTAATTAGCTGAGGAAGCAGGGGATGGTAAAACCTGTGCTTGGGACCAGGCAGCCAACTGGGCCATTCATTAGGGCAGCTTTGCTAATGACATTAATTAATTAATGTGACCCCCTGGGAGCTGCAGGAGCAGGACAGGGTTGTTTTTATATCATTTGATATCATTTCTATATTCCCATCGATTTAATGGAGCAGAAACTCCTGGAGTCACTCAGCACTGGCTCCCATCCTCCAGCTGGATTTTCCTGGGCATCCCCAAGCCCATCCTTGTAGGATTGTCCCTAAAACCATGTGTGGTGTGCTGGGAGTGTCCCTGCTGCTCTCTGTGTCACTGCAGGGACATTTGGGGGGGATGAGCCCCAGTTTGTGCCCCAAGGGCTCTGGGGGGCTCTCCAGTTCCTGCTGATCTTGTCCAGAGGAGAATTGTGTCTTTTGTCTCTCTTTGTCCCACGGGGTCTCTCTTGGATTGCAGGGATTTTTATTCCCTACCAAAATAAACATTTTGCCTTTTTAAAGGAAGTGGCTGCTCTGTTTATTGGGTGAGAACTCAGAATTCCACACTTGGAAAGGTGAAGTCAGTTAAAGGATCTTCATGAATGAAGTGAGTGTGGAGCCATTTCCCTTCTACAGGACAGAACTGGGGAGATCCCCTTGGTTTGGGGGGAATGGGGAGTGCAGGCTGTTAAAAACAACCCAAAAAGGAATATAAATAATGGAAAACATGGAATATTACCAATGGAACTGTATCTGCAAACTGCTGTTCTGGTTTGTTTGTGTTTTGGGGTTTTTTTTTTGTTTTGGTTTTTTTTTTTGTTTTTTTTGGGTGGGGTTTTTTTTGTTTTATTTTTGGGTTTTTTGTTTGTTTGTTTTGGGGGTTTTTTTGTGGGTTTTTTTTTTTAATTTAGATTTTCCTTTCTATATTAATCCCAAGTATCTCCTCAGTGTTTCCTTGCTGCTGAGGAGCTCTGTCCCTCACTCACCTGGCCTCAGGTGTCTCCCACAGCTTTCTGAGGAGCAGCCAGAGCTTCTGCAAGGATCTCAGTCCCAGCTTCATGGCTCCAGTGAAGAGATTTTTTTTTCTGATGGCTTCAGAGTGGAAAACCCACAGTCTGCTGATGGTATCCTGAAAAAAATCCTCTTTTATCCCATTCTTTTTAGTCATGGCTAGTGAGGTGTTAAAGGTTTGAGAGCTGAGAGTGGAAGATGCTCAAGAGGGACAGAATTTTACTCCAGACTCATCAACCAGGCCCTGATGAAAATTTTCCATCCTAAAAATGGATGTTTTCTATGGGTTAAGGTAATAAAATGGGCCTGGCACTGGGGCACACTCAGTCCCTGGGTGTTTCTCAGGTTTTTTTTCCCTTCTTGCTAATTTTAAATGTTCTTAGTGCTGCCAGTGAAATCCTCCATTTACCTTAATTAGACTCACCCTGCATTTTACTGGATTATTAGCATTAACACTGGCTAGAATTGATAAAGCTGCAAGTTAATTTGGGGAGAATTTGGACAAAAGGTGCATTCATTGGAGTTCCTCTTGCCTGCCAACAGCTCATGGATTCCAGTGTTCTCCTGGAATTTTATTTTCCTCCTCTTTGGAGGAGTGGGATGCAAAACAACAGAGAGGGAGAGAGGGAAGGGATCCAGTGTGATGGGAATCAATAAAAAAACATCTATAAATCACCCAAAAATGGGGCAGGGGGCTCTGGGCTGCCAAAATTCCTCAAGGAACGACTCATGGAGGGAAAGAACCACTGCTGGATTCTTCTTCCTTCCTAACCTCCTGTTTGGTGTGTTGCTGCACCAAATAAATTGGGAATTTCCAGCAGCAGGGCCCTGGCAGGGATGTGCAGAGCAGCCAGGGGATGCTGAGCTGCATCCTGGAGAATTTCTGGAGAATTTCTGGAGAATTTCTGGAGAATTTCTGGAGAATTTCTGGGGAATTTCTGGGGAATTTCTGGGGAATTTCTGGGGAATTCCTGGCAAATTCCTGGCTAACACCTGGATCCTGGTGCTGCTGGAGCCAGGAGAGCCCCCAGGGCTGAGTTTTGGAATTTTGGAGCAGAGGGGAGGGCACAAAGGGAGACCTTGAGCACTGTTAGGAAATCCCTAATCCCTGCAAAATCATTTATTTGGGACTGTTTAGCTCCAAACTTTTAACTGCTGAGCTCTCCTAAATCCACAAGCTCATTAGCTCTCTTCAGCTGCATTAATAACAATAATCTCTTTAATGGCAGCAACTCTGGGCAGGGTTTACCTTCCCAAAAAACTCTTGGAGTAAATGATACCCAAATAAATAATATTTACTCTTTGAGTAAATAATACCCAAATAAATAATATTTACTCTTGGAGTAAATAAAACCCTTCTGCCCTCTAATTCTTCCCCAATTAACAGGGAGCTGATCAAGAGCTGCTTTGCCCAGCTCAGCCCCTGCTGGAAGCTTTTCCCAATTCCTCATCTATTAGTGGTTTTTATATTCGTGGGTATTTTATTTTTATTTTTATTTTGTTCTGTTTTGTTTTTAATCAGAGTTAGGATTGAATGTAGGAGAGACAGATTTTTTGTTGTTGTTGTTGTTTGGACTTTAGTTTGTTAATTTTTATTTAAAGTACACAGAGTTTTGCAGTTCTTTTAGTTAATAAGCTAAAAGCAAGAAAATCTTGGTATATTTAGTGTAAGTTTTTTTAAAGTTTGTCTAATCAAAAATTCACATATTGTTTATACTTTTGACTTAATAACTAAACACTTGTGACTTGTACTGGATTAATTTTTATTCAACTAAAAACTATGACTTGAAATTATCAAGAAGAAGGAACAAGAAAGAAGGAGAGTTATTGTTTAAGAACTTACATCTTGATCTATATTTATTACTGTATTTTAAAACTTTAAAATTTAAACTTTTTACTATGTGATTTCACACTTTTATTTAAACTACATACCAGTGATTTTAACTTTATTACTTAAATTTGGAAGTTTTTCCTAAGCCTTCAAGTCAAAAGTAGTCTTCTTTTGAGGGTCAGTGTCAGAAAGAATAGAAAGCTGAAAAGAAAGTTTAAAAAAAATTTAATAAAAAATTTAATAAAAAATTTTTAGGCTTCAGGGTTCCAACTCTCACCCTTCCCTGGAGTGGGGATTTTATCCCAGCTGGGTCAGGCTGCTCTGGCTCTGCTGCTGGAAATATCCCTGGGATGAAAGGAAAAGTTCCTGCTCTGTGCAGGATTCCAGCTGAGCTGGGCTCAGGTTTGCCTCGTTAGAACTGGGTTTAATCTGCTCCTCCTTCCTAAGATCTCCCTCAGTTAACAACTAAACAGCAGCAGCAACACCAAAAGAATAAGCAGCTTATCCTTAATTTGCCATTCAAGGGTTTTCCTTTCATCTCCAAGTTTCCTACATTTCACATTTTCTAGCACTTCTGTTGTCTGCATTCCCTTTTTTCCTTTAATACACTCTGTTTTTTTAAAGGCTGCTTT
Source organism: Alethe castanea (assembly GCA_024734035.1). Lineage (NCBI taxonomy): Eukaryota > Metazoa > Chordata > Aves > Passeriformes > Muscicapidae > Alethe > Alethe castanea. The sequence continues at coordinate 7,466,894 of JANRGV010000023.1, read as the reverse complement.
GATTTCTGTGCTTTGTGGAAGGGATTTCCAGCCAGGCTTGGCTTTTGTGGCTGCAGCATCCCTGTTGTGGTTGCATCTTCCTGACACTCAGGAAAAATAACCCCAAAATAACCCCAAACTCCCCTGTCCTGCTCCATTGTTCATCCACACCACGCTCCATAATCCCATTCCTGCTGCTGGCTTTGGGCAATTGACCTTTGTGAAGCAACCATTTATTTTTGAGTGAATTTGGAGAGGAAAACCCCAAATCTAAACCAAACCAATATTGATTATTTTGCTGCATTCCAGCTTTTCCATGGGGAGGCTCCAGAGCAGGAATATGGCGGTGGCACAGATCACAAATTTCACATTTTTCACTTCTTGCAGCAGCACTGGGGATTTTCCTGCTGGATAATTTGGGTCTCTCTCGTTATCTCATACCCTGATAAAGCTGCCCCAAACCTCCAGCCCATTCCTGCTCCACCACCAAGGAGTTTGGAGAGGGTTTCAAGGGAGCTGGATAAAACAGGATTGCACTTCCCAGCTGACAGCTCTTGATAAGATGCCCAGTGCTGCTCCTGCTCCTTCTGCTTGCCCTGGGAGCTTTCCTGCCTTCCTGGCTCCTGCCCAGCTTTGGGAAGCCCTGGCTGTGCTTCCTCCTGGCAGCTGCAGCCCAGGTGGGAAATCTGCACACCTTCAGCACCTTTTGTCCTTCTGGTGTCTGATAAATCATTTTGGAGGTTGCAAATGGCCATTTGTATCACCCTGAAAAGGGAGAGGGAGGGCAGGAGAGGGGTTAAGAGGGAATTTGAGTTGCTGGCAGCAGCCAAGGTGGGGTCAAGGCCCCCAAACCTCCCCAGTTTCTGTGATTTCTGTGAGGAAACAGCAGAAAAAAAGAAATCTTTGTGTGTGCTCAGAGGGTTCGAGCAGCCTCCAGCACCTGTCCCAGCCTCCCCCCACCCATCTCCCCTCTCTATATTTACCCAGGGGGAGCTTTCCAAGAATGGAAGTGGTAAGATAAAACCCCAGAGGGGCTAAAATTAGTCCTGCCGTGGCATTTCAGCTGCGAGCCGGCCCCACAGAGCCCCGGCCATCCCAGCTCTGCCAGACCCTCCCTGCCCTGCTCCTTTTGGGGTTCAGCCCCGGCAGGACTCCCCAGGGCACCCCCCTGGCCTCGGGGGCTCTGAGCACCCCCCACTGCCAGGTAAGGCGGGCAGGGGAGGGCACCCAGAGGGACAAACGGGCTCTGCCACCTCTTTTGGGGTGGGGACACATTCTGGCAGCTCAGGGGGGGTAAAACTGGGGTGGGTGGGGTGTCCAGAGGAGCTGTGGATCCCTGGGAGTGTTGGACAGTGGGGTTTTGTCCACCCTGGGACAGTGGAAGGTGTCCCTGCCCTGCAGGGCTGGGATGAAATTTTAAGTTTTTTTCCAAACCAGAGGGTTTTGTGATTGCATGAATTGTGGTTTGGGCTCTGAGCTGCCCTCAGGCAGTCCCAGGGCTCCCTTTGGAGCTGCTCTTGGTGTGTTCAGGAAATGTTCCAGCTGCTCTTGCACTTTTCCACACAGTTACATTCTTTGGGTATATAACAGGGAACAGAACTGTCTTTAATCTGGGATCTGCACTAACCCCACAACCCATTTTCCATGAGAGTGGGGTGATCCCAAAGCTCCAGAGTTCATTCCAGGCCTGTCCAATGAGGAGAAGCAGCATCAGAATTTCCCGCATTTCTGTATAAATTGGGCTAATTTATATATTAATTATATATTATAATACTATATTATTCTTTATTACATATTTATTGTTATAAAGT
>JANRGV010000023.1:7418999-7438114 GCA_024734035.1 Alethe castanea | reverse complement strand
GGGCTCCGGGCACGGCCCGGGCCCGGCTCGGGGGGGGCCGCGCCGCCGCCCCCTGAGGCTCCGCCGGCCCTGCCGGGGCTCCCGGGCCGGGGCCGGCGGGGAGAGCGAGCCCGGGGCAGCCGGGAGGGCGGCGGGAGCCCCTGCGCCGGCTGCTGGTGCTTCTCTGCTTTTTCAGTCCCTCGCACCTTCAGGCGCTTTAAAAAAAAACATTTTTATTATTCTTTACGGTGTTTTTAAAACTTTTTTTTTTTGGAGTTTTTAAAGTTTTTTTTTGTTTGTTTGTTTGTTTGTTTTAACATTTCAACGTTTCAACTTTCCGACGCCAGCGCAGAGTTTTGCCCTGATCGCCGGGACCGCGTGAGCGTGCGGAGCCGAGGCCATGCGGTGAGCGAGGTAAGAGCGGGGCTGGCACCGGGGCTGGCAGCGGGACCCCCGAGCCATCCCGGGGCTGGCACCGGCAGCGGGACCCCCGAGCCATCCCCGGGGCCGGCAGCGGGACCCCCGAGCCATGCCGGGGCTGGCAGCGGGACCCCCGAGCCGTCCCGGGGCCGGCAGCGGGACCCCCGAGCCATCCCGGGGCCGGCAGCGGGACCCCCGAGCCATCCCGGGGCCGGCAGCGGGACCCCCGAGCCATCCCGGGGCTGGCACCGGGACCGGGACCCCCGACCCATCCCGGGGTGGCACCGGGATCGCCGACTCACCCCGAGGCTAGGGTTGCCCTCAGAGCCGCGACTTTATTTTTTTTTTTGATTAAAAAAATCGCCGCATCCCTTCTCTTCGCGCTCTGACCCCATAAACCCGTGTCACACCCGCGCAGGACAAACCCTGATGTCCCCCAGAACGGTCCCAAAGCCACGAAGTTTGGATTAGTTTGGCAAAACCTCCTTTTTTATATATGTAACATCACGTGGGGATTTTTCTTTGTTGGGGTGTTGTGGCTGTGTTGGAGCTGCTGAGGAAGCACCGGCTCGGAGCTGAGCGGGGCAGTTCCTATTCGGGTCTGGGTTTATTTTCCGCCGCGTGTGCCAGAATTGAGCGGTTTTGAGCCCGGTTTACACCCGAAGAACCGGGTCAATCCTCGCCCAGGCTGATTCAAGGCGTGTTTGAGTCCGGGGGAGCTTTTCTGTGCGCTCTGGTGGGAGCTCCGCGCTTGGGAGCATTCATTTCTTACTGGGTTTCAATGGTTTTGGGGAAGCTGATGGAGAGAAAGCCTCGCTCAGGTGTTAACAGAGCCTGGCTGGTTCCCCTCCCCACCTCCGCCTTGGTGGGTTTGTTTCACACCTGAACATTTACGAGCTGAGAGATTTCCAAACGCGGCGATTAATGGCTGATAGCACCTCCCTGCTCCTCCCTCGGGTTTTGTTACAGAACAGGGCACGGCTCCTTCCCCCAGATCCCGGCACCAAACCCCGTGCCCAGGCCAGCCCTGACCCCCTCTGCCAGGTTATCAAAGCAGGATCCGAACCTACTGGAACTGTTTAAATCAAGTATTTATGGAATGCTGCTCCCTCCCTCCCATTGGCTTTGGGGAAAGTAAAATGGTCAAATTTAGATCTGGTACAGTAAGTGCCGGAGCAGGTGGATGCTTTGCTGCACGGAGGGTTTGGGTTCCCTGTGCTGGCTCGTTCCAGTGGCATTTGGGGCTTCATTGACCAGAGTGCTGAATTTCTGCTGTGCCACCTCGTTTTCCTGGAATTAATTTGATTTCTGTGCACTGCAAGGAGAGCTGGCCGGGTGTTTGTGTTGGGTGGGGAGGGGACACCGTGCTGCCCCTCCTCCGGGGTGTCCAGGGGGGTTGTGGACCCAGAGCCAGTCCCGTGTAGCACTGAGGTGGCCTCAGGGAGGGCTCTGTCCATCAGAGAGGTGACAGTGACCTCGCTGCCTTGCTCTCCTCCTGCTCAAGGAGCCACCCCAGAGCTCAGCAGCTGGTCCAGGTGGGACCCCCAGGATTTCTGGGTGATGCCGTGGCTGGAAAGGGATGGTCCGGGTGAAGAAGCTGCTGGTGGGGAGGAGGCAAAGGCAGGTGCATCATCACAAGGGGAGGGAAAATGCATCCCCTCCTTGGGGGAGCCTCGTGGGGAATTCAGCTGGAAGTGCTGCAGAAAGATCTGCTTTGGAAAGATGAGTCTGGAAACTACGGTTCAGCTAAAAGCCACAGGTTCCCGAAGCCTGCAAGTTTTGATTTCTGGTCCTTTGCTGCGTTTTTGGTTCATCCCACACCTGTTTTAAATGTTATTTCTTCCCATCCTGGTTCCCAAGCACCGGCGGCTCCTGCCTGCTGTCACCGCTCATTAGCTGAGTGCTAATTGCTCTCAGCCACCCTGTTCAGTGGGGTTTTATTCTCTCCAGCTTGCAGGCTCCCCTGAAACTTCCAGGTGAAGTCAGAGAATGGGTTTGCTCTTTGATTTCCTTACTAAGCCTCAGAAATAGTCTGGGGGACCCCAAGGATCTGAGTTTGGGAGCTGAAAACCCCACAGTTAATTAATTACTGCAGTGACACGGGAGCAGCTATTTCTGCCTGCATTCCTGTATTGTCATCCCAAAGACTTCCCCAATTTTTGCACTGATAGCAGCTGATTTAATAAAATTCCTCTGCCTCAGGATGGGTGGGAGCTGCTGCCACCCCTTCCCTCCTGGGCCAGGTTCCTGCTGGCACCAGGAGCCAGGGATGTCACCACGTGTGCTGCCCCATGGCCCCCTGCCAGCCTTGTTGCATCCCCAACTTTGATTTTTGTGGGGTGGTTTTCTATGAAAAATTTGTTGTATTTGGCTTTCTTACACGCAGCACGCAATAGCTGTGGGAAGGAGGTTATTTCTGGCTTGGTGCTAACATTAGGGCATGGTATTAATTTTCCTTTAAGTGACAGATTTATTGGAGTTTTCTTTATCTGCACGGTCTGACCCGCAAAAAAAAAAAAAAAGAAAAAAGGAAAACCCGAGTTGGAATTTGCCAGAAGGGGGCATCACAAAAGATTTTGGTGGCAGGGTGAGCTCGGCTGAAGAATTAGGCAGCGATGCATGTTTGGGGTCTGTGGAGTTTTGGGGAAAATTCTTGTGCAAATAAACACTTACAAATGAATTTGGGGTTATTTAGTGCTGAGGGCTGAGTGCAAGGAGACCAGTTCCCAGTCCCACTGCAGCCTGCTGGCTCCAAGGAGTTGTTAAAATAAGAAACCGTGGAGTAGCCTTGGATTTTTTTTTTTTTCTTTTTTCCTCAAGGAAACTCTTTGAAAATGCCTTTTCCAGTTATCTCCCTGTAATTGTTTCTTGCTGTAGGTCGAGCTCTGGTGTTCTTGCATGAGGTTTCTCTGCTTTTCCTCTCTGGAAAGAGGGTGTGGAGCCCCCTCTGTGTCCCCTCTGTTGGAAGGGGTTGCTGAGCTGCCATTGCTCATCCTGACCCAGTCCTGCCCAGTAAAGCCAGTCCTTCACACCAGGAGCTGTGCTGGGGCTCTGGGGGTTGGTTTTTTTTTGCCTGGGGTGTGTTTTGGATTTGGGGTTCCAGGATTTCCAGCCTCACCTCTTCTGTCCCCATCCCAAACCCAGAGCTCTCCTTAATCCTGGGATCAAGGCTTGGCTTTCTCTGCCCTCCAGCATTTACCTGGTGCAGGTGCAGAGGGGATTTAAGGTTTAAGAGGCTGCTTGGGGTCAGGCCTGCCCTGGTGCCCAGAGCCTGGGTTGGTGGGAGCTGCTGTGTGCCCTCTTCAGCCCTGGGGAGAACGAGGCAGAGACAAATGAGGGGAGTGATGGGGTGAAAACCTTGTTTCTGTTCCCCTGGTTCCCTCTTTGATGTGCCAGCTGCTGGGTTGCAGTCTGTGTGCTACATCCAGCAGGAAGAGCCTGAGTTTGGCCGGTTGTGCTCGTTCCAGGAGGTCTCATGGAGGTGCTGGAGCATCCCCAGTGGTTCAGGGTCGCTGCTAGGCCAGGCTCAGGTGCCATCACCCATTTCCTGAGCTTTCTCCTTCTGCGTCCAGAGCGATGGGGAAGCTGTGCAGGAATGAAACCAAATCTCAAAATCACCTTCCTGCTACTCTTCCCTTCTTCCCAGGCTTGACTTCTCTCCCAGTTTCCTCCCTGTGTCCCCCTCAGGGGTGCAGGCAGGTGGAGAGTGGTGGCTGTGGCCAGCTCATCACACCTTGCCTCTGCCCCTGCTCCTTCTCAGGACTCTCCTTGCACTCCCCCCTGCTCCAGCCTGGGATCATCCACCATTCCTGCTTTGCTGTAGGAGCTTGTCCTTGGCTTTTCTCAGTGTCTGGGGCCGTGCTGATCCCTCATTGCAGGCAGAAGCTCCAACACCGGAGCATTTTGGCTGCAGTTGCCGCCTCTGGTGCGTGATGCCATCAGCAGCTCTGTCCTTGCTGCACCTGTGCCATCTTTCCAGGAGAGATGCAGAGATTTCCTGCACTGCTCATGTTCACCCCAGCCTGCTCTCTGCTGCTTTCCCAAGCGCTGCAGGATATGAAACATCCGTGAGAGAAAAGCCAGGTCCAGATGTTGCTGTGAGAACTGATTATCCACAGCCATTCCCAGCCTGGATAGCTTCTGTTCCAAGCCACTGGTGTGGTTTTTTCCCTGCTCCCCAGGCTGGGCTCGCTTGTGGTGCATTCCCTGTTGCCAGAGGAGGCTGGAGGAGCTGCCCTGGTGCTGTGTTCCCGTGGCAGAGCTTTCCCAGGGTGTTTTCTCCCCGGAGCTGGCGCGCGGCACCGCACAGGAAATTCTGGTTGCACCATTATTGTGGAGCCTATTGTTTGGGGCAAGGGCAGGATTCGGGCTTGCTCACATCCTCCAGCGTCTCGCTGTGCTGAAAGGATGTGGTGGGGTGGCCAGGGCTGCAGGAGGAGCACAAAACCCCGAGCTGGTTTTGTGCAGAGTTCACTCTTACCCAGATGGCTGCGTTTCTGCCCAAACCCGCCCCTCTGGTTTTCCTTGGGAAACCTCGGGGTTAAGGAGAATTTGGAGTGAGGATTAAGCAGGGCACAGTCCTTTGCTGCACTGTGCAGTGTTTTGCTGCTCCTGTTTGTGGATGGACACCTTGTGGAGCCAGGTGGGGTGGAGCAGGCACACCTGGATGATGTAAAATCAGGGTTTGGGGAATGCAGAACCCACCAAGCGCTGCCTCTGAGATTCCACACACACGGCCTGGATCTGGGGCTGGGTGTGTGCAGGCAGAGCACGTGGCAGCTCTGTTTTCACCTGCCACAGCCTCCTGGTGTGACCAGGGCTGCCTGTTCACCTGCTGTGCCTCAGTTTATCTTTGGAGTGTTGGAGGGAGCAGCTCTGCCCGTGCTTGCTTTCACTTTGCCTTCCTCCCTTCGCTGATCTTTGTGGATTTAGATGCTTGGCAGTGATAGCAGCATTTCCCAGGCTGGGCTCTGCGGGTTGCAAAAGCTGCTCCTCGCTCATCCCTGTGAGCCACAGCTCCTTTTGGGAGCCTGGGATGTTCTGGCTGCCAGAAGGAGGATCTGAAAGCTTTGCTCCCAAACTTTGCTGTCCAGACTGTGTGTGGATTGCTGCTCACCCTCCTGGGGCTTTTCATTCCCTTTTGGCCACCATCCCAAAAGAGGGAAATCACCAAACCGGGGTAGTTGTGAAGAGCAAAGCTGCACTTGTGCTATTCCTGCAGTGCCACAGGGGCAGAATTCAGCTTGGATCTTCCCAAGGCTTTTCCCTGAGCTTTTCCTGCTGTGCTGGGTTTGTGGAGCAGCCCTGAGCTGGCAGCCAAGTGGCTTCTGTGCCGTGCCCGTGCTGCCACGTGCCTGGCAGAGGGTCGGGGAGCCTGGCAGCAGCTGAGCTGTCCTATGTCCCTCAGCTGAGCTGTCCTGTGTCCCTGAGCTGAACAAGCCACCCTGGCACTGCCTGTGGCTCATCTGCTGCTGCTCTCAGGCTGGCACAGGGCACCAGCTGATGCCGTCCTGCTGCCACTGGGCTGGCATTGTGTGCCAGGGGCCTCCCGCACACTCAGGGCTTGTTTGAGAGAGCCATTAATCAGTTGAAAGCTGCCCCGTGGCTGTGAGAAGTGCTATTGTGTGAGGGAACAGCAGCATCGATGGGGGCTGTCCCCAGCACGGGACCTGTGTCACTGGAGGGGGGGTCACACGTCCTGGTGGCCACAGAACTGCTGGAGCCCTGAAGCCTGGGAGTTCTGAACTTTCTGTGCTTTCTGGCACTAACCCCCAGAAGAACACTGCTTTTGACTGAGGGCTTGGAGAAGGCTTCCAAATCTGAGTTGGAATCACTGGTGTGTAGTTTGTGTAGAAGTGTGTAATTTCACATGATGAAGAGTTTGGAATTTGAGGTTTTAAAATACACTAATAAGTATGGGACAAGATGGAGGTTTTGGGTGTTGATTTCTTCTTCCTTCTTGTTCCTTCTTTTTCATGATTTCAGGTGGTATTTTTTGGTTGGATAGAAAATCCTGCATTACAGGTCACAGATGTTTGGTCATTGGGTCAAAAGTATCAATAATAGAGATGATAACTTTTAACTGTTTGCCGTTAAAGGGCCTTGAAACTAACTAGATCCACCTCCATTTTCTTGCTTTTAGCTCATTAGCTAGAAGTGCTGTAGCATTCATTGTACTAGAGATAAGAATGAAAAAACAACTGAGTATGAACATGAAACTTCATCTCTCATGCTTTCAATCCCGACTCTTACTGAGGGCAGCAGAAAAAAAGAAGATAAACACTAACACAGAACCCCTGGGCCAGAGCTTTGGCAGGGCAGGGGTGGCACCAGGGTCCTGCCTGAGCCTGGCAGTGCAGCTGAGACTGAGAGGAGGAGGAGGAAGAGGAGGATGAGAGCATTCTCCAGGTGTTTGAGCAGTGCAGGGTGCTGGGTGTGCACTGGAAGGGTGAAGCCCATCAGGCAACCCCAGGGTCTGTTCCATCTTCCCATCCCTCCTGTGCACTGTAGGGAGCTGATGAGCATTTCTGGGTGCAGAGCACGTCCTGAGCTGGCTTTCCATGCTGTGTGCTGGAGCTGGGAAAGGCTCTGGGAGCTGGGAGAGCAGCACAGCCTGTGTCCCCCTGCAGCCACACTGGGAGCATCAGCTCAGGGATAACAGGGAGAGCTGGGAGAGGCAGCAGGGCTCTGGTGGCGTCTTGGCATTTCCACAGAGTGCTCTGTGCTGTGGGGGAGGCCAGCAGGGTGAGGGGGACTCCAAGGTGTGGGTGATGCCAGCAAGGTGAGAATGGCCCCATGGTGTGGGTGATGCCAGCAGGCTCAGTGTGACCCCATGGTGTGGGTGATGCTCATGGTGTGGGTGATCCCAGCAGGCTAGAGGTGGCCCCATGGTGTGGGAATGCCCATGGTGTGGGTGATGCCAGCAGGGTGAGAATGGTCCCATGGTGTGGGTGATGCCAGCAGGGTGAGAATGGTCCCATGGTGTGGGTGATGCCAGCAGGGTGAGAATGGTGTGTGGGTGATCCCAGCAGGGTGAGAATGGCCCCATGGTGTGGGTGATGCCAGCAGGGTGAGAATGACCCCATGGTGTGGGTGATGCCCATGGTGTGGGTGATCCCAGCAGGGTGAGAATGGTGTGTGGGTGATGCCAGCAGCCTCAGCATGGCCCCATGCCATGGCAATACTGAGCATGGCTGGGGTGGGTGCCTCAGAGCCCACCTGAGCCCAGGGGATGCTCTCTGCACCCTGTGCTCTCTGTTCTCTGTGTTTTCCAGGGAGATTTCACACACCCCTGCCTGATAAGCTGGCTTTATGTGGTGCAAGTCCTGCCCAAACAATTTCTTCCTGTTACTGCTGCTCCAGTTTTAGAGGAGTGATAAGAACCTTTTGCAGGGACCTGGTTTCTCCCAGGGGCTCTGCTGCAGCAGTTCCCTGGGTGACTTTTCCTCAGTCCTTGAGTTAAATTTCAGAGTTAGATTTAGTGAAGTGATTTAAGGAATGTCTGGGTATAGTCTCTGTAGGGTCTGTCCACAGCCAGATGGATCTGGCTCATTTTGGGTGATATTTCCTGTGAATTATCTCTTCAGTTGCTCATGGAGGTGGTTAATGAAGGGCCAAGTCCTTGAAGACAAGGCTTGTGTTAAAATGAAAGCTGAGACAATGTGAGGCTGTGTTTGGGTATGGACTGGAGTTATGGGACCATCCCCAGTGCCTTCAGCTGATTCCTCTTGTCACATCATTTTGTTTCCATTCCTGCAAAAGCAGATTCTTAAGGCCAGACCTTAAATATTCCAGTGGGAATGAGGGTGGATCTTAAACCCCCTTCTGCTTGGTTTTAAATCTGTTTTGTGTGAAAAAAACTGAATATAAAGCAGAGCCAGCAGAAATACAGAATCCTAGAACAGTTTGGGTTGGAAAGGACCTTAAAGAACGTCTTGTTCCAATCCTGGATGGGCAGGAACAGCTTCCTCTGGAAGGTTTGTAGGGCTGTGCCAGGCAGTGCTGGATCAGCTGAGTTCCAATAAAGGAATAATTCCGGGTTTCCCGGTGGCAGAGCTGGGAGGGCTCTGCCTGCTGCTGAACAATCAGGATTGAACGGGCTGCACTCCTCAGAGAGGGCTGCTGGGAGGAAGGAAAACCACAAAGAAAGGCAGTGAGTCACTGGGGTGAGGTGCTGCCCCTCTGCTCAGGGTGGCAGGGCTGTCCCAGCCCCTCAGGTGTGCAGAGCAGGGCTGGAGGGCCAGAGAAATGGGGGCACAAAAACCCCTGGAAAATAAAAACCTTTGAGCCATGAGGATTCTGGAGGGAGCTGAACTCCTCAGCTGGGCTGTCCACGGGGATCTTTGGCCAGGTTTGATGCTGGGAATTGTGTCAATGAGCTTGCAAACAGAGATCCTGCAGAGGGATCTGCTGCAGCAAGAGCCAAATCTTTGCTTGGGTTGATGTTTTCTCGCTCTGGGATGCAGCAGCAGTGCCTGTAATTCTCCAAGGCAGGAATTCCTCTGTGCCCTCTCTATAATTGGTCCCTGTGACTCCTTACCATAATAATTAAAGCCAAGTATTTAAATAAACTTTTGTAAAGATAATGAGTTACATTAGGTGGAAATATTTGTATGAAATGGAAGTAAATAAATGACACAGCCCAGCCCATGTTTGACACAGCTAGAAGCAGCTTTCTCCAAGACTCAGATTATTCCATAATTGCTCCTTAATGAAGTTCTTGCCTCTTTCCTCTGGAGGGTTTGCCCTTGTCCAGAGCACAGGAGGAAGCAGCAGGTTCTGTGGAAGTTTTATGATCCAGGCTGGTGTGTTTGTACTCCTTAAAGCTCCTGTGATCAGTGGGTTTTGCAGCCATAAAGGATGAGGGCAATGCCACAAAAAAGCTCTGTAGGAAATACAGGGAGTCTGTTCCAGGCTGGAACACCATCCATGATAATTATTCTGTAATCTTTGCAGGTGCCTTGCTTTGATTCCTGGAAAGTCTCACCTTTATTTACAGCTACAGTGTAAATGTGTTAATTAAGACAGTTCCAAAAAAGATTTTTTTTTTTTTTGGGGGGCGAAGGGCTTTAGTGCAGGATGCTGCAGGATAACTCCATGGAATGTGAACTGATGGCTGGATGCTCCTTGAGGCTCTGCTCAGCATTGCGTCCCTCAAAAACACAAAAGGAGCTGCAACTCTGGCTGGAAGCAGGAAGAAATCCTGGATTTAGGTGGTGTTGGAGACCTTCCCTGGCTCTTTCTATCCCCTCTGCTGCACTGGGATAACACATGGCAAGGATGAAAACTGAGATCCCTGATTTCAGTTTGGTTTAGGCACATGGTGGCACGTGTCAGTGGGAAATCTGGTGTTGGTGTTAAAGGCTCAGCTTTCCCCTGGAAGGGAGCTGGGTTTGGGGTGTCTGGGAGCATTTCCAGGGTTTCTAGAGAAGCAGCAATTTGGGACAGGATCTCCAAGCAGCCTTCAGAGCCTGCTGTTAATCTGCTCATTTGCTGGTTGTGGAGAGTTGGGGTTCAGCCTCACATGGCTTAAATTGTGATTTCTAACTGTGGAGGTTTGGGGACACCTCATTTTAAGCTGGATTAATAAGAGCTGGGTTTGCTCTTGGGGCTGTGGAGCTGCATTGCTGTAGAAATGGGCCAGAACTTTGTGTTCCTAAATTGGAAGGGACCCACAAGGATCACTGAAGTCCAGCTCCTGGCTCTGCACAGGACAACCCTCAAAATCACCAGATAACCCTCCTCAAAATCACCAGATAACCCTCCCCAAAATCACCAGATAAACCCCTCAAAATCACCAGATAACCCCCCTCAAAATCACCATCTAATTCTCCCCAAAATCACCAGATAACCCAGCTCCCAGATGAGAGGCTTAATTAATTTCTCTCTTCCTTTGCACTTTTTCTGCTTGTACACCCAGGGGAGGGGCAGCTTGGGAGGGAACTTCAGCCCAGCCTTCTGCCAGGGTTAGAAACAAATGAAACAAGGGTGATGCCACGACAGAAATTTCAGTGGATTTCATTGATTTTCATTGGGTGCTTCATTCCTGCCTCATTTCTGCCCTCCTGGACCTGTCCTGTCCCCCTTGGGACACTCGTGGGGCACTGCCTGAGCTGTGTTTCTGTATCCACAGGCAGGACTGAGGCTCCTTGCAGCCCTTCCCAACTGCTCTGTGTTTCAGGGAGATGATTTCTGGCATGCTCTGTCAGGTTTCTGGATTTTCTGGCTGCAGGTAGTTGTGAAACAGCAGCTGTTCTGCAAGTGCCACTGCTGGGCTGGCACTTTTTTCGTTTGCCTGCTCCTGTGGGGAAGAGGGAGAGCGAATTAAGGACAGACAAGGAAAAAAAGGGATTAAAGTCAGTGGAAGATCCCTCTGGTTCTGTGGGAATTGAGCTTTGCTCACGTTTTCTGCTGGACAAGCCCATATTCTTGATTTTTTTCAATTGTTCAAGCACGTCTGTTGTTTCCTCAGAAGGAAGAAGGGGTCACTTTTTCCACACTGCTGACGTGGGCTGTGAATCATGATGGTTTTGGGAAGGTGCTGTCACTGGAAGCAGTCACCTGTCAGAATATTTGCTGCCTTCTCCCCATGGCCTGAGGTATTTTGCACCCCCTGTGCCAATGTTTGGGTATGAGCACAGCTCAGAATGCACTGCTGCTGCTTCTGGAGGGGGTGGGCAGGAAGGATTGCCTCCTTTTAGGTTTTTTTTAGGATTTGCAGGCAGTGCTGTAGCCTGTGGATGGGAGGTGATTTTACTACGGGAAGGAAATGTGTCAGCACGTAGCAAAGATCCACACACGGCCTGGAAGCCGAGGGGGCTTTGCTTGCTGCTCCAGCCGCAAGAAAAGCACAGCTCTGGAGGGATGCAGAGAGCTGAGCAGGTTTTGGGGATGCTGGGGAGCCCCTGGGAGCTGGGGCTGGTCCTGCCCTGCCTGTGGGGAGCTCCTGCAGCAGCTGAGCAGGGTTTAAACCCAGCACTGAAACCCTCCACAGGCTGCACATCCCTGCAGAACTCGTATCCTTGCCTTTCCCCAGGATTTGCAGCCTCATGCCTGGCTGCTGTGGAGCTCCAGGGCTTTCCAGAGCTGTGGAAGTGTGTCACTGCTGCTCAGCATTGCCTGAACAATGTCACCCATGAAGAATTTAGGTTTGTGTGACACGAGCTGGCGAATCAAGATGTTGTTTTTTGCCTGATGGCAATGTTTGGATATCCACACTGTACAATTTCCTGCAGAAACTGGATATTGCCTGCACGTGTTCCCAAGCTGTTTGTGTTTTAAAGGCTGGGTGAAGCTGCAGGTGTGCTGGGCTCATCCTTGGTTCTGCACCTCAGAGGGGATGGGCACTTTCAGGGTGACTGGTCCTGTCCTCCCCTGCTTGTGGCTTTTGTACAGACCTTTGCCACGCATGGCAATAAATTTGTGTGCTGTTGAAAAGGAGTCATTGGAAAGACTTTAGAATATATAGGATATAGAAAAGGGTGAAACAGTAAGGTGCCTGATACTCAGAACACAATCCCAGCTCCTTGTAAAAAGATTCAGGGTTTGTTCCATAAATAGAGACAAAGGGAACCTTTAGCTGCTCCTGCTCTCTGAGTTTGGATCCCTAAAAAGAAAGGGGTGAGCACCCTTGGGGAGAGCAGGGTGGGCAGGCAGAGGAGCCAGGGCTGTGGCCACCTGTGCCTGCACAGCCCCCTGCCTGGGGCCAGGGGCAGGAGATGAAAAGCTCATCAGCAGTGATGCTAATTGGGTGCAGTGCTGGCTGCCAGGGGAGCGTGGCTGGCTCTGGAGCGTGAGCAATGGGAGCTGACAGCTCCTTTTGCAGGACAAAGCCACAGCCTGGGCCAGACAGGGGCTGTGGTTTAGTGTCCCTGTGGGATCATCCTGATGGGCTGGCGTTGATGGACAGCAGATTTGAAGCCTTGGCTTAGGAGGTGAGGCCAGGCTGGGCTGCAGAAATGCAGGATAACTCAGCAGCAGCAGCATTCCCACCAAATGTGGGCTCCAGCCAGCCCTGGTTCCTGCAGAGCATCGCTCTGTGCCAGCCTGGGCTCAGCCTGTGCTGCTGGCTGCTCTGCAGGGGCTCTGGATGCACAGCAGGGACAATTTTGGTTGTTGCTGTTGAAGGGGAAAGGCAGCACAAAGCTGCCAGCCAGTCTAGGAGTCACCTGGTGACTTTTGAGTGTTTTGCATCAACCTTGTGAGGGAAAAGTGAAGTGCAGGCAGGTGTCAAACCAGTAAAAATTCTGTGTGACCCCTAAAAGTGCTTTTCTGGGGTGAAAAACCCCAGCCTGAGAGGATGTGGCAGTCACTGTGATTTTCTAGAAACACCAGAGTATTTTTTTCATGTGCCTAAAAGCAATTTAGTGCAAGGCCACCAGCCTTCCTGAGCTGGGTATCCCAGAATGCTGCCATGGACAGAGGCACAGCAGGTGTCATTGGCCTTTTGGGACATCAACCCTTCCAACAGCCAGCACCTGGGTTGGTTTTGTGGGAAAACAATAAAAAAAAAGCAGAAAAAAAATAGAAAACCAGAAGATTCTTCAAAGAATTGTTTGCTGCTGATGGCAAAGACATTTGTACATTTGATACCTAAAGTGAGACTTGTCACCAGTTTCAGAGCAGGGTAGGGAGATAGCTCAGCTGGTGCTCAAAAAGCTGTGCTTGGTGAGTTGGGTTTTCCACAGTGGGGTGCTTGGGGAGTTGGGATCCAGCCCTGTGCTTGTGTCCAGCTGCTCTGAGAAAAGGGGAAAGGAGAACAGGGTGAATTCCACCCCTGCAGCTCCCTGAGAGGAACAGGCACTTGGGAGCTGTTTGGAGGTAGAAACAGGGCTGGAAGTGAGGCAGTGAAGTTTGAGGTAAGGTGTTCTTTGACATCATCAAGGAGTTGCTGAGTAACCTGCTGAAACAATCCTTGGAAATGTTTGAGCAGAGCGGGTTGCTGCCTGTGCTCTGAGTCTCTACATGGGAATTTGGGGCTGTTGTTGGCACCCAGCTCTTTGTTCCTAATCCTGATCTGAATGTGCTGAACCTACATCAGCACAGAATCCCTGACTGGGAGGTCTGTAACTATGGCAGGACCCTCCTCTCCTCATCTGCCGTGTAAGGTGGCACTCCTTTTCTCCAGTAGTAATTCCATGTCAGAGAGGAAATATAAATAAACTCCCCAAACAAAAGAAGCAAGGAAAAAATAATTCTTTCAAACATTGGAGCAGGAACAATAGGGTAGGATATGCACTCTCTGGGGAGGGCTAATGGCTGAAACCGATAGGAGCACAGTGCTGCTGTGCTCTGTACCTAGCCCAGAGCTTGGCTCAGCGAGGATTATTTATAGAAAATGTTATGGCAGAAGCATGTGTGACCTGCAGGCTCCCAGCGAGGGGAAGAGCTTTCCTGTGCTGTCTCTGGGATACAATAGACCATTATTTAGACACTATCTTTGTCTCAAGATATAAACAATTAAACGCTGGCTACTGATTTCTGCTCTGATGTTCAGACCGTGCTTTCTTGCTTAGGGGTTTGTGGAGAAGGCAAGGATTTTTAAGAAATATCAAAGCTCTCAAGTTCCTGAGGCATCTCTACCAAACTGGCTGGTTGGGAATGCAGGGTAATGTCACAAGCACCACGAAGTTGTTGCTTCCCGAAGGATGGCAGCCTTTGGCTCAGTGTTGTTCAGCTGGCATTAATGGGGTGTGGATGGGTGTAGACCCCTGAATCTGCCTGTTCCATTGTTTTGGCTCATCCCCGTGGTAATAAAGTACCTACAGCTGCTACTGCATAGTAATTAAATGTTCTTACATGTAATTAACTACTTTCAACTGACTGCTGAACTGCTTAAATAATCTACATGTAATGGCAGATGTTTTGGTATTAGAATGGTGACAGTTGGTGCCAAATAGCTGGAGAGGTTGTGGAGAGTTGTGCATTAAAGTAGCCTTGTGCTGGCAGATAACTCCTCTTTCAGGCTCCCTCCTTTTCCTGGGGGCCCCCTGTCCATCCTGGGTGCCAATACCAAAAGGATTCTTTTGGATCTCTTCAGGATTCACTTCAGGTTTGTTTTCTGTAGAGAAGGAGAATTTAAAATTGCAAAAAAGGGGGGATGTGGAGGAGTGTGCAAGGGGTGATGCTGCCATGGTTCAGTGGGCACAGGGTGAATCTGCACCTGCAGTTCCTGGGTCAGCAGTGGGAGTCTGGAGGAACATTTAGCACAGCTGCAGTGCCAGAGGTGTGTGAGGCTTGGTGTGAAGTCCACCTTCAGCAAGAATTGGTCAAGAACTGATCTGTCACATGTGCATTGTTTCATTCCAGTTGTATTCCAGGGATTTTCTGTGTTTTTGTCTCGAGTTTCTCCTGCTTGCTTTGCACAAGCTGCTGGCTCTCTCCCTTCCTTCCCTGTGTGTACAAAGCTGCTGCTGCCTTGGTGGAAGGTTTTGGTGCTCTGTGTGCTGAACTGGTGCCCTGCAGTGCCAGCCCACCTGCAGTGTGGAGCTGTGGGGTTTGCAGGGAGCTGCTCCCTGCCTGGCAGCACCAGCACAGCCCAGTTTGTCTGACACATGCACTGGAGCAGCTCTCCCTGGGCCGCAGGCAAAACGAGTCTCCTGCTCTAATTTCATTGTGTTTAGCCACTGCACAAACTTTAAAGCTCCCTGAAATGGGAAGGAAGTAATGTTTAAATTATACATGAGTGAACTGATTTACTCAGCCTGAAGTTTTGAGTTCCGTCCTTAGAAATACAAGGCTGGAGCTATCAGTCTGTGCATCCATCCGTCTGCTTGGTGAAGATTGAATTAGCAGGAGCACAAATGCAGGTCCAGGACTGTAAAAGCTTTGGCTTAAACCAGTGCAAACCATGTGGGGCAGATGCTGCTGCCACAGGGAACGTGTCTGGGGTTGTCTTGTCTGCCCTCAGTGATCCCTTCTGCCCCTGGCAAGTGGTGTAGTCACCATCCCTGGAAATGTGGAAAAAGTGTGGATGTGATACTTGAGGACGTGGGGCTGGGTTGATGGTTGGAATTAATCTTTGAGGTTTTAATGATTCTGTGATTCTAAAACTCAGTGTTTTGATAATGTCTGCCTGCTCCCGACTGGGAAGGGATTCAGACTGCTCCCCTGTCTGCCTCCTGCTCCTAATGAAGGGCTTTAGCTTCCTGTGGAAGGGATTTTGCAGAGCATGTGAAATGCTGCTTCAGTTCTGGTTGCTTCCTGCGGGCACCGGCCCCGCTCTCCTTGGGGAGCCCAGCGCCGGAAAGTCGCAACTGCGCTCGCTGATGGCCTCAGATCCCTTTTGCAGATGTTTCACCCAGGTCTCTCCTTCCACCTCTATTGAAATAAACGAACAATCAAGCTGCAGCGCTGCCATGCCTGGCCAGGACCCAGCAGCAAACCGTCCTCCTTGACCCACAAACAGAGAATGCTGGGTTTTTCTAGGGGCTGCAGTGGTTTGTGGGGTGGGGATCTGCCAGGTGGGCAGGGACTTGATCCATCCCTGCACCCTCAGGGTGTGCTCTGTGAGCAAACACAGCTCTGCCCTCGGTCCTTGGATACAGCACCCAGTGAGTCTGAAATGTCTGCAGAGACATAAACAGAAGGGGGGAGAAGTCACGATTCTCTCCCTATTTGTTTGACCTAAATACACTGAAGCAACTGTACCCCCATGAAAGAGATAATTTCCTGACGCTGGAGAGCTCAACATCTGTTTCCTCCCATTTTTTTGCAGTGGTAGAACATGGTAACGGAAGAACTGGCGGGGTTTTCTTTCCTCTTTTTCTTTTGTATAGCAAGAGGCGCTGCATGCTTGGGCTAAATACACTCTCCGAGAGCAGACAGGTTTCTCTCAAGGGTTAGAGGATCATTTGTTCTCTATTTTCTCTCCTTCCTGCCTCCCCCCGCCCCTCCTGGAGAGGAGCGGATACAGCGAAGCCCAGGCAGGACTTCCTTAGCCGGGCCATGCCTTCTGGCAGGCTGCGCCGCGTGCCCTCGCCCCGTCACCCCCCTTCCCCGAGAAACAATGGCCAAAGGCTCCTTCTTGTTTGTTATTTTGGATCCTGCAGAGGAAGAGCCCAGTGGAAGATCGTGTCCCTGGGGGCCCTCGGTGCATTCCGGCTCCGGCGGCGCCTGGGCTGCGCCGGCCGCGGGTTTTTCGCTCCAGCCGGGTGCTGCTGGGGGGGATGCTGGCTTTGGAAGCAAATGTGGTGCTGCTGAGGGGTGAGGAGGGGGATGGAGAGCCCTGGAGGGGAGTCTGGAGTCGCTGCTCCACAGTGAGTGCAAGTCCTGTCCTTGGGACATCCAGCGCGGCACTGGTGTCGCGATGCTTTTGTTCCAACTATTCTGGCCTCATTTGGACCCCCCAGTTTCTCCTTTGCAGTGAGCCTCACACCCTCTCTACCCCAGCTCCAAAACCCTCCAGGACAACCTTGCATCTCTGCAGGTTCTGTGGTGCAGAGCACGTTTCTGGCACGTGATGCTGACTAGGCTGCCCCAAGGGCAACCCCACCACCGATTTCCTCTTTGTTCCCTTCAAAGGTTTGTTGTTTCTCAGGGCCCCAGTCAAAATAGTTCTTTTGTGTCACTTGGTGGAAGAGTTTGACCATTTGTCTGGAACCTGAAGTATGTGTGCTCCAGAATCCCACAATACCAAGGGATCCTGGAATCACAGAATGGTTTGGGTTGGAAGGAACCTTTGAAATCATCTTCTTCCACCTTCTGCCATGGGCAGGGACACTTTTCTCTATTCCAAGGTGCTCCATGCCCTGTCCAGCCCAGCCTTGGACACTTCCAGGGATCAAGGAGTGGCCACAGCTTCTCTGGGCAATCTCTGCCAGTGCCCTCCTAGTACTTCAGAGCATTAAATATATATATTTTTTAAAAATTATTTCTGCTTGTTGCCCCAAACCTGCAGTGATCTGAAGAAGATTTCAGGGATTGCGTGGTGCCTGCCTGGCAAACAGCCTGAACTGTGTGCTGTGAAATGAGCAGTTTCTTTCCATCATTTGGGTCTCTTGAGAAAACTCAGCCTGGATCAGACCTTTCCTAATCCATGCTTCCTTTCTAGCAAGTCTTGCTACCCTGCTGCCTTTGGTGTGGTGGTTGAACCTGGCTTAACAGCCTGGTTTTGCTCTGCTTGTGGATAACTTGTAGGGCAGCAGCAGGAGTTTGCCCATGGGAGGTGTCACTCCTTGAGGGGTGGCTTGGGACAGCCCTGATTGCTTGGGCCTGATTCGGTGTCCTTTAGGTATATGAGAATTGTCAACTTCAGTGGGTGTTCCCTGGGCCCCTGCTGTTATTTCTGCTGGCTGGCTGCTAAATCACACTGAAAAGGAGCAGAATTGCTCTCACTCCCACCTGTATCATGCAGGAAGAGCCTGTTGCCAAGGGAATGTTGTGCAATAACAAATGGGATACAGAGCACCTATTTCTTCCTTAGAGGTTGGGATAGCACAAAAAATATGGAAAGAATTTGGAGGGGGAATCATGGCTGTAGATACAGATGCTTGTGTAATACATCTGATGCCCTTGGCTGGGGATTTTATTAAACTCAATTTATTCAACCCCCTCAGTGACCTGGAAAAGGAAAGTGAATTTTCAGAATGAAGGGCTGCTGCTTTTTTCAGAAGAGCAGGGCAAGGCAGGGACCCACACAGCCCCTGTACACTGGAGCTGTTGGCAGTGTTTGCTTGATAGCTGGGGTTTCAGAAAACCATCTTCCCCTGCAGGTGAGGTTCTGTGTGTTTTGGAGAGCAAACACACGAGCCTTTGGTCTGCAAGCCTGGCTGAGCCACCCTCCGTGGGCTCAGGTGGTCTGAGGGCAGGGAAGAGGCAGAAGGGAATTGTGATTTCTGTGGTTAAAGCCCTGCTCTAAGTGATGGCAGTCCCAGCTCAGCTGCTGGGTGGTAACTTGCTACGACTTGACATCTGCAACTGCAGCTTAAGGAGGGGAAAAATAAACATGTGGTTGACAAGTGGTGTAGTTTTCTGACTAATAGGTGTTCCCAAAGCATTTCTTCAAAGCCTCTTTCCCCTGCACTCCAGAGAGGTGAGCAGTGGTTCACCAGACACTCTCAGGGCTGCTCTCCTCCGTGCTCAAATTTCATTTTGTCATGATGGGCCTAAATGCCCCCAAAGCAGCCATAAAGCCACCTTTGCCCTGCTTGGCTGATGGGAAGCACAGGTTTTCCCCAGGCAGCTGCTGCAGGTGTTGGCACAGGGCTCCAGCAGGCAGTGAAGCACAGCAGATTTTGGCTCCTGCTCAGGGAGGGCTGAGGGAAGCTGGAATTTGCCTCGGTGGTGGGAGGCTCTGCTCTGGGTGAGGCAGTGCCAGTCCTGGGGCTGGGGCTGGCTCAGGGGCAGTGCTGGGGCTCTGGGCACTGAGGAAGCTGTGCCAAGAGGTCAGCCTTGGTTTTGATGCCTTAAGTTTCAGCTTTCTTATTTTCCACATTCTGTAGTGCATTAGTTTATAACTCTGCACTTCATCTAAAGTGTTAGCAAGTTCTTCTCACAGCTCAGTCACACAGAACAATCCTTTTCCAGCCCCAGAACCAAGGGCACTGCTGCAGCTGCAGCCCCAAAAAGTGCAAAGAGCAGCGAATTGAGGAGAGAATCTGGGAGGGTGGAACTGCAGAACCTGGAGCTGGAACTGGACAGTGAACCCAATATAGAAATGGACCAAAACTTAGAAAAGTGTGAAAACTCGTGACTGGGATCCATCTTGGGCTCTTGCA
>JANRGV010000023.1:7383584-7402955 GCA_024734035.1 Alethe castanea | reverse complement strand
GCACAAAGGGGCTGAGCGTTGGCGTCGGGCAGGGCTGTGACGTCCTGGCCACAGCACTGTGACATCAGCGCGCTGGCACTATATAAGAGGGGCCAGCACCCGCACACAAGTGAGAAATGTGCTTTGCATCCCTGCTGAGCCAGGTGAGGGAGCTCCGAGAGCCTCGTGCTGAGGAGTTTTTCTTGCTGGCTGGTAGGATTTTCTTGTGTACAGTGTGTTTGTGAAATCAGGCTGTTTTCCCTCTTTAATGTCTCTGAGCACAGTCCTCATAATCTGGTTACAACAGGATGAGCGGGGTAGGCACGTGAGGTGTAAAAGCTGCTGTGGGAGTTTATATTTGGTGGTTTTCTCTTGAATTCCTGTCCTCTGGGAATGCTCTGTGGTGAGTACTCACTGAGTACTCACCCTTTGGAGGTGGGGAGTGATGAGGGGTGCTGAGATCACAGCTCAAGTCTGATGTTTGTTTGGAAACACAAGAAGTGAAGGGTTTTTTTCCTCTCGTGCTTGGGCACTTTTCATGGTGGAGGAGGGAATCTCATGTGCCAAAGACTGGGTTGACCTCTCTGCATTCGTCCTGCTCACAGTGACACCAGAGAGAGCACCACGGAAAATGTGTTTGCTGGCAGGTAAATTGGCAGATCACAATACATGACATCACTTTTTGAACCTCCTAATTAACAAGATTGATAATGAGGGAAAGGAAATGATTTCCTGAAGGGCCCCTGCTGGCACGAGGAATGCTGTGATTTAGTGATGGGTGAGCACGGAAGCTCTGCCAGATTGTGCCGGCATTGCTCAGGAGCACTCAGGGATCCGAGGGGCTGATGGATGGTGGCAGCACATCAGCTCAGAAGAACCGGGGAGGACAAGGCCAATTAGCTGCCTGTGCTGTTAATTGATGGCTCTGCTGTGGGGTGCAGGGGTTCCCAGCACAGGGGGTCACATTCCCTGTTTGCACATCCCTCTCGGAGCCACGAGCAGCCTCCTGCTGTAATCAGCCCCGTGCTGCAGCCTGCCTCTCCAAGAGTCTCCAAAGTGAAACGTGGGCTGCTAAAAATAGCAGCAGGCTGCCTGCATCAGCACTGAGGAAATAGGTCTCAGTGCAATCTCTCTCCCAGCAACGCTGGAAGAAAATCAGGATGGCTGCCCAGGCAGCCTGCAGCAGCATCGCAGCCCTGCTGGCTCTGGTCTGGGCAGGGCAGAGCCCTCACCTGCTTGCTTTGGGGGTCTCCACTCTCCCAAAGCCTGGAATCATTTATTCTGGTCTCAGACCCCTCGGGACTGGCACAGCCTGAAACCTCTGCCTGGTTAGAGGTACGTCAGGAGGTGGAAATTGAGCCTTGTGCATCTTTTAGGGAAGAATTGCAGAGTGTGGGTGTTTTCTGTAGGTCCTGGCTCCATGACTGGGATGAGGAGCCTCCTGGTGCTGGGAACACCTGTGGGCATGCATGTAGCACATATGTGCACTGCCTGCATCACAGGTACCTGTGCTGGCAGCTGCTGTGGGGGCACCAGTGGTGCTCAGCTCTGTTTCCTTCCCTCCAGGCCAGGGGATGTGAAGAGCCTGATGGAAGAAGGGATTAAAATCTAGGTTTGCCAAATGCAGGAGGGAAAACTCTGATCTCATTCAGAATGGCAGCTTCACCCCAAAAAGAGAGGGATAGGATGTGGAGCTGAAAATTTTGGTAGATTGGAAAAGTAGAGCTCATTTGCCTCTTTTTTCACAAGCTGCTTTGTGCCTGGGCAGTGCCATCTGCAAGGGCAGGCTGGGGTCTGGTGTGAGTGGTATCACTCAAAGCTAGAGCAGAGCTGCATCTGTGAGGGCTTGGCCTGAAACACTGGGGGTTCAGCCCAGTTTCCTTAAAAAACCAGCTTTTATGGACATACCCCTTTCAGTTTTGTGTGTAAATTGGAGGAGCTGTTTCTTTCCCAAGGCCTGGATCCTGTGGGTGTGCAGCTGGGATTGCTGCAGGTGCTGCTGCTGGAGCTGTTGTGAGCAGGGAGCTGCTGCCCTGTGCACACTGGTACAGCTTCATGAGGGTCTCCTGCTCCTGGCAGAGCAGCCAGCTCTGCCTTTTTGTAGTATCCAAGCTGCACTATTTCCCTTGTATCCCAAGAGCACCGAATAAAGCACCTAAATATACTCCCTGCTCTCTTTTTCTAAAGGAGAGCTTGAATGAGTCTCTTGCAAACAATTTTGTTTCTTTCATTTAAAAGAACAGCCTCCGCCCCCAGCCTGAGCTAAAGCACAGCATTTATCTTTTGTCATTCCCTTTATTTATTTATTTATTTATTTATTGTGTTCCCGTGGATTTTCTCCTGGCAGCTGAGAACGAGCAGGCTTCAAAGACCCTGAAGGTGCGCGGGACCTGCAGGAACGGCGGCCGTCGGTGGAACCTCTTCAAGCCTGGAGCTGAGAAGCTGCAGATCAGTCGGGTAAGGAGCTCTTTGGTGCCTCTGCCTGCTTTCCAGGCCTGGGGTTTGCCTGCTTTGGGCTTTGTGTTGATAACAATGTGCTTCACTAACAGCTTCCTCCATCCCTGGGTCCTTCAGCCATACACGGGGTTTTTTTAGGTTTGTTATTGTTTTGTAGCAATGAAAGCTTCGGCGTGTTGTCTTTTCCCCAAGTCAGTCCCATCAGTGTGTGGCAGAGGATTTTTGGATTGTCACTCCTTGCCTGTGGCTGAGTGTTGCTTGCAGGTGGAGGGAACTGTGACGTTTCACATCGCCTTCAGATCTGCTCCCTGGTTTTGGTGGGTTTATTTTTTCTCCTTCCTTTTTTAGCCCTGTGTCCTTTGGGTTTGGTGCTGCTCCCAGCACCACCTCGGTGACAAATCCACGTCACTGCTCCTTTCCCAAAGTGTTTTGCAAATACAGGCAAAATCCACTTGGTTCTTTTTTTGTGAATGGTGCTTCTGGTGAGGGAAGTAAAAGCTGTTGTGGGCCTGGGCGTGTTCGTGCTTTTCTCTGGGAAAAATTGAGAAAAGATGGCAAAAACGGTGTCATTTGTCTGATACATTTCCTTGTTTGGACAAGGGGTTGGTTTTTTTGCTGTGCCCTGGGTTTGAAGTGTGGAGTCCTTGGTTATTTCATGGTCTTGCTTGGCATTTGCAGTGCTCATGAGTCTGGTTTCACTGGTAACCAACAGAATTGTCCCAAAACCAAGAGATTTCCTAATTTGAAGTGTGCTGCAGGCAGAGTTTTCCACTGAGCATGGCAGAAGAGGTTTAGCCCTTGTTTCTCTAGGGCACAGGAACAAAGGGTGATCTGATGAAAAAAAGCCAGGAATTCCCCTGCTGGAGTGGAGAGGGGACCTGACCTTCTGTTGTGTCTCTGTGGCTTTTTCCCTCCCCTCTGCTGTCCTTCCTTACCAGACCTTTATTGTATTCCTTTCCCCTTTGATATTTGATGAACTGCCTTCCTGAAATGTGATTTCCAGGGGGGCCCTGGCCTCTGTGTGTGTTTTTCCATCACAGGAGCAGTAAGTTGGCAGTGAGTGATGCTGACTTCTCCTTGTGTTGGGTGCTGGTTTGCAGGAATGGACTGCTGGAGTTTTGGTCACTTGTGACTTTCTGGAATTCCATCTTGCATCACTTGTGTTTGCTGAGTTTTTGTGGGCTGAGGTACAAAGGCAGAGCAGAGGAGTTCATTTTTTCTTTTTCTCTTCCTTCCCTTTGGGTCCTACCTTGCTGCCGAGACATGAACTTCTTCTTTCAACTCAGGAAAGCTTTGAACAAAGTTTTCCTGGAAGATAAAATGATCCAGATCCAATAAAGCTGTTTGTCCTTGGGGCCAGGATAAAGGCAGGTGACTGCAGAGCAGTGAAATCTCCTGTTGTGCAGTGTGCAAGCCCTGCCTTGGAATGTCTCAGGTGTGTTATCCATGCATTGACCAGTGCTTGGATGTATTTGCTCCTTAATTAATCACTTTATTGCACCTTAATTAATCATTTTATTAATCCTTTAAGAGGAGCCTTTGCAGCAGTCTTGGTTTAGGGCAAGTTTGGGAGAAAACCTCTAAAGGGACTCTTTTAGAAAGCAAACTCAAGCAGCTCTCCCCCATCTGGTTTGGGAAGAGATTTATTGAAGAAAAGTGAAAAAAACCCCTTTATTTAATCGGCAAAGCATTTACTAGCACAAAGAAAATAATTGAACAATATTAAACAATAAAACATTTTGCTGCTTTGAAGAGATGACAAACTTTCATAGCTGTCCTGGAGGCCCTCCTGGAAGCCCAGGTACTGTTTTGACACAAAATTACTCCTGAATTATCTGTGCCCTGAGCATCCTGATAAAGCCAGGCCTGTTTCAGATTGCAGACAGAGCCCAGATTTCATCAGAGACCCTTAGAGAAGCTGTGGAAAGCTGAAAGCTCAGCAAACCAAACACCCAGCTGAAGTTTGGGAAAGGTTAGCTAAAAATCTGGGAAGTATGTGGAGCTGGGAAGGGAAATGAGCTGCTCATGACCCCAGAGATCTGTGGGTGCTGCTTGGCTCACACACAGCCATGCCAAAAATCTGTGCCCCACTGAGGCAGAGAATTGATTTTGGGAAGCTCTGTTCATAAAGCAGCTTGTTTTTAAATTGTGGCAAGCAGGCAGCTCTGAAACCTTTGCTGGGGTTTATAAATCAGAGGTGCTGTGCAGGTGCTGCAGGGGCAGGGCACATAAATGTGGCTCACAAAAGTGCTGGAAAAGTCATCTGTCACCTCTGCCCCAAGCTCAGTGAAGATCTACAGGGCTGCAAATCACCTCTTGGCCAGAGAGAAGTTTCTGCTCTGGCAAGATGTATAAATTTGGGGTGAGATTTGTGGGCCTGGGTGTCTCTGTCAGGTGCTTTCATTGACAGCTGACACAGTGAGGTGGCAGAGTAGTGCAGAAGGCAGGGATTTATCCTTCTGAGCAGGAGTGTCTGAAGTCTGGGCACAAGCTGGAGCAGTTTTTTATGGAGTAGATAAGGTTATTGTTCCCACTTTGTAGGTGGGAATAAGAAACTGAAGCACTGCAGGGTGGTACATGTAGAGCCATACAATATTTCTTTGTATTTCTCTCCTAATTGATGAAGCAGGTAAAAATAAATAAGGTTAGACTTCTAAAAGCTTTCAGTCTTTAATTTTTTTTTCCCAGAGTACACTCTTCAGCCTGGAGAAAACTCTGTGCTGAAGCAGTTTATGTGCAGAGCATTTTTGTTTAACACTCAGGTCACTTAAAGCCTTTGCTTTTATGGGAGCAGTTTGGCACAATCAAGACCAACTCAAGGTGCCCTGAACTGAAAGGCTGCCCTGACAGGACCCTCAGCATGTCCCTTGCCTCTGATTTCCCCTCAGGCAGGTCCTGGCAGCTGGGACGTGGCTGGTGCTTGGGGCAAGGGGAGCAGTGAGTTCCCCTGTGCAGCCCCAGAGCAGTGCTGGGAGGTGTTTGATGGCCTGGATGTCACAAGCACAGGGTGACAGTCCCAGCCTGACCTAAATCACTGGCCTCTGCTGCCCCTTGTGAGGGAACTTTCTGCTTCTTAGCTGCCCAGTCAAAATCATCTGAGCTTTGTGCAGACAGATGCTCTGGGGATGTGCTCCAGGAGGAATCACAGAATCACTAGGTTGGAAGAAAACTTTTAAGATCATCAAGTCCAACCCATGCCCTAACACCACCTCAGCTGAACACTGAGTGCCACATCCAATGTTTTTCTGAAAGAAGGGAGATTCAGCCCTTCCTAAAACAGGCAGCCTCCTCTCAGTGGGTGGATGTGTGTTAATTCTCTCTGTCTTACCTGGGAAATTGAATTTCCAGCCTTTAAAAGATGACTTCAGCCATTCCTGTTCTCTGCTCCCTCCCTCCCTTCCTGCCCTGCTTGCGTACAAGGGACTAAAGCCCAAATTTATATGCTGGAGGAAGCCACTGTTAATTAGCTAGACTGGAAACTTTGCATGAGAGGAGCTCCTTTGACATCCCCTATACTAATAATAGGCAGGCCTGCTGTGCAGAGGTGTTGAATATTCACAAAACCCATCCCCTCCAGCCTGTCCTTTCTCCTCTGGAAGTCAGGAGCTCTTTCCAGAGGCTGGTGGGGGGTTGCCAGAGCCATGAGGGTGGATGTACCAGGCTGCAGCTCCCCAGAGCTCAATCCCCACTGGCTGTGTTGATGAGGAATGGGAAATTCAGGCAACGTGCAGCCTGCAGGAGAACAGAGTGAAGGGGAAGTTGATTTGGGTGGGAATGCTGCTTGATATTCAGGGCCAGCTCTCCTGCCTGCTATTTTTATCCTCTCACATAGTGCTGAGTGGGCAGTTTGGGCAGAGAGGGGATTTTTTTTTTCTCTCTGCCAAGTGTCCTGCCCCGTGTTCCTGTGCAAGGGGGGTGTGCTGGGGCTGCAGCATCCTGGGCTGTAAGTGGGATGTGATCACAGCCAGATTTTGGAGCCCCCTGTGTCCCTGGGAACAGGCTGGGAGGAAAGCACAGTCCTGAGGCTTTCCTGGTGCTAATTAGTTTAAATATCAGTGTGCTGCTACAAGAGGTTTATGTGCACGTATGGAGGGCTGCCAGGAAAACAAATCCTCATTGAATCTCTCTTCCCTCATCTTAAACATTGAGCACTTCTGCTGGCAGGGTATGTCTGAGCTGTGTATTTTGGGGAGGGCTGCTTTATTTCTTGATAAACCTATTATGTTGCTCTACTTAGCAGTGCTCTGAAGTCTTTATGGAGGTTTTGGGTGTTTTTTTATGTTTAGCCATTTATAAATGTTTTTTACAAGTTCTGAAAAATTCTGTCTGTGAGCTGTTGCTCAGATAAATCAAAATTGGCTTGTTCCTTCCAGGGGGAAGCAGGGATTGAGCTTGAGGATATTGCAGTGCTGTGATCCAGCCCCATCTGTCTGTGTGAGAGTGTCCAGGCAGGGTCCCTGCACCCCTGCAGCCTTTGCAGCACCTGAGCTGTGTCAGATCTGCTGGGTTTGGGAGCTGGGCAGAGCACACAGAGCTGAGTGTGAGCTCCAGCTCAGCCCTGAGCCCATCTGCATCCCTCTGGGCTCCCTCCCCAGGGACTGGCACGAGCAGCAGAGCAAAGCACACGTTGGGAAGCCTGGAACTAGAAATGAGTGGTGTTTCCAAACTTCCCATGCTCTGGGTAATTAGAAGAACATTCAGAAGCTCTGTGGTTTGTACAGAGGAGGGCTGGGGGGACATAACCCAGCAGTGCCATAACCCAGCTGTTTTCCAGCACTCCTGGAGACAAACAGGGCTTCAGCAACTTTGAATCCTGCAGGAAGGAGAGGTTTGAAGTGAGAAATGGTCACCTTTGAGTTGTGAGTTTATGTGCTGGGTAGCACAAGAGAGATTTTGAAATTCCAGACTTCTCAGCCCTTCAGCAGTTCTGTGTTAGTCTATATTAAGAAGAATCTCAGCTTCCATTTGGTTATGGTTTTTACTGTGCCATTGAACCTGGGGGTGTCTCTGTGCAGCTGCAGGTGGTAGCTGCTGCATCCTACATGGCATTAAATGTCTGCAATGGTGACTGTACATAATCACTTCTATACTTCAAATGGAGCTCTCAGCCTAACTTTAAATAGCACTTTGGAATGGCTCCTTTTTCCTATTGCTCACTAGTTCCACCTTGATTGCTCTGCTTCAACTCATTACTCAGCTCTGTCACTGGGTTTCACTCTGGGATATGGTTTATACAAAAGAAGCTTTAATGTAAACTCAATTTGTGTTGCATTGCTAAAACCTTAATGACATTTTGCTTGGCAGCAGTATAGACTCTGTGGTTTGCCCTTCCCCAGTGCACTGTGTTCCCAATAAACTAAAGGCCGTGGTAGGTGTAGCATGAAAAATCCCTGAGTAAATATTGGAACAAATTCTTTTGTAGTGCTTCCCAAGCCCTGTGCTCGTGATTCAAGGCCACTGTGGTGTCACCAGTGTTTAACTGAAAAGGAGCTAAATTTGGGAAGGACAGGCAGAAGCCCAGGTCAGAGCTCCAAAATGTCTCCTGTGGCTGCTGAGATTGGATTCTGAGATGCAGCAGGTTTGAGATGCAGCACAGAAGTGCTGCTGGAGCCGCTGGGTGGGTGGATACACCCAGAAAGTCACCAGGGAGTGATGGGGAGTGGGTGTGTGTGGCTGCCTCGACTCTGAGGTGAGCTCTGAGTGCTTCACCAGCCTGACATTCCCTGGGCAGTTCCCTTGGGATCCTGGAGAGGCAGGAGCACCATCCTGCTCCTGGCAGGAGCTCTGGGATCCCCCAGTGTCCAGAGCACTGCTTTGCTTCTCCTGATGACCTGAAGGAACTTCTGGGACCATCCCCTTTGCTCTCCACCCCAAATGGGATGATCCTCCTGTTTGGGGGGGTTGTGTTCATAAACCCCAAATTCAGAGCACCTGCCCACACTGCTGAGGTGCTGGCACCTGAAAGTTTAGGCTCACAGGGAAACTGCAGCTGCTCTGACTTCTGCTGTGCCCTTGGCATTCAGGAAGCTGAAGTGGATTTGCTAACAAGCGGTCCCTGGTACCAAAGGTAGGAATAAAAGGTCTAATTTTATCCCCGGTTTTGTCCTGCAGAATTAGGGAGGTTTTCACACATGAATTGAACTGGGATATTGACCCAACGCTGTGCTTGTACTTGGAGGAGTATGAAATGAGCAGGATAAGAGGCTGCAGAGGGGACTTGGGTGTTTTATCAGTGCAGTCACATGGCCTGCAATGAGAGCAGGCAGAGCTTCATCTCTTAATGGACTGCACAGAATATAGAGAATAATTCCCCTAATAAATCTCTTTCAATCTCTAATATCTAGGGAAATATATTATCCTGTCATCCAAAAACCTTGAGAGATCAGTCTTTTCTGAACAAGAATAGACATTTCATGGTAGCTCTGCTGAGATAGGATCAGGGATTGCAGTGCTGTGCCACTGGAAAAGAGATGGAATAAAAACTGGCAGCAGTGCTGCTGTTCAGTGTGAAATCCCTTTTGCCACCCAGAACCAGGGCTGAATCCCTGTGGGATGACTCCTTTTCACTCCTCCTCATGTAAGAACTTCACCTAAAAGCAGAAATAGCTCCATCACTTTGTATGATGGGTGATCCTTAGCTCTGGCTTTTGCCACGTTTCCAAATTTTGAGGTGGGTTTAGCCTTGCCTGGAGAAACAATCATGTCAGGGAGGGATTTGTCTGTCTTTTAGGGGTACTTGGTGTGTGTGAGGTGCTCAGATGTGGCAGTGGATGTGTCAGAATAGTGCTGGGAGGAGACAGTGAGCAGCACAGTGCAAGCAGGGCCAGGCCTGCCTTGCTGCAGCAGGAGAAATCCTCCAGCAAGCAGGAAAACGAGGAGACAAAGGGAAATGGAAGAGTTTGGAGCCCTCTCTGTGCTGTGCTGCTGTGGGGTGCCCTGGCCATGCTGTGTGTCCTGGAGTGGCACAGGCAGTGCTGACAGGAGCTGTGCTGGGATTGCCTTTGCCTGGGCACTGCCAGGTGCTGAGATGTGTTTGCCACTTCTGGACATTCCCTAGGACAGGCCTGGGCTGGCACTGAGGCTTCCAGCCCACAGTGAGCCTGTGGAGTGGTTGAGACACTGGAGCAGAGCTCTGTGAAAAGATTTTGTTGCCATCTGAGCTGCTGCACTCTCAGGTGTTTGCTTGCTGCTTGCTCTGTGATTTCCTGCTGGAATACAGCCCAGCACTTCTTCCAGTGCAGGGTAAGAAAGGTGTTTCTGGACTCTCCTGCCATCCCTGGCAGGTGAGAAATTCCTTCCTAGAGCTGCTCCCCAGCACAGCCTCTGTCCCTGCTCCTCCCTGTGCCAGGCTTTGAGCTGCTCGAGGTCTTGTGTGACCTCCCCTCGTTAATCAAGAGCTTGGGACTCCACACAGTCATTACTCTGGGACTTCCCTGGAGCCAGTGAGTGTGGGAAGAGGGGAGTGAAATGAAGCCCTGTCTGTGTTGGATGTTGGGGTGGCTGAGGGTGAGGGATGAGGGGGTAGACAGTGAAGGGAGATGTCCCAGGTGGAGCTGAGCAATAACCCTGCCCAAATGTGGAGTTCTTGCTTGGGCAGCACCATCCTGGGAGTGAAGGAAGAGCCTGGAACTTTGAAAACATCAAAGGCTGAACCAAAAATGGCCAGTTCCCCTGGCTCAGTTGGCTGTGCAGACCAGGACAGTGTTCATCCCACCTTTACGATGTTTTGCAGTGACAAAGTTCTTGTAGAAATGAATTTTGTCCCTCTTTTGCCAGGAGCTGGGACTTGGACAAGAAGAATCCTTCTGTAGGCAAGATTTATTTCCATCCATTCTTGATTTGAGCCATCTCTTTCTTTTCTAAGATGCCTCACATTTTATTTTTAATACTGGACAAATACCAAATATTCCTCAAGAGAGATGTGTGATTGCAGCTCAGTTCTGACAGTTGAGAATAGTCCA
This sequence comes from Alethe castanea, assembly GCA_024734035.1. NCBI lineage: Eukaryota > Metazoa > Chordata > Aves > Passeriformes > Muscicapidae > Alethe > Alethe castanea. Next base: position 7,392,558 of record JANRGV010000023.1, on the reverse strand, counting down.
ACCGACGTATTTGCCTCATCTGAAATGCTGCTATTTTGAGCTGTGCTTTTGTTTTTAGCCATCAGTGAGAAGTTTGCATTTCCTGCAGATGATATTTTGGGTTGATGTGAGTTGTTAAGGCCCCACTGTGTGGAAAATGGTTTTCTTCCTGTGTGACTTTGGGTTTGTCTTTTCTGGTTTGATACCCTCATCCAAACCAGAAGCAGAATTAAATCCCCACATCCCAGCTGGTCATCACTAAATAATTTGTTTTACATCTTGCTGAAGCATTTTATAAGTGATGCTGCAGGAAGGCTTGTTTCCTGTTTTGGTGATTTTTTTTTTTCTTTTCCTTTATTTTGGACTTAGGCCTTTATTTTGGACTTAGGATAAAGGCAAACTGAACTTTGCAGGCACTTCTTTGGGAATCAGACATTTCCCAGCTATTATTTTGCAAACTATTAGAGCAGCAGATCATGAGGTGGGAACCCAGTTATGCAAACAAAGCCACGTCACTCTTGGCCAAAAATAGCTTCAGTACATGTGCAGTAAGGTGGAAATGAAGGCCTTTGGTGTGCACAGAGCAAACAGGGAGGGAGGCAAGAGGGGAAGCTGCAGCTTTTTGTTTAGAGCCTCTCATATTTAGAGCAAAGTGTGTTTTCCAGAGATGAGTTTTGCTGCTTGGAATTCCAGTGGGATAGGAGTTATTCCCTTCCTTGCAGATGAAGGGGACTGAGGGTTTGAGAGGTGGCACTCTGGTCCTAGAGGTTTTGGTAATTTTAGCATCCAGGGCCACACAGAGCATGAAGAAACACAGAAGAAAAGTTAAAAAATGTTCCTTTTCTTCCTCTGCTCAGCCCATCTCCAGCACAGGGACAGCCTGGTCCTTGCTGGGTTCCCCTGGGATTCTCAGAGAGCTCTCAGGGCTGGCTTCACATCTCCTGCAGAGATGCTGCCTGGCCTTAAGTCTTCACCTCCTTTCGTTTCAGCCTCATCCAGCACTGCAGTGCCCTAAATAATTTTGAGATCAGCCCAGTGGCTGTTTGCTTGTACTCAGGGACTTGCTGCCTGGGAGTTTTCCGGGTGTTTGCAGCAGGGTTGGGGTCTGGCTTCCTTTAAAGTGCTGCAAGTTACTCTCCACCAGGCTTAAAATAATCTTGTTTGTTCCTTCTGTGCCATCAGCAGCCCCAGGTCCCTTTGCAGTGCTGTGGTTAATTGCAGTTTGTTATCGAGCTGTTAGGAGATTGTTTTGGGCCAAGAGAGGAGATAAAGCAGGAGCTCAGCTATGGAAAAGGCAGCTGTAGGTGTGCAGATGTAGCTTCCATTGGATTAAAGCCTCCTTTTTATGAAGACTTGCAATTTCTTATCTCTCAATACTTTTCTGGGATGAGGCAGAAGGGGGCTATAAAGTGGAGCAGAGGCTTGATGCCTTCTGTAATGGGCAGAGTGATTCCCAGGCTCATTCCCTATTCCTCACAGACAGTTTTTGTCTCAATTAGAAATTGTGTTCAAATTATCTCTGCATTCATCCAGAATTGCAAGTGCCTCTCAGAACATCTTCATGGCTTCAGATGGGAGCTCTCTGTTGCTGCTCCTCCTCTTTCCAAAGGTGTATATAAAGCTTTGCTCCTGCCAGAATTCCCAAACACAGATTTTTTTTTTTTTATTGCTCAGGTCCCCCCTCCAAGTTTCATTACAGGTTTCAGGGTTTGCCTGGAGTGTTTTCCATGCAGGATTCCTGTGCATGTTGGAATGTTGCTGTATTCCAAAATAGCTGAACATCAGCATGCACAGCTACACAGAGAGGGGAGATTAGTGCTGATTTATTGGCCTGTCAATTAAAGAGGAGCACGAGGATTCTCACTGCATGGCTGAGATGAAGTGTTGTGGTGGCAGCAAAAGATGAGCTTTCTTAAACCTAACTGCTGGTTCCTATACATTCATGTTTAATTAAAGTGTTCCTGCATCCTGCACTCCTCACCATTAATTCGGAGATGGATTTTGAACCAGTGCCAGGGGAAAACATTGTTATGGCATCCTCTTTCCACATCTATTAGCAGGAAGGGGATAATTGAGGAAATCTCACACAGATTTAATTGGGGACTGAGGGCAGAGCAGGGAGGGGGAGCAGCACAAGGCAGAAGTAGGTCAGGAGTTGGGTAACTCTGGCTCAGCACAGAGCACTGGGGACACACTGGGGGTGCCTGCACATGGCTTCAGCAAATCCTGCAGCTCTGGGCACCTCTGCCAGGGTGCCAGGGGTGCTGCTCCCACGGGGATTGGGTGGGGTGGGGAAGGAATGGGGGCTCAGAGCGGCCTGGCCTTGGGCAGGATTCTGCACTTTTGAGCTCTGATCTGGAAGAGGGGAGGTTTTGCTCTGGTTTGCAGCTGCCTGTGCTGGGGAGGGGAGCAGGGTCCTGTCAGGAATGAGCCCAGCAGGGTCCTGGCAGGGATGAGCTCAGGGAAGCAGGGTCCTGGCAGGGATAGCCCAGGGAAGCAGGGTCCTGGCAGGAATGAGCCCAGGGAAGCAGGGTCCTGTCAGGAAAGAGCTCAGGGAAGCAGGGTCCTGGCAGGGATGCACTGGCTGGGGCTGTTGTTTTGTGCTTGTGCAAACAGCAAGAAGCAACATTTGCCCTCCAGAGCCCACACTGCAAACACGAACACTTTCTAACAGACAAAAAACATGAGGAATTAAAAAAAAAAAAAAAAAAAGCTTTAATTACAAATCTCGTCCTTGAATATTTTTACTGGCTTTCCTGAAAGCCTCTTCCATCAGCATTGCCAACCTGAAGCATCAACAAATACAGTCCTGGCTTCGAAATTGGTGTAATTAGGAAATGCAAACACACTGAGAAGGGTGGGGGCTGTTTGCCTCTGATTTCTGAGCCTTGAGGGAGGCTCTTCTCAAGCTTTTACATCCAAGCACACAGAGCAGAAATATTTTCAGCTTGTATTAAGGATTAAAAAAAAAAAAAGAAAAAAAGAAAATTATGCTCCTAATAGCAGCAGGCTGTTTCTTGTGCCACTCAGGGCTGGGGCTGCCAAGATTTTGGGTTTATTCCCTCATTGCTGCTTTCTAGGATTCTCCCCCACTGTAGGGTGCTGCTGGGATGGGTAACCTGGGCATTTTTTCTCTGGGATGAGTTTTCCTCTCCAGCTACCAGTTGTAAAACCCACTGGGGGCTGCAGATGTGCCAGCTTGTGCTGGAACAGAATGTACAAAATATCCACTCCTCAAGGACTTGGCTTTGTGTACTCCAGTGGCTGATGTCAGAGCATGGAAAAGGTCTTGTTTTCTCCAGAAATCTTTATTCTTAATGTGCATCCGAGACAGAGAAGCAAAAAAGTGTGTTCTTCTAAACCTAAGCTAAGAAGCTTGTTCAATTTTTAAACAGTTACATAAAGCCATCAAAGTCTGACAGGAGAGAGATGCAAGTTGGTGCAAAAGAAAATGGGAAAAAGAAGCTGAAATGGAGTGTTAAACTAATTCCCCCAGGCTTATACCTAAAACTGCCTTAACTCATCGATGAACCTGCTCCTGTGCTTTCATTTTTTTTTTCACTTCTTTTCTCATTTTTTCCTCTTTCTTGCCAACTATGGTCTTCATATTGCTGAACCCTGGCTAAGTGTGAATGCTTTTTGAGCCAACACCACTCTGCTGCTTTTACCTGGCCAGTTCTGGGTCCAGGTGAGCATTTCTGTGCTGCTCTTGGGGGGACAAACCTGTGGATGTGAGTGGTGGGAATGGGGCCTGGCTGAAGCACAGCAAAGGATCCTGAGCTCCTGAGTGGTTCTGCTGCTCAGCAGCCAGGGCTGGGTGACATTCCCTGGTTTTATTCCTGCCAGGTCTGGGTGAAATTTCTGGTCTTGCCACTGCCAGATCTGGGTGACATTCCTTGGTTTAATTCCTGCCAGATCTGGGTGACATTCCCTGGTTTTGCTGCTGCCAGGTCTGGGTGAAATTTCTGGTTTTGCCATTGCCAGGTCTGGGTAGCATACCCTGATTTTACTCCTGACAGATCTCTGTGAGACTCCCTGGTTTTGCCACTGCCAGGTGTGGATGACATTCCTTGGTTTTGCTGCTGCTCAGTGAACATTTGGGATGCTCTTCAACACCGAGACTCAAGCCTTGGTGGGGATCAGGTGCTGCTTTGGCCCATGGCTCAAAGTCAGCTGAGCTTCCCAAAAAACATCTCCCAGTTCTTGATGGAGGCTTTTTCTCAGAGAAAGAGGAATTTGGAGGGTTAGCACAGTGAGTTTGATGCAGGGATCACCCAGCACTGGTGAGGAGGAGTTTGGGGCCCATTTGTGGGGGTCACATTCTCCTTTCCCAAGGGAAGGAGGAGGGATGGTCTGCAGGGACAGCATCACAGTCACACTGTGTGAGCCCCTCAATCAAATCTACCAGGGAGAGAGCACAAGAAGCAGCAGTCACACAGGTTTTGGTGCTGTTCCTGCCCTCAGTGGTTTGGATGCCCCTGCAGCTGGCTCCTGTTGGCTCAGTGCTGCCCATGGACCCACCTGGGCATTCCCAGGGGCTCCTGGCACTGGGGAGATGCTGCAGGAGCTCAGCTCCTGCCCTGGCTGGGCTGCTGCTCTCACAGGATGGGAATAAGAATTTTGCAGGAGTTCAGGGTCAGGAATTCACCTGCTGCCTTTGAGGGTGCTGAAGCACAGCCCTGGGCACCAGGTCTGGCCTCACACTGGGTTTTCTTGGCCACGGATTTGTCTTGAGCACTGAGGTTCCTCCCTGCCCCAGAGGATGGAAGGGCTCTTTGCCTGCATTCTTTGCATGCCATTTCCTCATCTGAAAAGTTTACTGGGCTTCAGTTTTGCTCTTGGTTCTGATGGTGTTTGTCACTGCCTTTGCCAGAGCAGCCGTGGACTCTGAGCCACTCCCCAGCACACCCTGACCATTTTCTCCCAGATACTTCCATAGAATCCCAGAATGGTTTGGGTTGGAAGGGACCTTAAAGATTCCACCCCCTGCCCTGGGCAGGGACAGCTTCCACTGTCCCAGGCTGCTCCAAGCCCCATCCAGCCTGGCCTTGGACACTCCAGGGATCCAGGAGCAGCCACAGCTTCTCTGGGAATTCTACCCCAGCACCTCCCCACCTTCACAGGGAGCAATTTCTTCACTCTTCATTAGCCAGCAGATATTCATGAAAGGCAATAGGATCACACCTCTCTGGATAATGCATAGAGACATTGCAAGTCTTTGAGTAATATTAATCTATTTATATCCACTACCTTGATCCTAGAAATCCATTATAGCTGGTGCTGTCTAGACATGATCAAGGACATACTTTCAACTGCCATTATTTTTCGATAGCATTAATATTCAAGCAGGTCTTTGTCTTAAAAAATGTATTCTGAAAGCTGTGGTTATTGAGGAAATTCATGGAGAATAAAAAGAAGTCCTGTGACAGAAAGGATGTCACCTCACAGAAGTAACCACAGAGGGTGGCTGCTCTCAGAGCTTTTCACCCCAGTGACTCTGAGCCATCATTCCTGTGAGACTCAAGAGGCAAATGAAACTCAGAAAAGCCTGATGATTTCCTTCAGGTCATGGAAGAAATGAATTAGAGGAAATGAATTCCCTGCTCTCCACTCCTGCCCTCTCTGAGCCCTTTTATTCAGGCATTTCTGAGGTTATGTTCAATGTGGAGAAGCTGGCTCTGGTTAACCCCAGCCACTCAGCTCCCTCACAGCTGCTGAGAAGGAGGTGTTCAGCTGGAAACAGCTCCCACAGTGTGACTGTGCCACTGAATCTTCAGGGAGTCTCAGTTTAGTGGTGCTTGGTTGGAACTGGGAGCCCTGGTTTGCTGCTCTTGGGAGGGGGGAGCAGAGGTGGCATCCAGAAACCTCTGAGAGAATCTTCCCTCCATAAATAAACCTTTGTCAGGAGTGGATACATCTCCTTTCTCAGCTTTGTTCTCTGAGAAGGATTCCTAGAGAAAGCAGCTGGGAGAAAAATACTCAAAATTCAAAGTTTGCATTCAGTCTGCCCTTTAAGAAAGGAGCAGCATTGGAGACTTCCAGGTGCTCTCTGTACATTGCAGTGTTTCCTTCCTGTGTTTGAGCAGTGCCTGCAGCTCCTCTGAGCTCTCCTCGAGCTGCAGCACATCAGTGTTTACTTCAGGGTTCCTGACTCTGTGGCTCCAGCCTGAAGGTCTGACAAAAAAAAAAAAAAAAAAAATCTGTTTTCAGCACATTCAGATCACTTCTGTGTTCTCTGTGCTTCTGAAGAGCCACCCCTGTGTCTGCATGGCAGCATCCCAAAGGCACTGCCTGGCCTGGCAGGACTGTCCTGAAGGTCTCAGGGATGAAAAACAAGCTGTAGGAATTTTTTTTTCTTTTGCCTTCTCGTCACAAGTTGGGAAAATCTCCCTCCTCTCATGCTCAGGTCGCTGTGTTGTGTTAGAGCTGCCACCTTGCAGTGCTGGGATAAATAAAGTGCTTTTCACAGTTCTGGGGGATTCTTTGGCATGCCAGTATAGAAACACAAGTAATTGTCATTAGAAAAACTCAAAATATTTCTGCTCACACAGCCTCAGGTAAAGGACTAATGATGAAGATGGGTCGCAAGGGAGCCAATTTTGGTAGAATTAAATCCACTGGTGTTTGCTGACACATAAACCAGAAATATTTTATCTACTCAATGTGGGTGCAGTCACTGCTCAGTCAAAAATCATGGAATCCTGCTGGGTCTGCCACACAGATTCACACAGGTGTCCCTCATGCTGTCCCTGGAATCTCTTTTTTTCTCCTCCTTTCAGTTTTCTTGCTGTTAAGAGGAAGAGGGGAGGTGTGGGGGAAGCAGTTTTGTGGAATTGTTGAAGTAATTGTTGAAGCCTCAGCAGTCATAAATAAGAACAGAGTCTAAATGAAATATCTTTCCTTCCTTTCCTGCCACCCCTCAGCTTATGCAGTTTGTCACCTGAACTTCCAAGTATCCATCAGTTAAGAGGATGGAGATTTGCATAATTAGTGTTTTTGAGGTACCTCTGAAATGCAGGAGAAGAACTCTTGGGTGTCTCAGCTCTTCCCTAATGAGGGGCTGACAAAGAGGTATCCATGGAGACATCCATTATGAGACACTGTTCTGAAACTGGTTCTTCCCAATGCCTGTTAAAACGCCAAAGGGTTTTCTTGAGCATAATTTATACCATTTCTTTGCTTTGTTTGTAAACAAAAACAGTTATGCCTGAATATGATGAGAACCATAATTTTTACAATGAGGTTTGCAAGCTCTTATGAAGAAACAGGGATGGGAGTGGATTGGGAGGAAGGTACTGAGGATTTTAAGATATCCTACAATGTGTGGATCATGTCATAGCCTCGTGGAGCTGCAGGTGACCAAAAGCAGGAGGATTCTCCCCAAGGGGAATCTGGCCCGTGCTTTAGGCAGCATTAGCTGCTGTGTGCTGCTTGGTTGTGTAAGGAATCTAACAGTGAGCACACCCTGGGAAGCTTTCACGGGAATTTGGGGGGCTGGAATTGTGTTCCTGGCAGGGCAGGACAGCCCCATCACCTCTGCAGATCCACATTCCACCAGATCCAGCGGGATGGGTGGGGAAAGGGTCCTGCAGGAGTTTGGAGAAGGTGGGATGGGCTGCTCAGTGTGGAGCTGCAGCATCTCAGTAATTGCAGGGAAGGAAGATGGGCACGGATAGGGAGATTCTTCTTCTTGATAGGGATTCAGGGCACTCCTAGATAACTGAGCTGAGAATGAGGAGATAACTGAGCTGAGGGTTAGGATATAACAAACTTTACAATGAGTGTATTGTCTCAAAGAGAGGTCACAGCCTAAAACTTCACCCCAACGTTCCCTCCCGCTCTCTCCTGAAGTCGATGTTTGCTGGGCAAGCCCTGGAAATCTGCCAAGCTCCAGGAACTGGTGCCTCAGGTGAATCATTTCAGGCTGTGGTTCATGAGCTGTGCTCCCTGTGCTGCTCTAAACAATAACCAAGAGAGGGGATTCTAAATAATGGGCAGCTTAAATTCATCTTGGAGTGATCTGTTGCCCTGTGCTTCTCTCGGTGGAAGTGAGTTCAAGCTCTACAAGCCAATTTGGCTGGATAGCACGAGGTGAGGCACCTGGAATTGAGCTGCCTGCTCAGGCATGGCCATCGTGGAGCAGTCCAGCAGCTGGAAAGATCTGGAGAAAATTAAACCAACAGCTGCACACCTCTGGCAACGGGAGCTTTGGGGAGAGTGGCACCAGGATCAGGGAAGAGACAACTCCAGCACCTTTTCTGCATTAAGTGGCTGGAAGGCTTGTTCAGAGGGTGTCTGGTGGTGAAATTAGTACCCAAAGTTATTTATTTATTTTGGTAATCATATCAAAGCAGTGGGAAGCAGGGCTGGTTGGGAAAGGGACTTGGCTGTTGAGGAAAACCAAAAAAGATCTGAGCATCTCGGGGCATTTGAAGGAGCTGGGCTTCTCTTTTGTGACAGTCTCCCTTAGCACAGACTGGGGGCATCCCTTCCTGTTATCTGAGCTATCAGAATATTCACGTTGCTGTGGATAACACAGACTTAGGTGGAAAAACAAAACTGCAAAAACAACCACTTGTGCCAGTAGATTTCAGCCTGCCATCAGTCCCAGGCTGACACTCTGGATCCTGAGCAGGGAGGGAGGAGGGCTGGTGGAGCCAGCTTTGTGCTGAGCAGGAATTCTGGAAGCTGGGAGGAGCTGCAGCATCCCAGATCTTTAAATCCAGCCTGACAAAATTCTCAGTGGGGAGCTCCCCTACACCGAAGCAGAGCCTGTGTCACCTCTGGTGTGCTCCTTCCCTCCCTCCCCATCCCCCTGGGTGCTGTGGCTGCCAGGGCTTTGATGTGCAGATCCAGTGACGCATGTTGCAGTCCCTAATCACAGCCTGCATGGTTTTTGGAATAGGGTGAATATTCGGGGTGAATATTCAGGGCTCCAGATTGCACTCACTGCGGCAAAGGCAGGAGGAGGGGAGGGCAGGGGGAGGTGCTGGGT
>JANRGV010000023.1:7354915-7367258 GCA_024734035.1 Alethe castanea | reverse complement strand
CCATGAGCAGATAATGTGTGCCATGGAGATCAGGGTCACTGCCCCAGCTGGTTTAACAGATGGGGACAGAATCCACAGTCCTGGCCACATCCTGTATTGCAACCCAAGACACCAGTCCATCCCAATCCATGCCAAATCCATCCCAATCCATGCCCAATCCAGTCCCTCCCTCCTTCCCCATGGAGCAGGCTGTGTGTGCCACACACCTCTGCCTGGAACCACATGGGGGCTGTTTGCACTGTGACTGAAATAAATTGCTAAATATAAATACTGCAATTAATTAATAATGCCCAATGCACAGAATTGAATTCGAAATAACTGGAAGTGTTCGAAATGCGTGCACACAACTGATCCAGACTGGAGAAGGGGTTTGGAGCAGGGGGAGACAGGTTTGGCCTGCCCTGTCTGTCCCTGCCAGTGGCCACTGGGTCACCTTGGCAGGTCAGGGGTTCTCAGGTGATGATCTCTGCCCTTGCTGTGCTGTAAACATCCAGATCCCAATCACATCCATCAGAGAGAAGCATTTCAGGCACTTGTTCCACTCCTATGGTTCTATGAGTGTATAATTTATGACTGAAACTATCTTTGTGTCAGAGTTAGTTCAGGAGGACACTCGTATCTGGGCTTCTGGACTGTCATCTCCTATTAAAGAACAAACAAACTCCCTTGTAATGTACCATAAATAATAATAATACTTTGCAAGAGCCCGAAGCGCTGTGTTATTGCTGTGCTAATCAGAGAGGCACTGGGCCATTAGGAGATGATTCTGTGGGGTTTGAGCTTTTTTTTTCCTGCAGGAAGGTTTGTGTTTTATAGCTGTGGAGCGTGGCTGATTGGTTTATAAAGCCAGGCTGGATAATGCCTAGTAGAGGTTAGACAAATTCCCCTCCTTTGTCATTAATTAACCTGTAGGATTTGGTGCCTGCTCTTTGCAGTTCAATAGAGACAGAGACTGCAGGAACATATTTGTGCTCTCTGATATGGAATGAAGAACATCTGCCTTCTGCAGCAGAGAAACACCAGAAATTCCAGGCTGGAATTTCCACGGGGAGGTGTTGGCTGGGGGATGTTGTTCAATGCAGCATTGTGGCTGGGGAGGGAAGGCAGTGGGTGAAAAGCAAAAGAAGGGAAATCCCCTCATGAAAACAGCAACAGAGTGGGGGAAGAAAGCATTTTGGGAAAAGTTCCCACATCCAGAGAGTGGGATTAAGGAAGGGAGGCCTTTGAAGATCTAAAGGAGATTTCAGTGGTGATGTAACACAGTAGCAGGAGGGACAGGCAGGTGAAATCCTGCAGTGCTGCTCTCACAGGCTGCAAGGAAATGAACTTTCATGGTTGGGATGCCAGGGCTGTGCTCTGGGTGTCTCAAACGAGGGTTCTGCTCCCAAAAGCTGCCCTGCAATACTGTAAATAAAGCAGGGAGAGCAGGCTGGGCTCTGGGAGGATTGGAATGGAGATTGGGAATGCTGGTAAAGTCTCCTGTGTGTTAATTCCATGACTCCAGACGTGTTGGGTGAAGCACAAGGATGGAGGTTATTTTTGCTGTTTTGGTGTGATTCTGAGTGTCCTTCTGCTCATCCCCAGTTGCTTTGGCTTTTGAGTGGCTCTCCAGCTGCAGGGAATTAGGAGAAAATAAATTACACATGGAAAAAGGGCATTAATCTGATAATTTAGGCAGTCACTGCTATTGCAGAGGTAAAGACAGCTCCTTCCTTCCCTGCCTTCAGTTCTCTGCTCCCCTGTGAGGTTCTTGCCCATTATTGGTACTGCTGGCAGTCACAAGGAGACTCCAGACTGGACTGGGCTGTCTGAGGGTGAAGCACATCAAAATCAGCTAGATTTTGGTCCTTATTCTGGAGAGAGAGAGAGAAATTTTTGGAGGCTGTGACAGGTTGAATATGACCAGAGCTTTGCTGAGACTGACTGGGACATTGTGCTGTTGATGAGCAATCCACGATTCTTCCTGGGGATTTCCTCTGCAGTGATCCCCCAGACAAACCACCTGAGCAAAACTTGGTCCCTGCCTCCCCAGGTGGTAGAAATACCTTTTTTTTTTTTTTTTTGCAAGCTAAACTCTGCTGTTCAAACTCTGTGCCCAACCACCACACACTGGAAGCTGCCTCTGTTTCCCTGTGGGCAATGTGGGTTTTCCTACCACAATTCCACCGTGTCTGTGACTCACACCCAGCTCGGGGCTGTGTTTGGAATTTTCCACATTTGGGGTGTGCTGGGTGGGCACAGAGCCCCCTGTGCCCTCAGCTGTGCTGGCACAGGAGCCAGCACCTGGTGCCCTTCCCTGGAAGATGCTTTTTTCCAATGTGGGGAAGTGGAGAATTAGAGAATACCCTGAGCTGGAAGGAGCCCACAAGGATGATGACAGCCCAGCTCCTGGCCCTGCACAGGACCCAGAAGAAGCTCACAGGTGGCTTTTCCCTGCTGCCCCTGCTCTGGCAGGGACTCTGGCCTTGGTCCCCTGCCCGCTGGCTGCCTGCAGAGCGCTTTGCATTGACAATGAGGCAGCAGAGGTGCATTTTCTTGGCAGGGAAATGCAGCTGGGTTCTCTCTGAGGTTCCCTGTGCCAGAGAGAACGGCTGCCCCACTGCTCTGGGCAGGGTGGGATTTGTGTGCAGCCTGCTGCCCATCCAGAGACTTGGCTGATCTTGGGGCTTTCTTGCCTTTCAGCACCTTTGCAGGGAGCAGGGATTAACCTGGCAGCTCTTGGTTTGCTTCTCAAATCAGCTGGGTGTAAACAAGGCATAGGGAATGAAGCAGTGGAATATGAGCCTTATTGACAGGCCTGATCAGCAGCTGGCAGGAGGAGAGAAACTGGGATCATTCTGCTGCTGTGTGACAGAAATTCTCCTCCTCCAGGTCCACATTCTCAATCAGAGCAACAGGGTGGGATGTGCCAGACAAATCCCCCTCCATTTGCTCTGCCAGGGTGCAACTTTGACCAGAGTGTTGCTGCATGGTTTAAAGCTGATCTTGTGCTTCAGAGGGTCCTTATTGTATTCTGTGTGTGTGTGCTGACAACAGTGCAGATCTCATTTAAACTATCCTGGTAGAAAAAGATATTTACCCTTCAGTTAAAGATAACCTGATCATTGCACTGTTTTTAGTCCAAGTTTCTGAAGCAGTGTCCACTCAGGATGTCTGTCAGTCAGTTCTGCTGTCCCAGCTCTCCTGCAGCTTTTGGTGAGGTTGTGCTGGCTCTGTCTGACATCCCAAACAAGTGAGGTACCTGTGGGATGTGATTCCAGGGCTGCACAAAGCTGTGGCCATCACCTGCTGCAGGATTGACAGCACATTCCAGAACGGCTGTCAGAGGTGGCATTTCCCAACCAGAGCCCTCCTGTGGATGTAAATAACTTACCTGGGGTTTCTGTCACGCCAAACTTAGGCAGAATTCCAAAGTTTGGACAGCTATAAGCGTTTGCCTCCTGACTCTTTCTTTTGTCAGGCATCTCTGGGAATAATGATGGCTGTCAGTGCCTGTACAGAAGGTGATGGGATGTGGCTTGATGGAACTGGAGCAGGCTGTGTGGGGCCCCAGCAGTGCAGAGATGCTGGGCAGCATCCCTTCAGTCCTGCCTGCACTTGTGGTCTGGCCCATTTCAATAAATAAGTGAAGACACCTGAGCTCTGATGCTGCTGAGTGGCACAGGACCAGCAGAAAGTGGCAGTCACGAGGAGCTGTGTGTTGTTCCCTGACTCAAAATCTCCAGCTGCAGGAAAATGTTGACTCCTCCAGAGGCCAGGAGCGGGAGATCCAAATGCCCTTCTGCCCTTGAGGCGTGGAGGAAAAACCCATGCAAACACCACCCTAAATCCTCTGCAGCTCTAACTGAGCAGGTTGGAGCTTCCCCACAAATTTTACAGCATGTCCTGTGCGTGGATCCATCCTGTCCATGCTGCCAGCCCTTCCCCACCTTGTCTCCACAATTCCTACCTTGCCCTCTCCTGTCCCCGCAGACTCAGCTGCCAAAGAGGGGGTTTTGGGAATATTCGGTGGGGCATTTTCCTGTCCTCAGGGGTGTGTCAGTCCTTCTGCGGGCTGCCCCTTCCTGTGGGCACGGAGCCCCGGGGTGAGCATCACCCGGGCAGGGCAGGGCAGGGCTGGGCTGGGATGGGATGGGAGCTTTGCTTGCAGTGAGAAAGGGACTCATCCTTCATGTGCAGAGCAGAATGAGAACCTGCTGCCCTCTGAACGTCAGCAAAATCCCCAGCCCCTTGCTGAGCGTGGAGCATGTGCTGGCTCTGCAGAGCCCGAGTCCTGCAGCGCTGGGGGCGAGCGGCCACCGGCAGGGACCCCCCCCAAGCTCCCATCGGTGCCCCTTTCCCTTCCACTCCCCTCCCCTCCTGCAGAGTTTCAAAGCACGGCAGGGAAAAAAAAAGAAAAAAGCGGAAAAAAAGAAAAAAGAAAAAAAAAAGGACATCCCCCTCCCCTGAAATCCCTGGGTCCGTGACTGAAATAAATAAGCAGAATCGCAGGTAGTGAGGAGGCTGCTGAGAACGTGCTCCTGACAGGCACGGGATTGCCGGGCTGAGGGATGGCTGACTGAAAGCTCCAGCCTAGGGTGGGGGTGGGGGGCTTCTTTTTTTTCCTGCCAGCTCTCGCCAGGCAGTAGGGATTTTTTTTTTTTTCCCTTCCCCTCCCTGATAATAAGGACATCATCAGAAGCAAGATGCAGTGGCTAAGGGATGGAACAGGAATGGTGAGTTCAGGTAGCTATGTCTTTCTCTTTTCCTCTTATTGCAGTACTTTGACAGGGAAATGAACCTCCGTCCTATCTGACTCCTCCTTTACTCCCTGTCCTTGAAACCATTGATCACTCTGTAGCCATTTTATAGACTCGGCATTCCCAAACTGCTGAGCAAAAGAAGAAATTCCGGGGAAAGGAAGGAAGGAAGGAAGGAGAGGAGGGTGGGCACGGCTCGGGGCGTGGGAGGGGGTTCCGTAGGGCGAGGGGAAGCACTGGCAGTGCCCGGTTCCGAGCAGTGCCAGCCCGGGCTGGCAGCGGGGAAGTTCCCCCGGCTCAGCACAGCCCCTCGCTCTCCTTCAGAAACTTCCCCGGGAAGCGATGCGGTTGTTGCTGAGATCCTCCTCCAGCTCGCCGTTGCAATGGCATTTCCCCCACGGCTTCGTGCAGGGCTGGTTTTTTTTTAAATATATATATTTTTTTTGCTCTGGATTTTTTTCTTTTGGATTTTTTTTTTTTTTCGGATTTGCCCTTCCCTGGGCATCCTTGCGGGCTGGTCCCGGCTCTGGAACCCCACTCGCGTTCAGCGTCAGCCGGCTCAGCCCCCGCATTCCGGCAGATGCTGCCGGCAGCGGGGAGCCTTTGGGATGGGCAGGGATGGAGGAATTGCTGCCCGAGCTCCTCCTGCCCTCCATCCTCACAAACGGGCTCCGGGCTGGGTGCAGGCAGCAGCAAACACCTTTGTTCAGGGCGCTGCTTAAGGCTTTCCTGCCACCCAGCAGCACCTCGGGGGTTTTGTGCCGGAGGGATGGGATTCCTTCATTCCTTCCTCTCTGCTCCTTGTCCCGCAGTTTGCCCCTCTCCGGATCAAAGTGAAGCCGGGTGAGGCTCCTGCCTCTCTTCCCTCTTCTCCCAGGTGGCTGCTGATGGTGCAGGACAAAGTGTTTTTCTAATTGACACAGCACCAGACTTGACACTTCCTTGCCCTCTCATCTTCCCACATTCCTTCCTTGCTGCCGGCTGTGTTATTCTGTTCTCATTAGTCTAATCTTTGCTTTCTCTTCGGGAGAAATTACAGTGGTTACTGTAGCCTGTAATAGAAGGTATTTGGGGGGAAAGTAAAACTCCAGTGGTTGATTTTGAAGCAGGTTCTACATGGGAATTTCCCAATATTGCTCCTTCTAACAAAGGGAAAATAAAAGAGCTGTGGTTTCTGTATTTTTTACAGCAACAGCCGCAGCAATATTTGGAGATACTCCACATATCTCCAGATATCTGAAAATAGAAAATGATTTCAAACCAGCAGAGTAAAACTGAACCAAATAAGATAAATCTAGCAGAGATGTTTGCAGTCCCTGGCAGTGAGGAGTCTGTTTCCCTGGGGATGGTGGCCTGAGGGTTCAGGGGTTCCTGCCCTTGGGGAGCACCTAAAGCCAACACTTGGTCCCTACAAATTCTGCTCCTTTAGCAAGACAAGATGTGTTGGTCCAGATGTCCTGGCCAAGTGCCAGTGTGGATAGCAATATTCCCTCCAATGCAGATTTTCCTTGCTGTCCCCAGTGGTAAATTATTTGAAATTTTAGTACTTCAGATGTTGATCATTTGCTGGACTGTGCTAAACAAGTGAGTTATTCCACACCAGGAGTAGCTGCATTTCAGCAATTCAGTGGGAATATTATTACCTCAGTCTGCTGGCTAAAATGTGCTGTGGAACTATCAACCAGCTCTGTTTGCTCCTGGGTGAAGCTTGGCTCCCAACCCCAGCCCTTCATCCAGAGCATCACTGGACCCATTTCCACGGGCACTGAGTCTCTGTGATGGTTTTTCAGCTGTCTTTTTTACTCCAGTATTGTTTTCTGTGTGCTGTTGAAGACCAGCAATACACATTTATTCTGGCAGCATCCCTGCACTTGGTTCTGCTCGGGCACATTGGTCAAAACCTGGATTTTAGCCTGATTTCTCCCAAGTTCTGCACAGCACTGATTTATTCAAAATACTGTTTTCTGTTGTTCTCAGCTTGGGTTCAGGACTCAGATCTGCTCTGTTTCAGAGTTACTCATCTTTAAGAAGTGTGTCACTAACACTTTACAAGTAGTACCTCTTTTTCTCATGGCAGGTGGCTTTTTTTCCCAAATCAGCCCCTAAACTCAAGCTATTATTCCATAATATTAAGCTGTCAGAGCTTTTTTTTTTCCTTCCTTTGCATGTGCTGCTTCCTATTTTTTAAACAATTAATCTTTTCCCAATTATGCTGGCATCCCACGGGGGTGTTTTCCATGCTTCACTGGTACCACGTTGCTCAACTCTCTAGTATCTCTTCCCAACCTAGAAAAATTCAACTAATTGTCATTGGTAGTGATGAGAATCAATCTGCACATCTGAGCAGTGTGTGAGTGCAATGATGATTTGCTTTGCCATTCTTCAGAGGGTATTGATCCAGCACGGTAATCAAATGAGTTGGATTAAATCAGGACAGAATTCCTCTTCTGGAATAGTTTTTTATCTGACAAGAGCAGAGGTTTTTTTCCCAAATCTTTGACTGTATTGCAAGTAACACAAGTGTGAATTTTCTGTGGTATTTCCTCACAAAGGGTTTCCTTTTGGGTTTAATGTTGTGTCTGTGAGAGTCCAGGTTAGTGCAGCCATCACCTTCAATAGATACAGTCCCAGCTTTTTGCTTCTCCAGCCATAAATAGTGATATTTTTACACTGCCTGTTCTTCAAATACTTAAAATCAAGCTGCTGTTGATATTTTCCATTTTTCTTGTAAGCAAAAAGCAAACTCTTGTAAACCATCACAACCTAAAATACGGTGAAAATGAATTCAGTGAATCAAAGGGCCAAGTGGTGGAGATGCCCCTGAGTGGGGCAGATCAGCAGCATTTTTCCTCCCTGATTCTTTGCCACTTGTCAGTCTGAAAATCACAAGGTATTGGAAGTACAGAGTACTCTTTGCACTCCATAATCCTAAAAATCTCAATGTGAAGAAGTAGAAAAAAAGCAGTTGGGGTTAGACTTTTGTGTTTGAAAGTTTGGATAAGCAAAAGCAGCTGGTGGAGAGCAGCCAGGCCAGGGCAGGATGGAAAGAGGAGCTTGTAGTATCCAGGCATTGGGGAAAAATGAGAGTGAAGAGGCCCAGAGGAGTTTTCCTGCAGAGATCAGAGGGAGCAGGGAGAGCAGTGCCAGGGCAGCTCCTGAGAGCTGGGGGTCCTGCAGAGGATGCTGCCCTGTGGGCTTTTCCACAGCACAGTGGAAAGTTTGGAATTTTGTTCCTCTTCATCCAGGTCTGCTGTCACTGAAGCTTGGTGCTTGGCTTGCCTGAGCTCTGCATGCTCTGGGGAATTCTGTGGGTGCTGCAGTGCTGTGGAGCCCCCAAAGCCCAAAACCCAAAGCATTTCTTTGTGGGATTTTTTTATTTATTTTTTTTTTTTACATAGTTGCTGTTCAGTTTTCCATTTCTCTCCCACTTTGGGGCTGCTTTAACCTCGCAGTTACAGCCTCCTGCTGGTGCTGCAATGCCAAATGTCCAGGTTAAGAAAGAGTAAATAAAAATGTTTGGATAAATCCCTGCTCCGTGCTGATGAGGGGCTGGGAGGAGTCCTGGCTCCATTTCCATGGCTCTGACCCCAGTTCCTGCCTGCTGGACACTCTGATAACTCCTCTGTCTCTTGAGATGCATCAGGGATGTCTGGAAAAGCCTGGGAGGGTGCCACAGGCATGGCAAGCAGGGTTTTGTGGAGCTCTGAGCAGGCTGTGCTTGCTGGAAAGCCTCACACCCCATGTGGTCACCACGTCCATCTGTCCCTCCTGCTCAGGGTTTCGGTGTTTGAGCAGCCTTTGCAAACCACCAGGTTTTTTTAACTGCTGAGAACCTGATTTCCTTGTATCTCATCAAAGAGTTTTTCTTTTTTTAAACACTTCTTGAAAAATCTCTGAAATGCTTCAAGCTGACATCTTAATGTATTTATGACATTAGCTGCTTCTGCTCTGGAATGGTTGCTCTGAATCTCTTTGAGCCTGGCTGTTATTTTGAACATGACTAATTCCCTGAGTGACTAAGCTCTTAGATAATAGGAAAAATTCATCAAGTTATCTCGGGCTCCAATAGTTTCTATTGTTATGAAAAGACGACTTCTGAAAAAAAAAATAAAGATGCTAATTATGTAATGTGGGCAGGGAGAGGAAAGACAAGTGTTGGTAGGGACTGGCTGGAGTGCTGTGTCTGGGAAAGGCAGGAGTGACTTCTCTGAGGCTGAATTATCCAGGAGCCAGGTTCAGGCTGGGAAATCTCCAGCTTAGTCTGGATGGGAAGTAAAGAGTTCCTTGAGTGCCCTGAAGCCAAGGAGTTGTGCTCGTGTTCAGAGGGGATCCCAACCCTTCCTCCCAGTTCTGCCAGGCTGCAGAATTCCTTGGAAGTGCCCCAGGATAACTCTGGATTGCCCCACACCTTCTCTGTGTGCTTGTCTGAGCACCTGAAGCACTCACCCCTCCTGCAGGGCTGTGTTTTGGGCAGCACAACAAACCTCAGCTCCATCCCACGGGGTTTGCACCAGCACAGAGCTGCCAATGGTCCCTGTGGCATATTTGGGGTCCCTGTGGCATATTTGGGGTCCCTGTGGCACAATTGGGGTCCCTGTGGCATATTTGGGGTCCCTGTGGCACAGTTGGGTCCCTGTGGCACAGTTGGGGTCCCTGTGGCATATTTGGGGTCCCTGTGGCACAGTTGGGGTCCTTTTGGCACAGCTGGGTCCCTGTGGCACAGCAGGGTCCCTGTGGCACTGCCAGTGTCCCCTTGGCTGTCACACATTGTCACCAGCTGCAGGAGGGCAGCAGCCTGTGCTCCCTCTCACTGCAGGAATCCCACTGAGCTGGGAGAGGGACTGGAGCCTCCTGCCATTCACCTGCCCCGCTTGGAGAAAGGGAAATTAAAGTAGGGAAAGGCTCTAAACTTCCTTTTTAATGCTGGTGAAAACGAGTGCACTATGTTCTATTCATACACCTACTGCTCCCCATTTGGAATTCCTACTTCATTAGGTTGGCTTGCACTGTTTTCTTCATTAAAAGAGTGCCAGATTCAATAGGCTGTTCCCTCTCCTTTTTTTTTTTTTTTTTTTTTGAGAGGCAGAGAGAGGGGGAGAAAACGATTTCTATGAAACACATCCAATTCTCTGGGTTAATTTGTGTGAAGAACATGAGACCCATGGGTCAGCTCCTTAATGAGATGGTTTTTCCTTTCCTCAGTGTCTTGACAAGGAGCAGCCCAGGGAAGCCAGAGCCAAGTGTGGCAGGAGGGGCGAGGTTGCTTTTCCTCCTCATTCCCTTGCAGGTGCTGAAATGCATCTTGGATTTTCATGCCAAAGAGTTTCCCTGGGCCTGTGCAGCTGAATTTCTGCACTGACCCCGAATTCAGAAGGGTTTAGTTTTAGTTCCTAGCAGGTAATAATTTCTTTTTTTCACCCACCACTTTGCTCAGACATGTGCTGATGTGAGGATTCTGCAATTTCATGTCACAGTGCCTGGAGGGAGTGCTTGTCTTCTCCAGAGAAGGGACTTGGCTTGGATTTTTCTGCAGTTTGCTTTCTGTACCTTTTCCCAGGCTCAACAGTGAGCCCAAAAGCTGAGAAATAAAATTAAGGAGTAAAGGTCTCTGTGGTCTTTTAGACCAGGGGCTGATATTTTTTTTTTTTTTTTCAGACAAAGCTTACATAAGGTTGAAACGAGCATCTGAATTAGATTTTAAAGTTCTTTTTAAACGGAGCTTGCTCAGCCCCTGAAGTCTTTCTCTGTGACCAGGGTAATTGGTGTTACCACATCTGATTTCTGCAGGATTTGAGGGGGGGTTTAATTTTCTTTTTCATCCTTGGGAATCTGAAGATGCTTCTGGAGTGTGCAGCAGATGCAAGGAGAGCAGAAAGCACTCGCAACACCATTGCCAGGGGCAGGAGATTTTAGTCTGTCTTAATGCTTTAAGTTCAAGCAAACTTAAAAATAGAAATGTGTTGTTCTCTCTGCAATCCAGAGGAGCACAATGGCCTCAGCCCCCCCCGCCAGGCTCTCTGGGCCGTTCCAGCACGGTGTGTGTAGTGTCACAGCAGCTGTGGCACTGATCCCATCACTGTTTTGCTGGAATTCTTGTGGGTTTTTTTCCATGGAATGCTCAGAGCAGTGACCAGGAGATGCTCAGGTCCTTCCCCATGGCTTTGTGCAGCTCTTGGCCAGGTGGTGCTGCAGGTGCAGCTGAGTTCAGCCTCCAGTGTGAGGTTCTCGACCTCTGGTGCTCTAAGGCACCAACTCCAGAGCTCTTAGGCTGCTACTCTGAGCTCTTGGCTCCTGCTTTGTCGGGTTATCTTAATAAGCAAAGCAGCTAAGAGTTAAAAAGGTTATTTACTACAATTTATTACAAAGCACATCAGTCTCAAAAGGCAATAGCAAAAAGCAATGGCAAATGCAGTGGCAATAAGTGAATGGCTAAAAGCCACAATGGCTAAAAGCACCAACTCTCCCCAATACAAACTCTTATATAGGATTTTTCCAACAAGCTGAGACACAAACTCGGACCACCACTCCTTAACCTATTAGAATTCCAGTTTCTTAGCACACCAGGTTAGGTATAGAACTATTCATACAATCTATCTTGTTCTATGTAAAAATGTAAGCAATATTCTTACTATAGCTCTATTATGTCTAAGTCCTGTCTACAACTGTGGGCCTGGAGCCTCCACTGAAGATATCAGTGTGTTTCAACCTTCACCAGGACTTGCTCTGCTACTCTAGCATTTGAAACCTTTCACTTACTAAAAGCATTAGAACTCACCCTAAAACTTACTAACTTAAATGTTCACTTTATGTGTGAGTTACTTAATGTACTTCAATCCATCCAGAGACTTTGATTCAATCCCTGCACTCTGATTTCTCTCTGAAGAATTCAGAGAATCCCCTGACTCACTGACTCCAACACTGGGGCTCTTCAGTGCTTCATGACTGAGATACTCGAGGCTGTCCCATCCCTGAAGTGTCCAAGGCCAGGCTGGATGGAGCTTGGAGCAAGCTGGGATGGAGGGAGGGGTCCCACCGTGGAACTGGATGGGATTTAAAGTTCCAACCCAAACCATTCTGGGATTCTATGGCACTGTTTTTTCCCTTTTGCACAGAGTTCCACAGTTAGGGAAGGAAGCAAAGCCTGGGGCAGACCCAGGTGCTTGACCTTGCCCTGCAGCTGCCTGGCCCTGTCACTGCAGGGTCACTGTCCCCTGATGGCCAAAGCACAGCCCTCCCCTCCTGGATGGGCTCTCGTGTCAAACTGCAGCAGGGCAGCCCTGCAAGCTCACCCCAGGAGCTGAAATCACACAATATTCCAGGTTGGAAGGGACCCTCAGCATCATGGATCCAGCTCTTACGTGAATGGCCCAAACAGGGACCCAAACAACAACCTTGGCTTTATTACCCTGATCTCAGTGGCTCCCACAGGTATCCACCCACAGGTATCCATCCACAAATATCCCACCCACAAATATCCCATCCACAGGTATCCATCCACAAATATCCCATCCACAGGTATCCACCCACAAATATCCCACCCACAAATATCCCATCCACAGGTATCCATCCACAAATATCCCACCCACAAATATCCCACCCACAAA
>JANRGV010000023.1:7332054-7342445 GCA_024734035.1 Alethe castanea | reverse complement strand
GTTTTGGGGGTTTGGAGCCAGAGCTCAGAGCTGTGAGAGCTGCTGCTGGTGCTGGTTTTGGGGGTTTGGAGCCAGAGCTCAGAGCTGTGAGAGCTGCTGCTGGTGCTGGTTTTGGGGGTTTGGAGCCAGAGATCAGAGCTGTAGGACCGGCTGCAGCTCACGCCGAGAGATGCTGGGAGAGGAATGGGCCCGGCTCTGAGGGCTTGGGAAGCAGAAAGGATGGAATTGTGCACAGAACTGTGCCCTTGAAATCGAGAAAATGCAATCTAGCCTCAGCTCCACACGCAGGAGAGCAGAGCAAACCCCTAAGGACCCGTCTTTTACCCCAGTAAGAGTGGGTTAATTTGCTGGGCATATCTGGCGAAAAGTTTTGTCAAGTGAAATTGTTCCATTTGACAAAAGCATCAGCTCTTGCTGGCATTATCAGAAAACAGGGTTTTTTCAAAGCTTTTCTATGGGCCACATTCCCCTGCTATTTCTGCTGCTCCACTCCCCTGTATTGTGTTCTGTAAATCTGACAAGGTTCTCTCAGTACGTCGTGCACTGAAGTTTCTGTTCTGATACCAAATTTAGGGAAGGCTTGTTATCTACAGTTCTTTCTTCCTGGCTTGATAAGGTGCTGATTAATTTAATGCAACTCTCTTTCCTTATCTAGTTGAGCTTCAGTCAGTTTTAGTATAATCTTGAAAAAGCTTGATCAATCTTTAATGTTTGTTTTTAAGGTTTATTCCAAAGCCTTTTAGGCATGCTGGATGTTCGCTTTTTTTGTGATGTTCTAGGAGAATTGAGTTAAAAAGTAACAATTCTAGAAGCGGTTTTGAATGCAGATGAAACATTTTAAAGTTGCTCTAAAACAAAGAGCAGTCGGCTCTGATGAAGTTTGAGGTGTTAAAATAGAATTGTGTTAACTCTGGTGCTGGATGTAAGGCAGGGAATATCAACAGTGCCCTTGGATGGGGATGAGGATGGTGCAGGGATGAAGGAGAGGGCTGTTCCCTCCCCAGAGGTGTGTGTGGGATGAGAGGGGACAGGGGCA
Organism: Alethe castanea; assembly: GCA_024734035.1. Lineage (NCBI taxonomy): Eukaryota > Metazoa > Chordata > Aves > Passeriformes > Muscicapidae > Alethe > Alethe castanea. The sequence goes on along the minus strand of JANRGV010000023.1, from coordinate 7,341,409 downwards.
CTGTCACCTGTCCCTGGGTGAGGAATTGTCTCCTGATTTTGCCCGAGCACCAGGAGCAGGCAGTGCAGGGAGGCTGGGCTGTCATCAGTGCAGAGCTTCTGCTGTGATTTGGTGATCAGGCCTTGACATCTGGATGGATTTTCAGTCTCCTCTGCTCCAGGGAGATGGATCTCTGTTCCAATGCCCAGCAGCAGATCGATCCTATCTCCTGGATACTGAGGGCTTTGCAGAATTGTCAAAAAGTCTTTCCTAAGGAATTAAAAGTGCACCCAGGCACGGAGCAGAGGAGCTGAACCTCCCAAAGCTGCAGGCTGGGGACAGATTTGCTTAAGACTAATGGGCTGTCTTAGAATTGGAAATCTTCAGCTAGGAGAAGCCCAGAGCCTGAGAAGTGTGTTCCCAGGCATTTATGAACAGGAGCCAGGCTGTAGATGGATGGAATTCGGGGAGCACTGGCCCTGCTGCCCCCAGCACCCCTGTGCAGGGCTGGCTGCTGCTGAGCCACTGCTGAGGCCACCCCTGATGTCCCTCTCAGCCCCCTGCCATTTGCAGATGTCACCGTGGCCCCAGCTGTCACAAAGCCCATTTTCCCAGCTGGATTTGAAGCTGAGCACGAGGCTGTGTCTGGTCCCCAGAGCCCAGGTTTGGCTGGAGGTTACCAGCAGTGCGTGCTCCCTTTGCCTTCTCCCTCCGTGGCTTCCCTGTTCCTTGGTCCCTCCTGCACTGGAGTAGCTGTGCTTTGCCCCAGAAAGCAAAACTGATTGAATCTCTGTTCTCCAGCAGCTGTCCCTGTCCCTGTCCCTGTCCCTGTCCCTGTCCCTGTCCCTGTCCCTGTCCCTGTCTCTCCTCCCCACACACGTCAGGGCACACATGTGCACACCCATGTGCAGGCAGCGCTCCGGACACAGGCAGGGAAACCTATGGATTCAAACACATGTGCATATGTTTTCCTTCCCAGATATATTTTGGAAAATATGAGTCAGCAGCAGCAGCAGCAGCAGCAGCAGGAACATATTACATAATCTCTGGGAGCCAAGAAAACCTCGCAGTTTATTAGGAGGGAGGTTTTTTGCAAGCAGCAGCTTTTACATCATTTTGGGGCCACACCTCGAGCCCCTCATTTCCATCATATCCTCTTGTGCCCAGTGCAGGGAAGCAGTCCCAGCAGCCTTGGGTTTTGTTTTATTTTTAAACCCCCCAGTACTGGTAGAATCTCAGTGCTGTGCTGTTGGTAACGATTTTTCTCTTGTTCCTTAACATGTTCTCCTGCACGGAGTCTGTGATTTTCCTTTTTGGTTGCCCCCCACTCCCCACCTCCTGCTGTTTTCTCTCAGATCTCAGCACTGAGAGAAATGGCACATGAGTGCAGCTGGAAATAGCTGCTGCCCCCTCCACCTCCCCTCTGCTCACGGCCACCCACCTCCTCCACCTACTCCCAAATGGGAGAGTGAAATCAACAGCCACTTTTAGCCCCAGGCTGCTGCTCCTCGGCTCTCCCCCTCTCCCTGCCCACATGGCATTCAGGAGGGTTTCATCACCACTTGAAGGCTCCTGCAGCTGGATGAGCGCTTGTCTGGTCCCGTTGGCACTCGGGGGGTCTGTGCTGGAGCATCAGGGGTGAGAGGGGATGCACAGGGAGAGGGGAGCAGCAGGAATTATGGACAGGCAGGGGAACACAGAAAAATCCAGGGGAGTCAGACAGCAGGAATGAATGGCAGGGTTTGAATCCCCATCAGTGGCAGGGTTTGAATCCCCCATCAGTGGCAGGGTTTGAATCCCCATCAGTGGCAGGGTTTGAATCCTCCGTCAGTGGCAGGGTTTGAATCCCCCATCAGTAGCAGGGTTTGAATCCCCCATCAGTGGCAGGGGTTGGGTTTGAATCCCCCATCAGTGGCAGGGGTTGGGTTTGAATCCCCCATCCTGGGCTCCTCCATGTGAGTTGGCACGGGCAGGGATGGGAGCAGTGGGCACGGAGCCCTGCACAGTGGGTGGGTGCTCTCAGCTCTCCGTGGTGCTGCATCTCTGCTCCTCCATCTCTGTTCCAGCCTTTATTCCTGCAAGATGCCTGGAAAGCCTAGGAGGGGGAATGGGCATTAGCAGAGTGAAAGGAAGGGAAGGAAAGGCCTTGTTTGTTTTTAATTTGCCGATAAAAGCGAAAGGTTTTGAGCCGCTTTGATCTCTCAGGGCAGTGCAAACTGTCGCTGTGGCTGAGCCTGTGGGTGCCTTTCAGGCAGAGAGACAGCTCAGTTGTGGTTTTCCAATATCAAAGCCTTCCCAAGGAGGCAGTGAATTGCCAGGCTGGCTGAGAGCAGAGTGCAGGCAGCTCCGTGCCCTGTCTGGGACAGTGTCTGAGCCGCTCGCTGCAGAGCAGATTGAGAGAGACACGAGAATTGATGGTGACAGAATCACCTCTTTATCCAGGGCACTCTTGTCTTCACCCCCATTAGCTCTCCACTTTCTGGTGTTTGGAGACAAGAGAATTTCAATCTGTATTTTTAAAGCCACTGAAGTCTCTGTTACAACCAGAAATTCTAATGAGCTCAGCAGAGGAGATGGGTTTTTCTGTCCACCATCTGTCAGGGCTCTCCATATTTTATTGAAAAGCTTGGTTTGAGCTGTGTCTGCCCAGTGTTTGGAGCAGCTGGGGAATGATGGGGCCCTCCAAGGGCTGGGATTTGGGGGAGCTGCCCCCCACTCCCCACCTCTTGCAGCCAGGGTGATGCCGCAGGGGCTGTTCCATCTTTCGACGTCTGTGTTTCTCTTTCTGTAAAACGCACAGAAGGAAATTGCCCTTTCCTGTTCAGGGGTTTGGCAAGTGAGGATGAGAAGTGCAGTACTGGAGGCAGGTGGGATTGGAGCAGATGGATGAAAAATGCCTCTCACCCCGTGGGGCTTTGCGGGGGCCCCTGGCAGAGCAGAGCTGCCACCCAGGAGCTCCCTGCTTTCATTGGAAGCAACATCTTGAATTCCACCCGAGATCCCAACAGTGATGTCAGCAGGGCTCCACCAAAGATTCATTTTGCCTCAAATATTTTGCATATGCAGCATCAGAGCTCAGCCTTCTGTTTTTGCAGCTAGAGAAGAGCTCTGCACCTTGTTAGAGCCTTCACTAATAATACACTTGCTCTCTGTTATTAATTCATCTAAATGAGGCTTTTTTGTTTCTCTAAGCCTTTTGTGGTATTTCTGTGCTGTCGAGAAATTAATCTGCATTAAGTAGAAATACCTCAGTGATACCAGGAGCTTTGGAGTAGCTGCTCAGCCTCTTGTGGCATCAGCTCTGGGGCAGAACCACTCGGGGTATCCACAATTCCCACCCCAAAGGCAGCAAAAAGAGCCAGGAGGGGCTCACAGTGCACAAAGGGGTGGCACAAAAGCCGCCCAGGGCAGCCCAGCCATGCTCTGGAAGTGCTGTCTGAGTGACATTTTAAATCCCAAATCTTTCCTTTTCAAGCTTCTGTGTTTGGCCATCCTCTCCCCAAAATTGTTCCCTGGGGCAAGTTCCCTCCTGTTCTGTCAGGACAGGCAGGACATGTCTGTAGTGGTTTTCTCAGCTGGCCAGGGAAGATTTCTGCTCCCGCTTTGAGGTCTCCCAGAGCTGGAAACATCTCTCCATCACTGCAGTGGGTTTTGCTGCCCTTTTTTCCTCTCTGTTTCTCCTGCAGACAGTTTTACCTTTGCAGGGTTTTTCCAACTCAGGTTGGAATTCAAGCGATAATAATACTTGACATTCTTCATTCCGGCATCTTAAAAATCTTTTCTGAAGTTTTAAAGCCTTTAAAGCCTTTGTGCTGTATAAATACTTGAGTACTTCTTCTATTTTTAAATGAAAATGATGCCTGAAAACCCTCAAAAGTCAAATGAAGATCAAAGGCTTGGGAATACCAGCAGTTTTCTGTGTTATTCACAGCAGCTCCAGACTGAGGTTGCCTTGGCCAAGTGCAGAGGGACTGCTGTGCTCATAGTGATGCAGTCATGGAATTATGGGATGGTTTGGGTTGGAAGGGACCTTAAAGGTCATCCCATTCCACCCTGGCCATGGGCAGGGACACCTTCCACTGTCCCATGTTGCTCCAAGCCCCATCCAAGGGGCATTTCCAGGGATCCAGGGGCAGCCACAGCTTCTCTGGGCACCCTGTGCCAGGCCCTGCCCACCCTCACAGGGAAGGATTTAGGATTTCCTCCCAATATCCCCCTCTAAACCTGCTCTCTCTCATTGGTTTTAGTTGATCTGTGCCAGCTGCTCTGTAAAACTCAGCCTTGGTGCTCAGGAGAGCTGGGCTTGGTGTCTGACATTGCTGCTGCTGGCTGGATGGAAATCCCATTTTTTATCATCTTATTTACACATCCATTCCTGTGCAGGAATGGCCAGCAAAGGGCTGGAGCAGGGACAGTGACAGCACTGCCCTTTGCAGGGGGAGCTGGCCTGGCTTTACAAGATTTTCAGCAAAGTAAATCTCTTTTCCTGCAGCCCAGCCTTCCTCAGCGTTTTCCTCCTTCCCTGTGGCTTCTGAGCAGGAATCAGGACAATGGATGGAAATTGCTGTCCTGGAGGCATGTGAAAAGGGGATCCTGAGGGCTTGGGGCAGCTCACAAAAGAATTGCCTGTGATAAATGCTCAGAGCTTTCTGTGGGTTTGCTCAGCAGCTGCAGTCAGGGCTCACAGTGGGGATTTTTACCACTGCCCAGGGAATTGTTCCAGGGCTGTGTCAGCCACCACCAGCAGCATCCTTGCTGGAATAAAAGGTAAAAATGGATGCAGAGCGATTTGGCCAGAAGAAGAGTGGAGGAGAAAAAAAAAAAAGAAAAATATAAAAGTTAAGATCCAAGGAGTGGCTGTTGAAACGCAAAACGATCTAGAAAGCAGAGATGCAAAAATAAAATCTGAAGCGGAAATGAGTGATGTTTTTCCAGCATTGTGTAACTCATTTTAATTGCAATCCATCTAGAAATCTATTTGAGGCAAGAAATCAATGCAGAATTGTAGAGCAAAGCACTGGCCTTCCAGATGTTTGCAGCTTTCTGGATTGTTATTTTCAGCTTCCTCCCACAGTTTTTTTGAGTCCCTCCTTCCTCGCAGTGGCCAGGGAGAGATGTCACCTGATGGGTGGCAGGTGGGCAGTGAGGGCTGTCCTGGGGCTCTCTGCTCTGAATTTCCCTCTTGTTGTGTCTTGAGGAGCACCCTGGAGTGGTTTTGGTGGTGGGAATTTGGTGTTGGAATGTGGAAACCCCGGGGTTTCTGTAGGATCACCCGACATCTCCAGGGCAGGCTGTTGTCTGCTCACAGGGAGTTTTTCCTGGGCAGGAATTTTGGGTGAGTGGCAGAGCTGGGGCCATGCTGTGCTTTTTCTCTCTCTGATCACCCCCTTTAAATCCATGGGGTGAGCTGGTGCAGCACAGGCATCAGAGCTGCCTCATACCTGGAAGTTCCATTTACTGAATGGATTCCCAGCTGAAGAGACTGGTGAAAGTCCATCAGTGCTCAAGGCTCCTGGCAATAAAGCAGAATTAAGTCCAGACTTTCACAGATGTCATCCATGTCATTCCAGCAGTCTCCTGAAAGGCCAGCATGACATTTCTCTTGGATTTGGTGGCATTTGTGAGGGAGGTTTTGCCTGGTCCATCCTCAGCGTTTGGGGCTGCTGGGGGTGCCTTGCTTTGAATCCAGCTGTGTGGATGTGGGCACAGCTGGGGCTGCAGGGGGATCCCTGTGCTCCTGGAGGGAGGGAGGCTGTGCTGCCATGCCTTTGAGTGTCCCTTTGCTCTGCTCCTGCCTCTTGTCCTGCCTGGAGATGGACTCAGCAGTGAGGCAGGGACAGAATTCTCCAGGAGGCAGCCAGGCTCCTCAAAGATCCCACAGCAGCTTCTGATTCAGCAGCCCAAGGAAAGAGCTCAGCTTCCTGCCAGCCAGGAGCTCACATTCCCAACAGAATGGCCCAAAAGCAGTGCAGATGTTCCAGATGTGGAACATCCCTCCTGGCTTCCCAGTGTGTCCCCTCACCGTGGCACTCTCAGGCTGGCACTGCAATGTGTTTGTGTTTAGAATACTGGCTTGGAGCAGCAGAGAGAAATGGGAACAGAGTTTGCAGCAGGTTAGGGGGAGCTGGGATGGATTTGGGGGGATTGTGTGCAAAGGGACAGTGTGGGAAGCAGGCAGGGAAAGGGAAGATTCAAGCTTTTCCAAACTGAGAGAGTGCAGCTGGAAGAGGGGGAAGGATACAATGCAAGAGGTAAAACTAAGAATAGAGGAGTGTGTTATAAAGGGAAATCTGGGGCTGGAGGTCAGGACAAATTAGAACATGCAGAAAATGTACTCCACTAGGCCATGGGTTTGTATTTCTGGAAAATAACTGAAGTATCTTCACGTGGGGCAGTTCTCATGGGATTAGAGAAAATACCAGAGCAGGTTCTCAAAGGGACAGTCTTCCTTTGGCTTGTGAGCAGAACAGAGGATTCAAATCTGGATTTGGGAGCCCAGAGCCCCTTGAATTCTGAGAGGCACAGCTTCTCCTGCAGGCACCTCTGGGCACCAGCAGGATGTGCCCTAAGCAGAGTTTGTTCTGATGGTAATTCAGAGAGGAGCAGCAAACCTCCACAGGGCAGATGGAGTCAGGAGTACAAGGGCTCTGGAAATGGGTGAGGCTGGAGCAGGGGAAGGTGGAGTTTTATTGGTATTACCTGGAGTGGATCCAAGACTGTAACAGATGGGAGGGTTTGCCAGTTTGGCTGTGCTGGAAAGCTGGGCAGAGGAGCCATCCATCATCATCCATCCATCCATCCATCATCCATCCATCCATCCATCCATCCATCCATCCATCATCCATCCATCCATCCATCATCCATCCGTCCCCCAGTCTGTGCTGGCACTGGGAATTGCCCCAACCCAGATGCAGGACTTTGCTTTTGGCCTAGTTCAACTCCATGAGGCTCTCCTGCTTTTGGCAGCTTTACTCCTGTATTTCAGTATCCTGAGGCACTTTCCCCATCCCTCCCCAGGTCCTAGGACACATCACAGCTCTTTCCAAGATCAGACACACCCCAATGCTGTATTCAAACCGTGAGTCTGTGCCCATGAGGGCCCTATGACTGAGCATCCCAAAGGGTGGGGGAGAAGGGCCTGATGGAGGCCCTGGGTGCAGCACAGGAGGAAGCAAAGTCCTCCACCCCTGCACAAGGTGACACACAGTGAGCCCATTTGGACACAGAGACACAAGGCTTTGAGCAAAAGGAAGCCAGCTGGGGAATTGTGGAAAGGTTATTTTTAGAGTTGCACATTTCCATGATAAAGAGCAAGTATTACCTCTGGCTGAAAACTTTTTATAGCACTGGCAGAAAGAACTGACCAGAAGTAGTCTTACCTCCCAGAGCTTCAGCTGGGAGTGTGCTTGACATGCTGCAGTTGGTACCCAAAGCAGCAAGTGTGAAATAAAGACTCAAAATGCACCCAACAAAGAATTCAGACACCTGAACCTGCTGAATCCAGACTTTTTCCTTAAAAAAAAAAAAAGAAAAAAGAAAAAAAAGAAAAGGCGTGATTTATATTTTTAAACGCTGACTGAAGAGCAGGGAACTGTGTCAGTTCCTTCAAATTGTCAGGTCTCAGCAAGCACAACATACAGACAGGTCACAGTAGCTAGGAAGGGCTTTAAGGACACCCTGCATTCACTGAAAACTGCAGCCACCATCCCTGCATAGCAGTGTCTGGCAGCTCCTTCAGACTCCACTAACTCAAAGAAACGGGATAGCCCAGAATTCCAAGTTGGAAGGAAGGTATAAACCGCAGATCGCCCCGTAAATTTGAGAAATCCAAACAGTTCATTCTCAGGGAGAGGACAAAAAGGGGAAAAAAATCCACCTCACAGTACTGGGTATTTGTTCAAGGATCTTTTCATACAGCCATGGACTTGCAGGGTGATTTGAGTTGGAAAGGACCTTAAAGCTCATCTCATTGCAATCCCCTGCCATGGGCAGAGACACCTTCCACTAGAGCAGGTTGCTCTAAGCCCTGTCCAACCTGGCTTTGAACATTTCCAAGGATGGGGCAGCCACAGATGCTCTGGGCAGCCTGAGCCAGGGCCTCACTACCCTCATGGTACAACATTTCTTCCTTATGTCCAGCCCAAAATGTTTTGCAGATGACAGCAGCAGCAAGGCAGGGTTTGGTCCATCCATCCCCACCTGCACACATGGCTCCAAACACGGGGTGAGCCAGCTCCATGCCTGCATGTGAGTTCCATGTGCTGGGTTCTCTTCCATGATCCCCATCCCAAGGCTAACTCACTGCCTTTATCTTTTGCTTGTTACCAAAATGAGAAACAACTTGTTCCTGATGCAGCTCTGGACAAGGGGAATACAGCTGCCACTGGCAGGGGATCTCCCTACACCAACAGGTTGAACAACTGGCAGCCTCTGACCAGTCTCAGCAGCACACAGCTCTGCACAGAACCTCCCCATACACTGACCCCACACTCCCCAGGAGCTGCTAGGGAGCTGTGTGCCAGGGGAGCTGTGTGCCATGGGAGATGTGTGACACAGGAGCTGTGTGCCATGTGAGCTGTGTGCCATGGGAGCTGTGTGCCACAGGAGCTGTGTGCCATGGGAGCTGTAGAAGGCACGTGCTGTGGGAGCTGCAGGAGCTGTGTGGGATAGGAGCCTTTTGCTGCAGGAGCTGCACGTTTTGGGTGCTGTGTGGGAGCTTTGTGCCACAGCAGCTGTGTGCCATGGGAGCTGCACATCGTGGGAGCTCTGTGCTGTAGGAGTTCTGTGCTGTGGGAGCTGAATGCTTTGGGAGCTGTGTGCCTTGGGAGTTGTGTGGGAACTGTGTGTTGGGGCAGTAATGTGATGTGGGAGGTCTGTGCCATGGGAGCTGTGTGCCAGGGGAGCTGTGTGCCACGGGAGCTGTGTGCCAGGGGAGCTGTGTGACACAGGAGCTATGTGCCACGGGAGCTGTGTGCCAGGGGAGCTGTGTGCCAGGGGAGCTGTGTGCCATGGGAGCTGTGTGCCAGGGGAGCTGTGTGCCAGGGGAGCTGTGTGCCATGGGAGCTGTGTGCCACAGGAGCTGTGTGCCACGGGAGCTGTGTGCCAGGGGAGCTGTGTGACACAGGAGCTGTGTGCCACGGGAGCTGTGTGCCAGGGGAGCTGTGTGACACAAGAGATGTGTGCCATGGGAGCTGTGTGCCATGGGAGCTGTGTGCCAGGGAAGCTGTGTGCCATGGGAGCTGTGTGCCAGGGGAGCTGTGTGCCAGGGGAGCTGTGTGCCATGGGAGCTGTGTGCTAGGGGAGCTGTGTGCCACGGGAGCTGTGTGCCAGGGGAGCTGTGTGACACAGGAGCTGTGTGCCACGGGAGCTGTGTGCC
>JANRGV010000023.1:7300905-7316876 GCA_024734035.1 Alethe castanea | reverse complement strand
GGTTTAAAGCTGGCCCATGAGCAGATAATGTGTGCCATGGAGATCAGGGTCACTGCCCCAGCTGGTTTAACAGCTGGGGACAGAATCCACATTTCTGGCCACATCAACCCAGCACAGAAGGGGAGCACAGAGAGCCTGGGCTGGGTGCTGGTGGAGCAGGAGCTGCTCTGGGAATGCTCTGAGCGCTGAGCTGCTGAGCAGAGCTGCTGCAGGGGGAAGAACCAGCAGCTGTGGGGTGATCCCAGCAAAATCCAGGCTCTTAGGAGAAGGATCTGAGCACCAGACAGGAGTGTGATGATGGAGAAACTCCCTGGGGGTGTCCCAGGGCTGCAAATCCAGAAGGACAGAGGCTTGGGAGTGGAGATCCCTCCAGAGCAGCCTGGTCACTGCCATGGCTCTCCCTGTGCTGACAGCAGTTTGTGCCACAGGCTTTTTGGTTTATTGATAATTATTGATAATTATTTGCAGTGAGTGCCTGGGGCTGGGCACATGCCTGAGCTGTTTTCTTACACTCTCAGCTTAACCTGTTTTGTTTCACTTTGATTCCTGCCAGAATCCTGAATTGCATTTGTTAAAGCATCAGGAGAATGGAGGGGCTGTGCTCAGACTCATCCTCACAGTAACTGAGGGTTCTGATGTCACAGAATCCCAGAAGGATTTGGATTGGAAAGGACCTTAAAGCCCTTCCAGTGCCACCCCTTGGGACACCTTCCCTGTCCCAGGCTGCTCCAGCCTGGCCTTGGACACTTCCAGGGATCCAGGGGCAGCCCCAGCTGCTCTGGGCACCTGAGCCAGCCTCCCACCCTCCCAGGGAACAATATTTCCCAATATTCCTTTTAAACCTCCTCTCCTTCGCCTTAAAGCCATTCCCCCTTGTCCCATCACCACAGATCCTTGCAATATCCAGGATTTTAGAAGTTTTTCCAACTTTCACTGAGCAGAGAGACGTCAAGGCCTCCATCAGAGCAGCAGAGTGGCTGCAGCACGTCCCCAGCTCTGGCTCCTCTTGTTGCCTCTTGCCCACGTTTGTTTCACCAGTGTGGTGAATTCTGTGGTGCTAACGAGTGTTGCTGCGTTCCCATGGCAACCCTTGCGCTAATTAACGCACCGTAGCCAGGGGAAAAAAAAAAATTAAAATCTGTCCTTGCTGATGAATTAATTTGACAGGATTGATATGGGAGAAAGAGTTGGGAATGGCCACTCCAAACTGGAGCTCTCTGTGCTTTGGATAACACAAACCTGTGTTAGCCTGACCTTGCAGCTTTCAAACTGAAACCTTGCTCACCATTTGGAAAGGGTTTGTGTTTAGGAAGGAATAAAATTATCTTGACAAATGTCTAAGAGCATAACTCAGGCAGTTACTCTTTTTGTTCTTTTTTTTTCCTGTTATGACATTTTAACTCGAGGTTTTTTTGGTGTTTAAAGGATTAAATAAAGCCCAAGTCAAATTTAGAAGTTAAATGCTTGAAAGAATCAGAAAATGCCCATTTCAAGACTACATTATTTTATGTCAGGAAGAAACCTCCAGTTCCTAAGGACTCCTCCCAAATTCCAGCCTGGCTCTCGCTCCAGTTTCCCTGGAAGCTGGAGCTGTTAGAGATGGACCCAGCTGGAAACCATGGATCCAGCCTGGTGTTCTGAAATGCAGAGGAAATTTCCCCTTCCCAGCATGGTCCTGGTGGTGGAGTGGTGGCTTTGGGAGTAAATCAGGAGTGGAAAAGCAGCCCCTGGGAGCTGGGGATGAGTCAGAGTGTGTTCCCATCAGCGGTGACAATTAAACTCCTTCAGCACTTGGTGCACAAAGCTCTGGGTTAAGTCACAATGTCCTGGCAAAATTCTTCCTTGGATAATTGTCCTCAGACTTGCTGAATGCTCCCTCCTGCAGGTTTAATTAGCTGGAGCTGTGGCTCAGTGGTGATGGCCATGACCTGATGAAGTTTGGTGGGGATTTGTGATCCCACCACTGCCTGCCCTGCTCCTGTTGTGCCTGCAGCAATTACCTGCAGCCAAAAGGAGCCTGAGGAAATAATGAGTGTATTTTAGGGCTCTTTAATGAGGTTTCCAAACCTTCAGCACTGAGAGGTCCTGGAGTCTGAGCTGTTGCACTTGGGGAGGTTCAGACATTTGCAGGTGGGGAATTGAGGGGTTTTCCTGGACAGCAGCTTTGGATGGACACAGGAGCTCCTGGAAAATGTGTTCAGTGTCCAGAGCTCACAGCAAAACAGGTGCATTCATTTTCTCTTCCCATGGTTGCCCCTGTGAAGCAGGAATGCTGCATCCAGGAAAATCCTCCATTCCTCTGGATAGCTGCTGCTCCCTGAATACACCTGTGCCAAAGCCTGATACCAGCACCTAATCTGGATTTTAATTCCTCCAGCTCTAAGTGCAAAAAAAATATTCCCAGTTCTTCCTCTGAGTGACCCCGAGGGCTCTGTGTAGTACAATGCTCTAAGCTGGCACTAATGATAGTGTAGACACCTTTATTGCAATATTCTGTAGAATTTATATATATTCTAACTTAATTAAGGCTATTTTGGGCACTAAAGTGCTTTGAAACATTGACAAATGTCCTCTGGATTTACTGCCTGGTGATTTGAGTTGTTGAGGAGCTGCATTTCCAAGGAGTGTAATAAATAACAGAGATGGGATTTTTTTTTTTTTTTCCTTTTTAAGGAGAGAAGGAGGATGTGTCCAAGTATTTAGATACCTTTTGGGACAAGTGAATTTCCAGAAGGGTGGAGAAGGCGAGGCTGAACACCTAAACATCCACAAGAAAAAGTGTGGAAGAATTTGAAGGAATTGCCACAAGTTTTTGGCAGCACTGTGTTCCTTCCAGCAGGGAGGTTGGACCCAAATCTCTCATGGTTTGGAGAGTTCTGGTTCCTGGCTCTGCTCCCTCCAGCCTTCCTCGATTGCCTTGGGAAAATGCCTTCATTTCTTTTGGATTTCTCACCTTGTTGATCCTCTGTTTGAATCCTTTGTTGGTGTTTTCCTTTCAGATGGTTAAAATGGAGCCTTTCTCCATTTCAGACTCCCAGCTCTCCCCATTGTACATCACTAATACCTCTCTGCAGCTATTGAAGCTGTGTTAGCAGGCTCTGAAATGGGAGTTTAGCTGAGCTTTTAACGGGTTTAATCTTTTCCTGGGTATTAATCCTTGCAGAACCTCTGATAAAATTTGTTGCTTTTTCTCAGAATGCCTCCCACGCTGTTGATATCTGTCTGGAATGAGTTGCTTGGTGCAGAACAAGCCATGGAGGAGGGGATGTTGCAGCCTCCCATGGATCTGGCTCTCATTTCAGTGCATTCCTGGCTCCCCTCTGACTCCCTGCCTGTGATTCCTTGCCCTGGGAGCATCTCTCTCGTTGAATCTGGGGTTGGAATGAGTTTGCTTCCTGTTTATCAGCTGTTTCTCAGTTCTCAGATGCATTCCCAAGGTTTGCCTGTTTGATATCAGCACAGAATGTCAGGGAAGGGCATCACCTCTTCCACACTGCAGTGGAGATGGGAAGGTATCAAAGACCACAACAAATGTTGGCTTTGGGTTTTTTTTGCACTTGTTTTTTATGGCTTTGTGCTGCATCACAGGATCCTAAACCTGTGTGACTGCAGACTCAGACTGTGATCCAGGTTATCAAAGACTGCAGCTGAACTGGAGGGGAAATAATCCTTTTTTCCATCATGTTAGTGTGGAATGATCCCATCTCCTGTGGGGTAAGAGCAGACTTGGGACAGCCTCTCCCACCTGTGTCAGCCCTGAGAAACACAGCATCAGAGCCAGGAAACAACCCAGCCAACAGAAACCCAAGGAAAAAAAAAAAAATCATCTCTCCATGCTTTTGAGATGCCCAGGTTCTCCCTGACTCCAGCTATTCCAGATGAAATAGGAAGGAGAAAGTTGGTTTTTGTTCCATCAGGCCTGACCATGGAGGCACTTGCCCAGTTGCTCATCCCAGCCATATTTCTCCAGCTCCAGCTCTTTTCCATAGTTCTTCCTTTTGGATACACACCCTGGCTGCCCCAGCTGGGCAGTTCAGGAAGGCAGCTCCTTTCTTGATCAACACTGACCATAAAAATGATGGTGTGAATTTGTGAGGGTAGGATAATTGATCGTTTCCATGGCAGTGCTGGAGGAGAGAAGAGCACTGAGCAGTGAGGTGCAGAATAGCAGCAGAAACCTGGGAGACACAATCACATTCCATCTTCCCAGTTTCTTTTCTTCTGAGGGGGTCATAAAACAAAAGCAAATGAGGCAATTGGAACTCCCTGTCCATTTTCCTGGGGCGTGTTTAAGTGAGGATTTACTTCAACTAAAAGCTCCTTAGAGCCACTTAATTCTTCCAGGTGGAGTAAATATCTAGGCCAGTAGTAAAAATTCCTTACAGATGTCTTCAGGAGGGTACTTAGCAAGCACTTTCCTGAAGAGAACATCTTGGATGCCTTCAAAAATCAGAATCAGTTCTTAATGATGGTACCTTAGACAGTGGGGCAGGACTTGGCATAGCCTTGGGAGTATTTGGAAGTTGCTCCAGTGACAGAGGAATGAAATGAGCTGCAGAGCAGTGAGGGTACATGCTCTGATTTTCAGCTATTAGTCAAAATAACTAGCTGAAGTTTTATTTCAGACATCTGGGTATATTTCACTATCAATTAATGTAATCTCCTGTGGTACTGCATTGCAAAGTCCCTGTGGATTCCCTGGGTGGATCCTTTTGCATGCCTGTCCCATGCATAGTGTGGTTGGTATGACCTGCCCACCACATGGAGCATCTGAGGGAAGCTCACACAGTCAATTCTGCTTTTAGCTGGAAAAAAAAAAAATAAATCACACTGAGAGGAGCTGGAGATTTCCCGTTAGGTCAGAATCTCCCACCTTTGTTATTTGGTCTCTTTTCTGGATATTCCTATCCTAGAAGTACCAATCCTTTAAGGCATCCTTTCCATGTTCTGGGTTGGGAAAACCTATGTCTGAAAGGAATAATAATTATATACTGAATATAATTGAGTGTGGACTGCTTGCCAGGCAAATAATATATGGAATAGCTGAGGCTGAGCCTGAGTGGCTCCTTGGATGGGAATTCCTTGGACTCAGCCTTGACAGCTCCATTTGGGCACCTTTCAATGCAGACCCAAGCTCTAAAATCTCTCTGTACCTTTGTGTGCCAACCTCCTGGGCTGCCATTTGTGCCTTGCTCTAAAAATGGAAAGCAGCCCTGGAGCTGTCCATCAGCCAGCAGGGTTGTGTGTTCCTTGAAGGAAGAGCCCGAGGTGCTGGGTGAGCTTGGCTCCCAGGTGTTCCCAGGGGTTTGGTGACAAAGCCTCCCACGAGGCTGGCTCTGCTCAGGAGGGCTGCAGGGCCATCCCAGCCTCTCCCAGTGCTGCCCAAGCAGGGAGCAGCAGGAAGCTCCTGCAGGTTGGGCACTCCTGGGGATGGCTCAGATCCACGCTGCTCCAGCCCAGGAATGCCTCAGCTCCACCCAGGAGCTGCCACTGCCCCTGCCAAAGGAGCCACCTTCCCACCTGAGGAGCTTTGGGGATCTGGCTGAGAGGGAAGTTGGTTCATTTTTTCAGAGTAGGAGCCCAGGTGTCCATGAGGCTCCTGGACCATTTTTGAACTGAAGCCAGAGCAGGATTTGCATTTAAGCTGCTCCTTCCTGGCACGTGGTGTGGTGGCATCTGGTCAAAGGTTGGGTTTGATGATCTCAGAGTTGTTTTCCAGCCTTAATGGTTTAACTCTGGGGCTGTGAGTGCTCTGGGTCGAGGGCTATCCAGCTGCTGGCAGTGACCAGTTTACTGCCAGTGGTCATCCCAGACAGGCAGGGAGGAGAGAGCCCAGCCCAGCCCAGGCTGGAGCTCTGCACAGGGAGCAGGGAGGGTGAGCTGAGCCCTGCTGCTCTCATGGAAAGCACTGCAGGGTTCTGTGCATCAGACAGTGGGACAGGCCAGGGAGGGGACACATCTTCCACATCAGCCAGGGATGAGCTTCACAAGGGCCCTGCTGCTGCCCCTTCCTCTGGGGTGAATCACTCTGGGCATTTTATACACACTCCATTTGCCTTTCCCCTCAGCTTGGAGAGCTGAGGGGTTTTTTTTCAGCTTTTAGGTTGGTTTTTTTTTTTAAGCTTAGGTGTTTTAAAAGTAACATTTTGGTTCACCTTTGGAGCTGCCATTTGGCTTCTGCTTAGCACGTGGTGATTAGTGATGAATTGCCCAGGACGTGTTGTGGCTCCAGCCCGTGTCCTGGGGTGCTTGTCACAGCAATGATGCACTGGGGGATTACTCACTGCCCTTACCCTGACAGCTGTGTTTCTTCCCCTGACTGCTCCATGACCTTGGCCAGGTATGTGCTTTGTGCTTTGTGTTTTGTTGGAGGGCGTTGGGGATGTGCAAATTTCTCTTTCCCTTGCGTGACCTTCATCCCGCCTGGGTAAGAGAAGGGAGCTGTTCCATGAACAGATGGAGTGTTATTTCTAGAGGAAGGTGGATAACACAGGAAATTATTCATTCAAAACCCCTTCAGACAACTCAGATGTTTGCCCTGAGAGAGTGTTGCAAATCCTAGTGCAAATATCTGCTCACACAAACTATCCAAGTATCTTAAAAATGGTGTGTGAATGTGGAAGTCATCCACGGAGCAGAGCAGTGCCAGGGGACTTAATTGAGCCATTAAGGAAATTAGGAATAAGCAGGATTTTAAGCAGAGATATTTTTTTTGTTAGCCATGTGTTGGCAAGTTAGACTAAAAAAGGTTGTCAAGTCATAGCAGGTAAAAAAGAAGAGTGTGCAAACCAATCTGGGGATGGGTAATTCACTGCTAAAAGCAGCAAGGTTTGCTGCAAGTGGTGCTTGGCTCTTGTTATTCCTTAATGAATCGAATCTATTAGCCAGGGAAAACATCATGTTGTCTTGAAAAACAAATCATATTTGGATGCCTCTTTCCCTGCATATGTACCCATTTTAACATGAGCACACTAATTACGCTGTGGAGATGATTTTGTTATGGCAGAAATGGAGCTGAGTTTGCAGCTGGAACTGTGGAGCTCTGGAGTGCTGCTGGAATAGGTACATGGGGAGAGATGCCTTTTAATTCCATTGCTTTTCTCTTTAATATTTGCATCCCTGTGCTCCATGTGCAGCTTCACAGAGTTTCTGCTCCCTTGGGTGCAGAAAGAGCCCCGATTTTGGGGGCTCAGCAGCCTCCAGGCTCCCATGGATGCCAGAGGAGTGGTTTGAGGAATCATGTCCACAGCTCCTACACAGGTGGCAACAGGCTCACAAATTCCCAGGCTTCCTGACATGTTTCCCGATGCACAGGGAGCTGCATGAGTCATATTGCTCCGGCTCTGGTCCTTTTGGATGGAAATTATACTTTTAAATGCATTCTGTGATTACATGAGCTCGTTTGGAGGAGCTGGAACTCGAGCCATTAAGTTGAGTGGCTGCCATTACATCCCGTGTTTGCCAACAGATAATACCCAGACATGCTTCATCTGTGACAGCTTTGCCCTCTAGACTTTGAGTAGGATGATCTTGGTACAGAGCTGCTCTCTCCAGCACCATGCAGGTGCTCACTGCCCTGCAGCAGGCAGCAAATGTGGCCTCAGGTGAGGAGGGACAGGGAAGGGATGGCACAGCATGACCTGGAGAGGGGAAAGGGACAATGACACGATGGATGAGGTGACTCTGGAGGAGTCCCTGCCCATCCCGCCCTCTGGCAGGGCTCTGAGCTCACAGGGTGTGGGCTTGGGACATGGGGGTGCTTGTGGCTATTCTCACTGTGCTGCATTGCTGCTGGCTCCCTGAGCAGCCCAGGGGAACTCCTGGGTCACAATGTGCTGATGGCTTGGGAAAACACCTGGTATTAATTTTCCACCCTGTGGAGGTGTTTCCCAAGCCGTGGGCCAGCTGAGGGAGGGGGCTGTGGCCAGTGCCTGCCTTGAGTTGCTCCTGCTGAAGGGGACACTGTGGCTGTGGCACTGCCCATGACATCTGAGGAGCCATCAGCCAGTGCCTTCCATCCATTCTGGGCTGAGCTGAGCAAAGCAGCTTGGAGGGAAGGCTGCACATCCCTGTGCTGCTCTGGGCAATGCCTGTAACAGGCTTCCAGCATCCCATGGCAATCTGCAGCACAATCCCGTGCCTCTAACGAGCTTCCAGTCATTACCTGGCTCATTACCTTCCTGAGGAGAGACATTTCAGGCCAGCACTGTCCCTTCAGCTTGTAGGAGGAAAAGGTTATTCTGGTGTCAGGAAAATTAACCCATAAACACCAGAGGTTTGTGTCCAGAAAGGAGACAGAGGAGTCCTTTTTGCTTTATTCTAATAAAGGGAGAGGCCATGGGGCTTTCCCCTGGGATCTCTCAAATTTTTGGAGGCTGCAGCCTCCTTTTTATCCCAATTTCCCTCTCTCTTTCCCCATTGCTGAGGTACTTGAGAGGTCCAGATTTCCCAAACACCTGACACCTGACATTCCCTTCTAATGTATAACCCTCTCTTTTAATTTTGAATTCTTACAGAATTCATGGTTTTCCCCCGTTGCTTCTTTCATCTTCCAATATCCAGTTTCATTTATCAGCAAACAGTTTGTTTGTAAAGGCAAATATCATTTTCTCCATTCATCAATCAGTGGAATCCATTCCATTGTTTCTTTTCTCTCTCTCAGTGCTGGTTTTATCCACCAGCAGATCCACAGCTCGTTTGTAAAGACAAATCCCACATTCCTCTCATGGGGAACAAGCACATGATCAGATCATGTTCATCAATAAGAGCATGGTCAGATCCCAGCTGGCACGCAGGGACAAAGGTGTGACACAGCCCCACAGTGCCACCCCTGTGCTCTGCCCTGCCCCAGCTGCTGGATCTGCTGGATTTAGGGACAGGGATTGCTCATCCCTGTGTTCCCTCAGGATGCCCACGGCTGCTCTGTGGTCCAGGCGCTGCAATCCTGGAAATCAGGAGGAAAATTTGTGGTTTTGTTTGAATAATTCTCAAGAATATCATCATTTTGGTGGCTAAAAACTTTGTCTGGCCATTTCTTACTCTGGGTGCTCATCCTGTTTTTTTCCTTTTGCTGCTGGAAGTGGAATTGGGATTTTTCACTTGGTTTGCACAGGAGAAGCTGGATGGGTTCTGCTTCCCCCTGGCACTGCCCCTGCAGCCACCCAAAACCCAGGCTGATTCCTGGGGCCAGGTGTTGGTTGCTTTTCCAGCCATTCCTCCCTTTGTGCTTCCTTTAATTAAATTTCCTGTGAGCTCAGGGGCTGTGAAACAGTTTGTAGATTCCCCTCCTCTTCCAACAAGCCTCTCCTGGACTGTGCTAGATGAGAAACCAAGAGATGAGAACAGCAAATAAGGAGCCCAGGTGGAGAATTTAATAATTTAATCAGTGTAATTCATTCATCTGGACTTTAATCCAGCCTAGGCATTGATTTGCACTAATAACAGCCACCACTTTTTAAATACCAAGTTCTCAGTACCAAAAATAGCCTTTTTAAAAAAGATATTATCATGTTGGCCTCTTACTACAATACCCATGTATGGGAGTTATGCATTATTGAGGATTCCAGTGTTTAATGCATTGTGGTCCTACATGACACAATCCAGGCCTCTCCTTCATTATTAAATGGGGTTTTGGGGCACATTGCAGTGACTCAGTCACAAAGGGGCTCTTGCTGATGCTTCCCTGTTCTTGGACATCCAGGAGTGATTTCTGGTTTGTATTAAAAAAAAAAAATTAAAATATGCCTCAACAGCCCTGCATTTGAATTCATTTCCTTCCATGGTTTTTAGACCTGGCCAGCTGTGTCAGCTTTTAGAGGCCAGAGTATCCACACAGATTTTTGTGAGTTCTGCTCCTGTCACTTCCTTTATTTCCCTGGGAATTCCTGGTTCTGCACCCCTGGGGTGTGTCCCTGTGCCCTCAGTCCTGCTGGGACAGGCATGGCT
This sequence comes from Alethe castanea, assembly GCA_024734035.1. Classification (NCBI taxonomy): domain Eukaryota; kingdom Metazoa; phylum Chordata; class Aves; order Passeriformes; family Muscicapidae; genus Alethe; species Alethe castanea. The sequence goes on along the minus strand of JANRGV010000023.1, from coordinate 7,306,931 downwards.
TAGCTGTGCCACCAGCTCTGGTGGCACTTCTGCAGCTGCAGGGACACACATCTCATGGCTGGGATGAGCAGATCCATGTGTTGTTCCCTTTGTAAGTTGTGTTAAATAATTCAATTTACTGGGAGTAATTTGTGTGGTTTTCTCCTTAATTCCTTTCTGCTTTGGAAACTTCCACGTCCAGATGAGCAGGTGACATACATTTTAACATAAATATGCTTTAAACCATGGGTTGCTCCTGCTTTGGGGTAAAATGAGCCTGGATTTGGCATTCCTGACCTTTCCAGTCAAATCTTGATCATCCATGGAGGGGTTTTGAGGCTGAGGATTGGCTGCAGCACTGCACAGGATGGTCAGGGTGGTGTTGATGCTGTGTCCTTAGCCCAGGGCTCAGCACTCCCCAGCAGCATCTTATCCTTCTCTGTACATTCCCAGAACTGAATTTATATCTATTTAGTAAGAATTATATCTATTTAGCAATATTTCTATCTATTTAGTAATAATTATATATATTTAGTCATATTTCTATTTAGTAATAATTATATATGTTTAGTAATATTTCTGTATATTTAGTAATACTCTGTTTGCTTATCTGCCTGACTCTGCCCCTTGGGTGACTGAGAGAGAACCAAACCCCTCCTTCCCTGGGTGCTGCCTTGATGTTTCTGAGCCCAGTGCTTGCTGGGCTGGGATTTTCTGGAACTGGGAGCACTCTTTGGGAGTGCTGGCTGCTCCCCAGCCAGCATCCTGCAGGGTGGGAATCAAAGCCCAGCTCCAGCCCCCTGCTCAGGAGGGATTTCAGTACAACTCCAGGGCTTGGAGGCTGTTGGGAATGTCAGGAGTCCCTGGTGGGGTTTGTGTGAGTGTCTGAGGTTTGGATCCTGGAGGGTGTTTTTTGTTTGTGCTGGGTGCTGCAGTGAGGGATCCCTGCTGACAGCCCTGGCTCTGCTTGCTGAAGGTGCTGCTCACCCTGGAGCAGTTCAAACTTGGACTTGCAGCCCCAAATCTCATCATTTATCTGAGTTAAAGCTGATAGCGAGTGCTATTTGTAATTGCTCTGCATGAAAGATGTGCCATGAGGCAAGGGGAGGGTTAATCCTCCCAGCACAGGACATCTCATCTGCTCCATCCAAACACCTCACACCTGCCTGGGCTGTGCTTCAGTGGGGTCCCTCTGCCCTGTTAGCACCTTCCATTCTCCTCCTCACTGCTGCCAGGCTTTCACTCAGCTCTCCATCCTCAGCCCTGCCTCGGGGCTGCTGTTATTAATAGGAATGGCATGGGCAATAATCAGAATAAGGTGGGAAATGAGATTAATGCCATCCCCTGGGCTCTGCTGCTGCAGCCTGGCTGAGGCCAGGTCAGTTCCTGTCTGCCAGGTGAGATCTTCTCAAGGAAGTGGAAATCAATGAAAAATAGAGCAACCCAGTCCGAAGGAATCTTTCTGTGCTGACTCTCCACATAACATATAGATAAATAAAAGATGGATAAAGCTGTCAACCAAGTGTGGCAGCCTTCCCAGAATATGGGATATGGGAGACTCTCACTCCAATCAGCCTCTTTCAGCTGAAATCCAGTCATTAGTTAAATTCATCAAAGGGCTTGAAAGCAGAAAGGGAAATTCTTTGACTTGTGCTTAACCTTTGGGTGATTGCACCTCTTGAGAGAATGAGCAAATCAAGTGGAGCTGCCCTCCCCTGCATGTGGTGAATGAGCCGTGGGGCCATTCACTGAGATTGGGCATTATTCACTTTGTACAATTCCTGAGGAGAGGTTTAAAAATAAACACACCAGCAAAGGGACTCTGGGGAGATTATGCAAGAGCAGGAGTGCAGTGGGGTGGGCTGGGATGGGCTGGGGTGCTTCTCTTGTGCTCTTCCCTCTGTCTGCTCCATCAGCTCAGTGACCCTGTCCTGGCTGGGGAAATCAGCAGGATGTGGGGCTGAAATATGGGATGCACTACTCCCCTCCTCCTTCCATGGGCTTGGGAGTTCATGGGAATGGATCCCAGCAGAGCTGTGAGGGGATCTGGGAGCTGACTGCAGAATCCCAGCCCAGCAGGAGAAAATGAATGGGATATGGGACTGAAACATGGGATGCACTGCTCCCTCCTCACTCCCTGGGCACGGGTGTGCTGGGAATTCACAGGAGTGGATCCTAGCAGAGCTGTGGAGGGATCTGGGAGGTGACAGCAGATTTCCAGTCCAGCAGGAGAAAATCAGTGGGATATGGGACTGAAACATGGGATGCACTGCTCCCCTTCTCACTCCATGGACATGGCTGTGCTGGGAATTTAGAGGAGTGAGTGGATCCCAGTAGATCCATGGGTGGATCTGGGAGGTGACAGCAGGTTCCCAGTCCCACCAGGAGAAAATCAGCAGGATGTGGCACTGAAACACGGGATGCACTGCTCCCCTCCTCACTCCATGGGCTTGGGGATTCTCAGGAGTGGATCCCAGCAGATCCATGGAGGGATCTGGGAGGTGAGAGCAGTTCCTGTGCTGTGCTGCTGCCCCTGGGGCAGTGTGAGCTGCCTTCCCTGCAGGATCACGGGGTCCTGGAGCTCTGCTGTGTCCTATCCTTCCCCTGAGCATTGATTTCTGTGAACACCAGCCCTGTGTCTCCTCTGAAGCTGCTTGGGCTGCCTCCATTGTGGAAGGGCCTGGTGCACACAGTGTGGGAAATGCTGTTGTGGTTTTACAGGGCTTTTATGTTGTCTGAATAAAGGGCATCTCCGAACAAGAACAGTTTGAACAAATGGCATCCACTCACCACATTTCCCCCCCTTCCCCTCACAGCCTGCTCCTATTCCTGCATCCTGCTCCTGTGGAGGAGGACACAGTTTATGTAACTCTGATTTGAAAGGGAACTACCCAGAGCTCTCATTTTTTACTGTTACAACTCTACTGATGCAGTAATAAATGATCCAGCAGAGAAGCACTTTCCTGCCTTAAGATTATTCATATTCCCAGAGACCCTGGTCCTGGAAACTTTGAGGTCCTTGAAGTTTTCTGAGGAGATGGTGAATGATGATAGATTTATTTGGGTTTTTTGGGGAATGTGGCTTTTCATAAAGTGCATTTTGGATTAGTGAAAAGCTCTGTGCTGAAAACTCAGGGTGGAATCTTGTGGGCTTGCAGTGATTATTTATCCCTGGAAGAGGTATGGACAGGTGAGAGTGGCTTTAACGGCCCTTTTGTGCCCATTTCTGTCTCTAGGAGACCACTAAACCACTGATTTCTTCTTCAGGTTGGCCCATAAGAAGCCAGTAAGTGTTGCTGAGTTGGGAATATTTAACAAAATGTTGCAGTAGTGGCTGAATTCACTCAAAGATGTTTAATCCTCTCCTGCCTCACTGCAGGCAGGGGCTGAGGTGGAGCAGATGTTCCTGTCCAATTGTGCATCCTGGCTTGGGAAAATGCACCAGATTGGAGGCAGAGCTCACCCATTCCCCAAAATAATCTTCCAGTTGGTCCTGTCATGTGGAGCTGGAGCAAAGTCCCTGTGCAGGGACAGGGCTGGGTCATGGCTCAGGGATTTCAGCCCTGCAGAAGTTGTAACCCTGGCTCAGAGGTGACTCTGTGAATGTGCTTTGGGAAGCCACCCCAGCTGCTGTTCCTGGGCTTTTTTCATCAGGATGTGCTGTGGATACAGGCTGAGAGGAATTCCCCTTCCCTTCCTCTCCTTTGCTGGGGTGGATTTGCTCCAGACCCACTCCAGTAACAGGGTCAGACAGAATCCTGTAACAGGAGCTGGTCCTGTTACTCCTTTTACTCTTTATTTTCCTGCTCACTTTGATGGGGGCAGTTGTTTGATCTTGATAAAGGTGCCACAAAGGCATGGCTGGAAAAGAAAATTGTGAACTCTGGAGCTAAAATCCCACTTTTGAGCACCTCCTGTGTATTCCTTGGAAGCTCCTCTTTGGCATTAATGACACATTAAAGCCCTTTGGCTTTGGAAAGTGCAAGGGGAGAGGGAGACGGGGGATTTTTGGCCAGATGGACCTTTCTGAGCTTTCCCAGGGCAGAGTTCAGCATCCCTGGCACGTGCTGTCAGAGTCCCCTAAAACCCTTTTTTTACTGTTTGCTGCTGTTGTAATTTTATTTTGGCAGCACCTCTGATGGAATTCTGTATTTCCAGTGGCCAGGTTCCAGCCTGGAAGTGACACCAGACAAGAAGAGAAAGCAAAATCCTCCCAGCCCTTGAGCAGGAATGGGTTCATTCCTGTCCTCTGGCTTTGCTCACTGTTTTAAAGCACTCACCTGCTGTGTTGCTGTGTTGGGAGTGTCTTGGAGGAACATCTGGAGAGGGAGGGTTTGTGACTGAGTTGTTGGAGGTTTGCTGTGGAAATTTGTGGAGAAAATCCCTGGGAATGCTGAGGCTGTGGTGCTGGTTATTCAGGAATAACACACCCTGTTCTTAGTGTGCATGGAATCAGAGAGAGCCCTGTCTTTGTGCCCTTTTTCTTTCCTCATAAAATCCATTTGTTTGTGGTGCTGGGGTGTGGAAGTGGCCCCTCCTCTGTGCCCTGGAATTTCCCTCTGGGGAATTAAATTTCCCATGGTTTGTTGGAGCAGTGCCTGGTGCCCAGCCCACACAACATCCCAAGAATTAATCTTCTCTTCAGCCCACTGAGAAAGGTTTTCCTCCACCCCTCAAAGTGCTCTGCAGGCTCCTGTAAAGCAGGAAACATCATTCTCAGGTCTGTAGTTCCCAAATGCTCCTGGGCATTTCTGCACTGATGTTCTGAGGTGAAAGCATTGAGGAATTTTCTCTTTGGGCTCTTTACTTTGAACAAGCAATTCTGACAGGAATAATTGATTTTAATAGCAAGTAGAACTTCCAGCTGGCAGCCAGGCAGTGTTCAGGGGATGTCAGACTCAATGTCCTTGTCACCTGCTGCATTTCTTCTCACTGCTTCTCTTTTCCTATGGCTAGGACACTTTCCCAAATATCTAAGTTCTAATTTTTATAAATTTACAAGGCTTGAGATGTTGTGAATTTTTCTGGTGGGCACAGAAAAATAACTTTATTTCCCTCAACCTTCACCTTACAGAAAACTGCTGTGTCTGGGAGAGTGTGCTTTAATATTTGACCATTCCTGTAGTGATAATTATTCTTAAATTCCATTCTTTGGTTTTGGCAATGGCCAAATCATAGATGAGATGAACATAAAGATGTGGGAAATGTAAACTTCTGTCTCAGCCAGTTAAACACAGGGTGATTTCTGGGGCATGATTCACCTGGCTGGAAGGTAGACTGCTGAAATAGCTGGGATGAATCACACTCCAGATGTGTCTCTTTCTCTTCACTGGCTATCAGGGAGTCCAGATGACTCCCTCAGCTGCAGAGAATCTGACTTTATGGCAGAGAAATTCCTTTCACAGTCTTTGGCTGAATATCTCTGACCACTGCACTAAGCTCAGCTTTAAAGCTCAGAGGCGTGAACTTTGTGGAGTTGAAAAGCTCCTGTGTTGAATTCTCTGAGAAAATAATATTTCATGCTGACCTTTCTCCAGTTTGTCGTCTCCTGCTGCTGCAGATGTCAGGTTCTGTCTCCATAACCCTGCCCTGAGAGAGCTGGATGGCTCCACGGATGCAGCAAGATGTCTTGCAGGATAAATTAAACTGGATCTTTTCATTTTAGGCCCTGACATTTTCTCAATGGGCTCAGCACGTGGCATGGCTGGAACTCCAGCTCTCATCATCCTTTTGGTGCAGGCTGAGCTGGAGTTGTGTTGCAAAAGGGCAAGGCCTGCTTGCAGGATTCCTGGGGTGTGGATCCCTTCCTTGGGCTGAGAGCAAGGAGCAGGGGCTGGGCAGGGCTGATCAGTGAGAACCAAGCCCTTGGAGCCTTTCCCCTTGAGGTGAAGCACCTTGCAAAGCTCCTGAAAGCACCTTCCAGACCTGGGGGCAGCACAACAAGGCCCAGTGTGACCCCCTGTCCCTTGGTGTCTGTCCTGGTTTGAAGGACAGGTGTCTGCCAATAAAGGCAGGAGCTTCTCTTTGAAATGGAGAATGTAAACCCC
>JANRGV010000023.1:7259454-7269667 GCA_024734035.1 Alethe castanea | reverse complement strand
ACTGGGGGCTCAGCGTGTCACTGGGGGCTCAGCGTGTCACTAGGGGCTCAGGGTGTCACTGGGGGCTCAGGGTGTCACTGGGGGCTCAGTGTGTCACTGGGGGCTCAGGGTGTCACTAGGGGCTCAGGGTGTCACTGGGGGCTCAGGGTGTCACTGGGGGCTCAGGGTGTCACTGGGGGCTCAGCGTGTCACTGGGGCCTCAGGGTGTCACTGGGGGCTCAGGGTGTCACTGGGGGCTCAGCGTGTCACTGGGGGCTCTGGGTGTCACTGGGGGCTCAGGGTGTCACTGGGGGCTCCAGGCAGCTCCCAGCCAGCCCACATCCTGTGACCTTGTGCTCCCATTCCTGCTCACCAAGGACTGGGGCTCTGCCTGCTGAAGAAGAGAGGAGTCAGCTTTCCTTGGGCTGCCTCTGGATGCTGCACTGAAAGCCCTGGGTGTGTCTGGGGAGGGTTTTTTGGAGGCTTATGGGACAAAACTCAGGTTGGAAAAGGTGTCAGGAGTCAGGGCTTCTCTTGGCCACTCTGCTGCTGTTCAGTGCTCTGTCTGCCACTTCAGAGCGACTAAAGTTCAGCCTCTTCCTTTTTCAGCAGGGTTTGTCTTAACTCACAGAAGGATACCGATGATCCAGCCTCTGTGGGAGTTGGAAAAAAATGGAGAGGAAGAAAGGAAATTTTTTTCCTGGTTCTGTGCAGATTTGGAGGCATGGGACTGGGACAGACATTTGGGGAAGTCTGCCTGGAGCAGGGGTCAGCATGTGCTGGGGGAGCCACGGTGGCAGTGGAGCCCAAAAGCCAAGGTCCCTCTTTGCCCCCCACCCTGAGCCCCTCAGTGGGGACCAGGAGAAGACAATTTGTGCTCTTCAGAGAGGTACAACTGTGCCAGGACAAGAAAAGCCTTTGGGGGTTCAGAGGTTCTGCCCTGAGGCTCCAGGCTGGAGGACGTGCCACGTGCCAGTCCCAAACCCTTTGCAATCTGTATTTCCCAATTTGCTCACCCCAAGCAGGAAATGAGCTATTTCTAGCCTATAGACTGGATATAGAAATTATTTTCCCCACATAAGAAATGCAATACAAACCCCATCATTTCGGATCTGGATGTTTTTGGGTTACGTTGCTTGCAGGGACTGCACAGTTTGGATTCAGCTAATCAAGTAGAAGTGTTTACAGAGCCCTCTGTGTGTCCTCAGGCTTCAGATGCTACCACAGGAGCAAAAGACAAAGCTGCCTTGCTATTTTTAGCAGCCAGTCTCTCCTAAGCTCGCCCCCTCTCCTTAAGCTCCCATCCATAGGCTTGTGGGAATCTTCTTCATGCAAGCTCATGTGTATCCAGGAAAGCTCCCAATTCCTGGAGCTGCTGTGTTTTCTTGTCCTGGGGCTCGTGTCCCCCTGGGCTGTGGCAGCAGCTCTGTGTCCAGGCTCTGGGCAGGCTGCAGCAGGACCCTGCTGGGGCCCTGGGTGGGCACAGCCCACCCCAGTGACCCCTCGTTAGCCCCTGGGCCAGCACAGGCACGGGAGAGAGGCAGGGATGTGCATAAAGCCCTAAGGCAGTTTGGGAGTCTGTGCTGCAGCTTGGTGATGCAGTGACTTAATGGAGCTGCTGTTGTCACAGGGCCCAGGGACGCAGAGCTCGCTCCCAGTCAATGCTCAGAGGTTAATTACACATTTACCTGAGCAGCACCTTGAAATCCTCATCAGGACTAGGGGGGACTCCTGGCTGCCTTGGCACTGCAAGTGTGAGCAGCACCACAAGTGTGTGTCTAGCTGGGTGCCCCCCATAGCTGGCTGAACCTTGACAAGCTGTTCGCTGGGATTTTTGGGATGCTCCCGTCTCAGAAATTGGTTCCAGCTTGGTATCAAAGCCAGAACCGCAGTAGTTCACGGCCAAAAAGGAAAAAAAAAAAAAAAGCTTTTCTCTGTCTTGCTCCTGAATGCTGCTCCTTACCTTTCAGCTGGAGCCATCCTGCCTCCTTCCACCGTGCTCCACCGAGATGCCCACAGGGCAGGTGGTGGTGAATTCACCCTTTTTTAATAAATAGATTTTAATTAACTTTTTAAAAAGTCCAGCTCATTCCAATTAGTGGAGGGTGACTGCATTTGTTCTCTCTGAGAGTGGGAGAGAGAGAGAGCACTGTGTTTTCAAGACCATCTGCTCATGAATCCTTAAAAAAAAAAAAACTCGGAGAGGAAAACAAGCGTTGGCCGGAGGCAGGGAAGGGTGAGGGCACTCTGGCAGCCAGCAGGGAGCCCTGGCCAGCTGGGGGGGGCCACACTAGCCACAATGGTCCTGGCAGGATTTTGGAGCTGGGCAGCTCTGATGGGTTATGGGAGAAGGCACTGGCAGTGCCTGGATGAGGGAGGAGAGGGGCAGCAGTGCAAGGGCTGAGCCTCAGGGATGTGGAACTGATGTCCCAGTGTGTCCCAGAGTTTTGTAGCTGGCTGGAGATTTCAGGAGGAAAAGTGCTTTGGGGGGATGTTTTAAAGGGAGGGCATGCAGGGAATCTGAATTCCAAGTGTGTCTAGGGTGGGCAGGAGGAAGAGGCTTTGTTTTCCTGATGCCACCAGCAACTGCAGCAAGATCCAGGGGTCTGGGGGTTCCTGGAGAGGGGAGTGGGGGCAGTGCCTGGGCAGCTGTAGGGACCACGTAGATGTTTCAAGCATCCACACCTCCTTCACTCATTCAGAATTATCCCCCAGTCCCAGTTTCTGATCTGAAATCAGATGGGGTGTCTTTGAGAGCTGCAGAAGGGCCAAAAAACCTTACAAACTTGTCAGAGCAGCTGCCTCAGCCTGGCTCCCTGTGCCCTGCAGGGGGACGATATCTTGGACCGCAGCTCGGAGCTGATCTACACGGGAGAGATGTCCTGGATTTACCAGCCTTATGGACGGAACCAGCAGCGAGTTTTCTTCCTCTTTGATCACCAGATGGTTCTCTGCAAGAAGGTAAGGACACAGCTGAGGGCAGGCTGTGGGCAGGCTTGCCAGTGCAAAGTGGGTTTCAGGGCACGGTGGCTGCTGGCTGCACGTGTGGAGAGCCCTGAGGAAGGACAATCCACATGCTCGGGGTGGGGAGCACGCTGTGGCAGAGGGATTTTTGTGCTCGCAGCAAATCCAGCCTCTGCTTGCTCTTTTCATGCTATTATCTCATGTGCCCCTGGTTTGGCTCGTTGCCTCCCTTCTCGTTTTAGGTTTTGGCTGCAGTGTATGATCTGGGATTAGATAGCCCTGCAATTCCTGTATGAGCTGCAGAAGCTGGCACTGGGGCTGACAGCCCAATTGCTGCATTGAGATGGTGATGAGCAGCAGCCAGGCTGTGCTGGGTGTCTGTGCTGGCGCTGGGGAAAGGCTTTTGAAGCCTCATCCTCCTGTCTGTGCCACGCTGGGTTTTACAGAGCCCCTCCCTGCCCTGGAACCCATGGAAAGGTGGGAGGGCAGTGCAGGATGCTGGTGCTGTGTGCTGTGGTGTTGATAGCAGCAGGTGAGCTGTGACCTGTGTCCCACTGAGGTGTCCCCAGCTCTCTGTCACTGTGTGACACAAGGGGACAGAGCTCAGTCCTGCCTGTGGCAGCTCAGGCTTTGCTGTCACTGCCAGCAGCTGTGCAGGGGTGTCCCTGGGGCAGCACAGGGCTCTGTTCCTGTCTCAGCTGCTGGGCTCAGGACAGGCTGGGCCTGGCAGCTCTGAGCAGACAGGCAGGGCATGGGTGGCTCCTGACTCAGCGCTGCCCCCTGCGCGGCCCGGGCGCTGCCGTGGGTGGCTCTGGCTCCTCCTGAGTCATGGCTGACTGAAATTCTGCCTTCTGCAATGCCTGGGCTTGTTCTTCCCCCTCCTCGTTGCTGTGCCTTTCTCTCCTTGCCCCTGTACAGGAACAGCCCCAGAGTAGCAGTGAGAGCTGTGATGAGTCTGCAGGTGCACGGCTGGTTTCCTTCTTAATGTCACCTCCTCCTCTTTGGCTGTGACCCTGAATTTCCAATTCAGAAGGCAGCATTCAGTCTGGCTTGCACTGGGTATGGAGCATTGCCTTAACTCTGGGAAAATCAGGGCTGGGATTTCCAGCCCATCAGCAGGAGTGGAGAGTGCTCAGCAATTCACAGCAGGCTGCAGGGTTCCATCAGAGTTCAGACAGTGTTAGGGTGGCACTGCCCCCTCCCTGCTGCATGAAAAAGGCATTTTGGGAGGTGTGGAGATGCTGCATGAGAGGGGCCAGCATGGAGAGCATCCCATATACAAAATAAATGTGAGTGGTTTGCAGTCTGTGCTGTTTGAGCTCCCTGACAGATCCCAAGAGGCAGGGTCAGCTCTGGGAAGCAGCATTTACCTCGAGGTTTGGGAATCTGGGGCTTCCTTACCCTCTGCTCTAAAACTGAGGGATGGAATATGATCCACACACCCCTGAGAGCAGCTTTGGAACCACTTAGGATGGCACATCTCAGTGAATCCTCCGAAAATCTGCATTTGTGGGTTTTCTTCAGGTGTAATAAATTAATAGGTATGGTACATCCCTCATCACGACACAGTCTATATGAAAATACTTTTTAAAAAAATTATTATGGTTGATTTTTATCTCTTTGTTGGCCCAGAGAGATTTTTAATAGAAATGAGGAGCTAACTCCTTATTTAAATATGCCACAGATGCTTCAGTTTGATGAAGGCATGGGAGATATCCCAGGTGGCTTTAGAAGGCAAACACAATTTCAGACAGGATCCCTCACTCCTCCAGATCTTTGCAGTTACCTGCTCATCCTCCTCTCCCTCCTGACCTGTGAAGGTGTTTTTGAGCCTTGTTCACCTGCAGGTGAAGGTGAGAGTTTGTTGGTTTTTTTTTTTTTTGCTGGCCCACCCAGTGTTCCTGTGTAAGGAGCACTGTTGGCTGTGCAGGTTGTAGTGGTTTTGGTTTACTAATCTGAATTTTTTTTTCTGTGAGATAGGATTAAGAGGAAGGTAAAACAGGCTTAACTTTAAATGGTATAAAGAGAAACTTAATTGCTAGAAACTATAAGAAAAAAGAATAAAACTATAGACCACTTCCCCCACTTCTTTCATACTAAAAACATACAGAAAACAACTTAGTCAGTTTACCATCTTCAAAATAGTTTTTCACCAGTTTATTTGGGAGAGGAGACTTTTTGTTTAGTCTGTGGAGATTTCTCTATAAGAAATAGTTTTTAGTTCCTGAATGCATTTCCATGACCACCACACCTTTAGAGACCTGGGTTAGGAGATGTGTGATTACCCAGGGCTGCACTCAAATCTGCTTGAAGTTGTTGTTTCCACCACTTATTATTATTTATTGTTACTTCCCAGTACTGAAGTCTTCCTTCCAAGCAGGAAAGCTGCACTGAGGGCTGCAGCTGACACCATGGCAGGCCCCTCTCCCTGCTGCCAAACACCTTGCAGAGATCACTTCCACAAAAACAGTTTCTAAGTTTTACTGATAAGTCTCTTTGGCTTAGATTTTGCCACCAGAGACAGTGCTGGCCACTTCCTGACATCAACACTGAATTTTTTCCCGGTGCCAGGCAGTGAGGAGTTGACTCTGATGATGCTTGAGGGTCCCTTCCAGCTCAGGATATTCCATAATTCTGTCAGGTGGGCATGGAAACGACCAAAGAGAACACAGAGGCTTGGTCACAAAGTGTGAAATGAAGTTTTTAGAGCCCAGTGTTTGATGAGATGAAATGGCCTCATCAGGCATTTCAGGGTTCAGCACACTGAGTGCTGGAACACCAGTCTGGATGCTGCAGTTCCTGATCCAGAGCCACTGGCAGAGCTCAGGATCCAGGTTTTCCTCACAGAGCCAGGTAACCTTCAGCTGTTGGATCAATGTGAAACTCTCCCAGTGAATTTCTGCCCATGTTTCCTGGGACACTGCCGTGGGCATGAGGACAAAGTGGTGCCTTTCCCAAGGAGTTGGTTGGTAACTGAGGGCTGCTTTTTGGGAAGGCAGAAGGGAATAGGCTGGGCAGGAAGCAAGCAGTGCCTCACTGTGCCTTGCCATATGTGTATAATCAGGAGAAAAATGCCTATTCTGGGATGCTGGCCATAATTACCAAGAAATGAAGGCAATCCTGGATGATGGTAACGCTAAAAGATGTTGCCTTAAAGGCACAGAGTCCACTTTCCTTATCACCCTGAAGTTGAGAGAGTTTGACACTGAGATGCTTTAGATTTGCAAATCATGGTGTTTAACATCCAAGCCTGTGGCACACAGCGTTAATTGTGAGCACTTTGGGGATGCTTGAGGTTCTTAGCAGATGAGGATCTTCTTTTTTCTGTTCTGGGTAATAATTTGAATTCTCTCAAGGCCTCCAGGGCACTGTGGCATGAGGCTGGGAATAGCAGTGTGAAGGAGGAAGGGTTAACAGAGTCACTGCTCTAAATTCCACTTTTCTTTCCCCAATAGCTGAGCAGTCTTTGATGGGGCCCCATGTTTAGTGTTTCCTGACAGCACAGAAAGATCAGTGACTGCATGAAACACATTGAGTTTTCATTTGTGCTCTTTATGTGTCTCTTGTAATCAGGAGGCAATGCAAGCTCCAGCTTGTGGTTTATTGCTGTTGCTGTCTCCCCTTGAGCTGCCTGAGCAAAGCAGGTTGGATGGGAAGCAAAATGAGAGCAGTTAATAGCCAGAAACAGCAGAGATGGAGTAAAGACAATAATCCTGTCAGACTCCACTGCAGGCCAGGCTTCCAAATAAAAGAGACATTTCTGAGTCCTTTCAGTGGAGGAAGGTCTGGCTCCCATGGAGCTTCTGTTGGAAACACCGAGGTGATCTCTGCACCAAAACAACGACCCTGCTTTTATTGCAGGCTAAAGAGGGTCTGTGGGACCAGCCAGAAATCTTGTTTGCAGACTGAGGCTCCCGTTATTACTTTAAGTGGGTTTTTGACTTCATCAGCACCTCCCAGCTCTTCTCTTGTTCCCCAGTAACACAGATCTCCCAAAAATGCCACGTTTTGGGTCAGGCCCAGCCTGCAGCAGGGTGGGGGTTTGGGTCAGGCTGGGTTTCAGCAGCTCAGGAGAGACTCAGTGCTGCCCTGGGGTGTCCTGTGCAGGCCAGGAGTTGGACTCTGATGATCCTTGTGGGTCCCTTCCAACCCAGGGTATTCCATAATTCTGTCAGGTGGGCATGGAGACGACCAAAGAGAACACAGAGGCTTGGTCACAAAGTGTGAAATGAAGTTTTTGGAGCCCAGTGTTTCCCCAGCCCCACTGACAGACCCCTGTGCTCTTGCCCAGCTGCTGCTGTCTGCAGGATTCTGTGGGAGCACACAGCATGGGAGGGAGTTTGGATCAGCCAGCAGAGAGCCAGGGAAGGCAAATCCAGCAATTAACAGGGTGTCAATTAAAGCCAATCATGAAACAGCACTGCAGCTTTCAGCCAGGGGTACTCCAGGGAAGAAAACATTCCTGTGAAGGTCCCAGGGCCTGCAGTGGTGGGTGAGGCTTTGCAGGGCTGTGCAGGTGGCATGCCCTGGGTGGTGGCACAGGGGGCTCATGGCACAATGTCACAGGAGTTTCATGGCACAGTGGCACAGGGGGCTCATGGCACAATGTCACAGAGTGCTCATGTCACAGTGTCACAGGGGGCTCTGGCACAGTGTCACAGGGGGCTCTGGCACAGTGTCACAGGAGTTTCATGGCACAGTGTCACAGAGGGTTCATGGCACAGTGGCACAGGGGGTTCATGTCACAGTGTCACAGAGGGTTCATGGCACAGGGGTTCATGGCACAATGTCACAGAGGGTTCATGGCACAGTGGCACAGGGGGCTCTGGCACAGTGTCACAGGAGTTTCATGGCACAGTGGCACAGGGGGCTCTGGCACAGTGTCACAGGAGTTTCATGGCACAGTGGCACAGGGGGCTCATGTCACAGTGGCACAGAGGGTTCATGGCACAGGGGTTCATGTCACAGTGTCACAGGGGGCTCGTGTCACAGAGGGTTCATGGCACAGGGGTTCATGGCACAGTGGCACAGGGGGCTCATGCTGACCTGGAACCTTCTGCCCTTCCACTGCCTGGGGGGAGCAGAGAGGGAAGAGCAGGATCTGGAGGAGCCAGCAGGAGAAGTGCTAAAATCCAGACAGGGCTGAGTTTAGGCCTCCACCATCTGTGTGGTTGTCTGGGCAGGGATCAGCTTTAGCCTCCTGTGACCATACAGATCTGCAGAATGCTCTGCAGAACACTCTGGCCTCCCTTACTGCTCCTGGAATTGCAGTGGGTGGAAATTTGGCCTGGAGCAAACCTCCAGTGCTGAAAACTTCCCCCTGCTGCTGTGGCCTTTGATGGGCACCGTGTGAAGCCCCTGGGAGCAGCTGGAGATGCCAGCAGAGCACAAGGGTTTCCCATCTCCTGCTTTTGGAAAGGCACTCAGCCTGAGCTGCTCTGCAGCCAGAGCATTGGGCTCGGGCTGGAACCAGAAATGCCAGAGCTGCTGCACTGAACCCATGGAATGAAAATAGCATTGCTCAGCCCTCCCCCTCTGGGATCCCACACTGCAGCTCCATGAGGATGAATCAAACATCTCTTCCCAAGCTCAGGAGACAGACAGTGCTGAATAATTTGGCAGGGATGTGCCGACCTCCCCGGCACAGCTGTCCTTGTGCAGGAGGAGTTACATAAACCCAGAGCAGCAGCTCAGCTCCCCTGGGACACCCCTGCCAGGGCTGGGGTGGGAACTGAGTGCCTGTGAGGGGTTTTGGGGTGCTGGGACATCCCCCTGTCCCTGATAGGATCCATCCTTCAGCTCCTGAACTGGCTGCGCTGAGCAGATCCCATTTCTCTCAGCCCCAGTACTGTGTCCAGGGGTTCAAGCAAAGCATCCAAACTCTTGGCAGATTTATCTTCTGCTATCAAGGATAATTAGGACAAAAACACTCCAAAGGGTTCACTGAGCTTTAGGGTCTCATTTGGATTGAGGAGAGGCCCAGTGTGGTGCTGCTCTACCATGTGTCACTATCACTGTTCCATCTGAACACTCAGGCCACTGTGGGGTTAAATTAAATGTACAAATATTACAGAAAACTGTCCCCTCAGTGTTCATGAAAAGCAGGCTGGGCTACTTTCATCAAAGGTAAATTAGACTTCAAAAATGTAGGCTCAGAGTCTTTTTTTTGTAAGAAGTCAAGGAAGGTTGAAAGCCCTCATGACTAAAGTTACCCAAAGACATGGCACAGTGGCAGCGTGCCATGCTCTCATTGCTCACGGCAGGCTGGCAGGGGAGAGGGAGAGAGAGCAGGAAAAGCAGGACAAGTTTCAGGAGTACACTGGAAAACTGCTCTGCAGTCAGTGCCCAGGGCAGTGGGAAATCACAGACAGGGGTCTGTGACCCACCCACACCTCAGGGCAAAGGCAACTCAGCCTCTTCCAAAGCTCTGCCTTTGCCAGGCCCTGAGCTGGTGTCTGGGTGCAGTTTTTGTGTCCTTGTTTTAGTCCTTGCCTAATTCCAGCCCCAGCTGTTCACTGGTTCAGCTGTTCCATGGGCAGGGCTGGCCTGGGCTGGGTCTGTGTGGACGTGGGGAGCTCCTCATCTCTGCTGGGGTGATCTGCAGGGATTTCTGCTTTTCACCCCTGCACAGACACCCCAGATACCATCCTGGGCATCCCTGGGAGCTCCTGGAGCTCTGGCAGCCTCGGGGCTGTGCCCAGCACCCTCTGGGGAAGAACCTTGCCCTAAAATCCCTAAAATCCAACCTAACCCTGCCCTGGCCCAGCTCCAGCCATTCCCTGGGAGCTGTCCTTGTCCCAGGGAGCAGAGACTGGAGCTGTCCCTTGGGAGGATGTCAAAGGAGCACCAAAAAGCTACATGTGCAGTGGGGAACCTGTAATGGGCTATTCTGAGGCTGGCACCTCCTGTCCTGTCAGCTCCTGGGAGGGATCTAATGACTCAGGGCTGGAAATGGCTCTTTCTGCATTTGTGTTTCATGGATGGTTTGTTTTACACAGGAGAAGCAGGGTGTGACCTAGCACAGGGTAAACCACAGCTCCTGAGAAAAGGCACCATCCCAAATCCAAACCTTTGCTTCAGCCTCCCCATCCAGCCCTGTGCACCACACACTCAGGGGTTCATAGGAGGAATCTGAAACTCCTGGAATGGGATGAAGGTCTGTGTCCTGGTTTGAAGGACGGGTGTCTGCCAACAAAGGCAGGAGCTTCTCTTTGAAATGGAGAATGTAAACCCCCTCCCTTCAAATTATTATAATTTTGAAATTAAGGGG
>JANRGV010000023.1:7232370-7254708 GCA_024734035.1 Alethe castanea | reverse complement strand
CAGCTTCATCCGGACATGCAGAGTCTTGAGCCCTCGGTTGCACATGTAACAGTCAAAGGGGGAGGGAACAGCTCCCATGTCTATGGAAATTGGAACAGAATTCCACAAAAATCACAGAAAATTCCACAGCAATATTGGTGTTTTGCATTCAGCAAAGCCAAACATGCCCTCATCTCCAGCAGTTCTGAGTGGAATGAGTGGGAAGACACCCGAGCCAATCTCTGTTCCTCATCTTCCACATTGGGGAGCCAATTAATGAGCCCAATTAACAGGCTCAGGCCTCAAGGATTACATTTATTGGACACAGTGTACCTTCACTGTTGGGCCCAGCTTTCAGCATCACTTTTCCCTCCCTCATCTCTCCCAGGAATTCCCTGCTGAGCTCAGGCTCTCAGTGAGATCTCACCACAATCCCTGTCTCCTTTTCCCTCTGCAGGATCTGATCAGAAGGGATATCCTGTATTACAAAGGGCGCATAGACATGGATAAATATGAAGTGGTGGATATAGAAGATGGGAGAGATGATGACTTCAATGTCAGCATGAAGAATGCCTTCAAACTGCATAACAAGGAGACTGAGGAAATGCACTTATTCTTTGCCAAGAAACTGGAGGAGAAGTTACGATGGCTTAGAGCTTTCAGAGAAGAAAGGAAGATGGTAAAAGAAGATGAAAAGATAGGTGAGGAATGTGGAAATGAATCTGAAAGGAGGTTGTTGGTAGTGCATAATTTAGCCCCAATGGGTGGAGGAGCCCACATTTTCTTTGTGGTAGAACTGAAATGTCCTTGGTTGCTCTCCTAGTCATAAATAGGTTCAGCTCAGTTACTGTTCTTTTTGGCCCTCAATAAACAAATTCTGCCCATAGCTCAAGCCTGGAGCTCTGTGGGTGTGTAGGAAAGGGAAGTCTTTGGCCATCAGGGTCTCCTGGCTGCATCCCCCTGCTCTGGTTAAGGATATTTTGTGCAGAGGGGAGGCAGCAAAGTCAGTGAGAGCCCCTAAACTGACTGTGACCAGTGTCACTCCAGGCTCAGCTCTAAAGCACGGGGCATTTTTATGACATAAATAGAAATGGCTCTAATCTTCCTTTCCATCCAGCCCCTGCAGAGTGAGATTAGAAAGAGGCCAAGGAAGAGCTGCTTTTCATTAGAACACCCAGAGCGTTCCGTGTTTGCAAACAGTGCAGAGCATCCCCTCCCCAGAAGGAAAAGGAGGCTTTGTGAGCAACTTCTGAATTGTGTTTGCCGTGTTCCCTTTTCCAGGCTTTGAAATTTCTGAGAATCAAAAGCGGCAAGCGGCAATGACAGTAAAGAAAGTCAGTAAGCAAAAAGGTAACCGGCAACACGCTCTGTGCCTGGTGATGTGAGGGTGGAGCGGGCTGGGCTGAATCCTGCTGGGTTAGGATCCAGCATCCCCTCAACTTCCCCCTCCCTTCTCTTTTTTATATCAAATACCGTTTGTGCTTTGTATCCTTCCTTAATGTATCTGTGGGCCAAATTAATCTCTGGTCGAGGGTGGTTGAAAGCCAAGGGAGCTGCACCAGAGATGAATTTGATCTCGTGTCTCCAGTCTGATGTCCAGAAACTGTCCCTGGGGGCAGAAATCTATCTCAGTTGTTTATCTCAGGCTGAAATGGGAGTGAGTGCGGAGGTGTGTTGAGGTTCTGCTAATTCCCAAAGTCTCCCATTAGCAAAAAAAAAAAAAAAAAAAAAAAAAATTGCTAAAATGCTGGAACTGGAGAGGGAGTACCCCTTTCCTGCTGCTGGAAAGGAAAGGGACACTCTTGTTTCCTGGGGCTGCCTGTAACTTTTTAAAGACAGCACAGTAGCATCAACTCTAGGAAATAAAGTATTTTAGTAAAGACCTTGTATCTCTGGAATGTCAGATTCATTTCCCCAGCCAGGCAGGCTGCAGCCAGCTGAGCAGTGCCCTGCCTGGGCTTAGGCAGAGTCTCAACTGGCCTGAGCCAGCGTTAATTCTCTCTCGCAATAACTCTTGCAGCTACAGGTTTGGAAATTCTCAACACAGAGGGAAGGTCAGAGAGGTCATTGCTCAAGTTCTCCAAAGCTTCACACAGTCATGGATGTATTGATTTGTTACCAAAGTACCCTAGCACAACCAGGCCTATGAGTGGGTTTGGAGAGAGCTCCTCAAGGCTTGGCTCAGGTCAGGTGCAGGCAGGTTGGTCTCTGCTCTGCGCAGGTGTTTTGGGGGTTTTTGCAGAAGTTGAAGGAGCTCTTTGCTTTCTGCCTCACCTGTGTGTTGTCTACTGGCTTTGCTGGTGCAGGAGTTGTTTGCCAGGCCAGCTGTGACCTCCTTGGTTTGCTGTGTCTCTCCATTGTCATCAGTCTTCTCCTCTCTACTAATTTCTTCTGTTGTCTCCTGAGATGTTCTCTAAGAAAGCTCTCCTGGCCAGATGCTCTAAGCTCAGAGTGTGCACACCCAGAGCAGGCCCAGGTGCCTCCCAGTGTCCCCTGTCCCAGCCCCTCAGCACCTGCATGTCTGTCCCTGGGCACAGGAGCATCCACAGGGCTCGTGGAGCTGCACCCTGAGAGAGCCTGACCTGCATGACTGCCCTGACAACACCAGGTCCACTTATTGCCAGCTGCTCACTTCACTCTGTTATTAATTAATAGAGGTATTAATTAATAATTGTGCTGTTCAGCCAGTCAGGGACACAGTTCAGAGGTGCCTGAGCATGCCTGCCAGAATTCCCACGTAATTCACTGGACTTGCATCCTGACAAATACAATCTGCCTGACAGGACTTGTGTCTCACACAGCAATTGCTCTCTGTCTGCTCTCTTTGTCTTTCTCTCTCTTTCTCTCTGAGATGAAAAAGGAGGGGTTGTTATCTTGGGCTTCTTGGACTGTGGAATTCATTAGCTCCTAGAACAACAGTCAGCATTTCTTCAGTGAAGAACAAGCTTAGGCTGGGGCTCTGGCAGTTCTTTTTATGGGATTAAGTCCTCGAGCCAGACAGAAGTTCAGTCACAGCCCAGCGCTGAGTTAAGCACAGCCTGGTTGGTTTTAGGATGTGAAATGTGAAAAATAACAAACAGGGTCATTAAAACAGTAGCTCTGTATGCTTTGCCTTGCACTGTGGTGATCATAGCCCAGTCTCAGGGTGATTAAATTAAATATTGACACTGAGAACTCTTAGTTTTGGTACTCTGGGGTTTGTCTTGTGCCCAAGAGCCAACGAGAGGTGCAGGGCTGCCAGAGCTGCTGGCACTGCTCAGGGGAGAGAGGTAGGAGGAAACTCCTGAGGGCTTTTGGTGACTGATTTTTAAAATCCTGCCCCGTGCATTTGACAGATATTGACAACATTTTGTTTTGCCAAGACCTTGGCAGCACTTGGGGCTGCAGGTGTGCCCGTGGCAGGAGCTGCTGCTGCCTCTGCCCTCCCACAGGAGCATTGGGAAGGGCTCAGAGCTGCTTTTGCAGCATCATTTATACCTGGAAAGCAGGGAAGCCATTGAGAGGGAGGAGCAGGTCACTGTATTCAATAGGAGTATTTATTTATTTAAATGCAGGCTGGTCTCAGCAGCTCGAGGTGCCTCCAGCACAGCTCCTGTGGCACAGGATGCCTGTGACAGACTTGTTCCTAGATTATCTCACTTGTTCCCTGCACCTCCTAAATGGGAAACCATGGTAATTCCCCTGTCACAGAACACTTAAGGAAGAGAGAAAAGCCGTGAAGGAGGTGAAATGGAAAATGCAATCAACTTTGTTAGAGGTGAAGCAGAAAAACATTTTTCAAATAATATAAACTGCTGCTTATTTCATGCACTGTTGTACCACACCTCCCAGAAGTATTGCTCTGGAGATGGCTGGCATGTGTTTGAGAAGGAGGCATTTAAACCTCTGCTGGCTGCAGCAGGAGAGGGGGAGAGCAGCAGAAGAAACTTAAAACTCAGCTTTTTAAACGAGTAGGACCTTTATCCAGGCACTGAAGTGAGAACACCCTGAGTGTTTGGAGAGGAGTTTGATGCCCAGCTGAGGGTGCTGAGCAGCTCCTCGTGGCTCTCAGGTCTGCCCAGCAATGTGTGCAGGGCCAGGCTCCCTGCCAGACCCACTGATGATGGGCAGTATCCCAGGATTTGCACTCCTTATTGGATTGGGCAGAACATAACCATATTAAACCAGGTGCCTTAAGACAGCATTAAACCAATTTTTGGCCTTTAAGTCCATTAGACATCCAGTGAATGGGTAGTGCTGGCTCTGCACCTCAGTGACACAGAGCAGGGCTGCTTGCTGATGGTTGCCTTTTGCATTGGCTCAAGGTTTTGCCTTTTGGTTGCTGCCCTTCAGTGGCAGTGTGGGAACAGAATTCAGTCTGGTGTCTCCTAGAAATAGTGAAATAACGGGAGAAATTTAATTGTTTTCTCTTTCAAAAGCAGCCCAAGCCCTTTGCAGGCTGCAGGTTCGGGGCAGAGCCTGGGTCCCACCAAGGGACAGAAGGGTGGCACTGGCCTCTTCTGCCACAGTCTGCTTGTCACTGACTAAAGGTGTGGGAACTGCCTAGAAAACCCTTGTGGATCTCCAATCCATCCTCAGTGTAGACCAAGGTTAACCCAGGGTAATTTTTTTCGTTTCTGAGCATTTGAAAGAGGAAGCTCCATGAGGGGCACTCTGTTCCCTGGCCCCCTGTGATCCTCCCTCCAAGGTTTGGTGTTTGCAGCCTGCAGAACACTCAGTTCCCTCTCTGATCCCAGCTCTGGCCACAGCTGGCCCCTTGCAGGACAGCCTGTCCACAGAAGGGATATTTGTTCATATTCCTGGCAGCTGCCAGCCAGTGGTGTCAGGGGATTAGAGGAAGGAGACTCCATTCTTAAAGCACCATTTCCCACTTTTGGAAAAGAAAATACCTGTTGAGATTTAAAGAAGTGACTTTGGTGTGAGCTGGGGGTGTTTCCCACCTCAGGAGAGCTCTTGAGCCCCACAGTACATCCAGCTCCTCTCCCTACCCTGGGCACAATTCCCCCAGGAGATGCTTTCAGCCCTGACAAGTTTTTGGGATGAGGTAAGCAAGATGCTGTCACTAAACCTGCCTGTGAGCACCCAGCCATGCAAACCCAGCAGGGGTTAAATCATCAGCCAGCATGAACTGCCTTGGCCTGTCACCAAACACCCTCTGAATCACTGGATTTTCCTGGTAATTTATTCCTTTCTGATCACTTGAGCTCACAGCCAACTATGTCATCAAAACCCTGACCCAGACACCAAACAGCTTCTGACTTTCCCCACTTCTGCACTGGAGGCTCTCCCAGCACAGCAGAGCTGGGCAGGACAGGGCTGAGCAGGCTCCCTCTCCTCTCTTTAATCCCATTTTATTAAGATTTATCTTGCTGACAAGATTGACGTGGCCCTGCCGTGTTTCCCCCTGGATTCACACGTGTAGGCTCAGCCTCGGGGGATGAGAGCTGAGCAGCCACAGCCCAACTGCTTGAAAACAAAGAGGGGCATTTGCATTTTAGGATAATCAGGGTCGTTTCCCTTTTTTCGAAGCACAGGAGGTGAAGGAAGGGAGCTGATCGTCTTGTCGGTGGTATTTCCCCACAGATTGAGGGCAGTCTCAGAGTTTACCCCATTTCTTGTAAAATCCTGACCCCACCAACACTCCCTGCTGTGGGTCCGTGAGCAGCATCCCACTGATGGCATCAGGAATCCAGCTGGACTCCTCCAGGAGCCAGTCAGAGCTACCAGCTAAGGCAAATCAGGAATAAATCCTTGTCTGGGGGTCTCTGAGGATGGTACTGGTGGCATTGCTGAGCAAATCCCCCAGGGCAGTTCTTTGGTGAGATGTTAATGGCCCTCATGGGATGACATCAATCACAAGTTGAGATTCTTACTGAAATAAGTTTGTGAGCCCAGATATTCCTGCACCTTGAGTTTGGTGAGGGGTTTTAGGGAGGAGTTGCTCCCCAGAAGCTGCAGCAGCATTCCAGGGCTGAGCTGATCCCTGAATCCTGTCAGTGAGAGCACAGAGTGAGCTGAGATCAGCCTGCAGGCTGCTGGAGGAGAGGGAGGCTGTACAAACACAGGATGGCAGGAATTGGTTTTCCCCCAGCTCTGATGGATAAAGCCCCAGTATCATTTATTCCATCTTGCCTCGATTAGCTTTTCTTATCACACGAGGAATCATTATCTTAATGTCTGCTCTAATGACATCAGGCTGCAGTAGCAGGCTTGATAAATAGACTCCAGAGGCTGGGGTTAGCTCAGTGTGTGTAGGTAGATTTTGTGGTTGTCTGGGGAACATCAGGACATGAGATGACTGCTTCCTCCTGCATTTCTCGAGCTGCAGCCAGCAGAACAGACAAGGGAGGTTGGTGCTTAGAAAAGGGAGCTAAGGCTTGTTCTCCTCCCTGGAAATAGCAGGGCCTGGAGTGAAATCCGGCCTGTGGCTGAGGCACCACTGAAATTCCTCTGGAGCTGGGCAAGTGTGAGCTGGGGATTCAGCAGGGAGGTGGAAAGGGAGGAAATGCAGGTGGTCAGGACAGGCAGAGGGTTCCTGTCCACAGCTCCAGCCTCACCTCCAGCTCAGACACATCATCCTCTGCCAGCCCTGCCCGTGGCCAGCGAGTGATGGGGCAGTGCTTTGAGATCCTCTGGTGAGATGTGCTGAAGAGGGCAAAGGGCTGCACCCACCCAGCCAGTTCTGCTCCTTCCTTTCACTTAAACTCCTTGCTGCAACAGGAATAATTAACCACACAGCAATTAGTGCTCTGGAGGCACATCCCTGCCTTCCCTGCGTGTGGGGGTTACAGCATTCAGGAGGAACCTGTGGGTTTTGTGGAATTTGTGGGTTTTTTGAGCATTTCCTAAAAGATGCAAGTTGGCTGAGCTGCTGTTGAGCTCTGAGGGAGCTGGGGGGCGTTCCTTGAGCAGGGCAGGGGTGCCAATGTCACTGTCCCACAGCAGAGTGGGGACAAAACCTGGGGAACAGCTGCTGTGTGAAGGGTAAGAGAAAATCTCCCAGGTGTGGAGGGTGGAGTAAAGAGCTTGTAAGGCAAGTTTCTGTGGTTGTGAGGAGGAGATGTGCCTGTTCTCTGTGCCTGTGTGGTGTGAGCCCGGGGATGATCCCTCTGCACGAGTCCCTGTGCATTGCCTGTGGGTTACCAGCATGCTTCACCTGCTGCTGAAATCCTGTTGGAACCTCAAAGACAAGACACACTTCAAAAAAAAAAAAAAAAACCAAAAAAAAAACCCACACAAAAAAAAAAAAAAAGGCCCCCAACCTAGAAGGGAAAAACGAGGCAGTTTTGAATCTTTTTAGTTGTTTCCTTCTGAGCTGAGAAATCCGAAAGGCTCCAAGTGACGTTGCCTTGGTGCTATAAAAAGACATGATTTCAAGTGACAGCGCAGCATCTCTCACCACTTTTGTCTCGCCAAATGATGAATCTGGGAATTTCAGCTCTCCCCAGCCCCTCCCTGTGTGCAGTCCCTCCGTGCAGCTGCAGAACGAGGCACAATCCAGCAGAAGGAGCTCCAGCTCTGCCCGTGGGCAGAGGAAATCTTTACTTCTCCATCAATTCTTCCCTTTGTGCTTTGAATTCCACTCCTCCCTGCCCAAAATTGCCTTGGAAAAGAACTCTTGTTTGTTTCTTCCTGGTGAAATGCAGCAGTGTTATGGCTTTGCATATTAAAAAAAAAATATCCCCCAAGAGACAATTTTGCACAATGGCTCCAAGTTCTGATAAGGGAGCAAACCACTTGAGAGCAGAACAGAAAAATACCTGCCTGCCAGACTTTTCCCAGAATTGTTTTTTCTTAGGAAGATGTGCAGATTAGGTGAATCTTCTTCTCCCAATTTCTCTTTTCCAGAACATGGCTATGTCCCAAAAAAAAAAAAAAAAAAAAAAAAAAAAGGAGAAGTCATTCTTGGGGCACCAAAGTGCTGTCTCACAGTTCCACAAGGAAATGCATTCTGGAATTCCCAGAGCACAGTGGTTTTATCTGCATGTCCCACACACCATGGTGCATGTCCTTGAGATCCACAAGTTTCATCCTTCAGGTTGTTGGATAAATAAGAGAGATGTGAAACCTTCAGCTGCTCGTGCAAGTAGAACCAGCCAGAGCTTTTGGCATTCATCCAGCCCAGATGTTGATGCCAGTAGCCCAGATGTTGATGCCAGTAGCCCAGATCCACGGAGCCACACTCAGCTGTGGGAAGAGCTGCTGAGGGAAGGGGCAGGCTGTGCATGGGTGTGTTTCAAGCAAGGACAGACATTTTTCAGGAGTTTTGGGAAAGAACTGGATGAGGTTTGGCAGTGATCTGGCCAGGGGAGTCTGCCCTTTTCCTTTCTGGAGAAGACAGGCTGTGGATTCCATTCCTTGCAGTAACTCCATCACTGTCAGTGGACATCAGCCAGACTGTCCTTTCTCTGCTTCTTCAGCTTTCCAAGTGCACAGCATTTTGCTGATCCAGAAGGTTTCCTAGCATTCTGTATCATCATTAAAATACATTAGTTCACCCTCCTCACTTTGGTTTAGAGGCAGTAAAGAGCCCAGCCACAAAGCCATGGGGCCATGTCACTAAAGCAAGGTGGCTTTAAGGACTTCCAATCCAAAAATAATTTCTGTGTTCCCCCCAGTAGCAACTTTAGATTCACAACTCTTCTGTTGCAGAACTTGAGGAGTTTTAGTGGCACGAGGACTGTTTGCCTTTGAGGTAATTCCTGGTCAGTCTGAGAGCCAAAGCAGATTTATTTCCCAGCTTCAGCCGTGTAAGGGTCCTGTACCAGATCCTGACGTTCCCACAGATCCTAAAATCCCTCACCAGTCTCTGCTGGGAAAATTGGCCAAGGGCTGGTGGCTTCCAGGAGGAGGTTGGATGGACTCAGGGCTGGAGTTTGGCCTCTGCAGTTGGTCTCACTGGGCACACATTGGCCAGCCTGGATGTGGGCAGCTCAGAGCAGGAGAAGGGATGGGAAGAGTGGGCAGAAAGGAGCTCAGTGCCCTGCCCTGGTGGGTTTCAGTCACACAGTGACTGAAATTCAAACTGTTCCTTGGAGTTCTGTACCAAGGAGGGTGGTGCAGAAGCTGTGCCAAGTTTCCTGCGGCTGCCCCTGCCCGGGTGTGACCCCAGCACAGCTCTGGGGCTGCCCTCAGCTCTGCAGGAGCTTGGGGAGACAGAGTAGAGGAGTCATTGATGAGTAAATATTCCAGCATGCAGGTACACGACATCTCCAAGTGAGTTTGAAATGCTAATTGTGATGAATTCGTTAAAGATTAAGGAGTGTGAATCGCAGAGCAGTTTTTGCCCACTGTGAGGAACGATCTTGGTCATTCTCTACAGTGGACAGAGAGCTGCACAAAACACAGTAAAGCAGGAGAAAATCAGAAAGGAGAAATCAGTTAGACATACTCCAGCCATCTCCATTTGTTCTGAACCACTGGAGGATTTTCCCCCTCGCTCGGTAAATCCCGTAGCAGGGAGCAGCGAACCACTCCTCTCCCCTAAAGACACCTTAGCTGCTCCCCCAGAGAGGTGCTGCCTGCCCAGCCCGTGGCCCAGCAGCGTGGTGAGCTCTGTGGGTGCCCTGTGAGGCTGTCCCTGTGTGTCAGTGCCCGTCGTGTGCGCCCCCCGTGCCCGGCCAGCGCTGGTGTGTCTGTGTGTGGAGGGGGCCGCGTCGCTGTGCACACCTTGCTCTGGTACCTGGGTGCTAATCACCGTATTTTGCCTTCTCCAGCACCTTCCCAGCCGAGGATCTCAAAGTGTTTTACAAACATTAATTAATTTAGCTTCACAACCCTCCTGTGAGGTAGGTGGGGGATGCCATCCCGCTGTCCAGATGAGCTGCTCGGGGACAGTGGCCTGGCTGCTGTGGTTAAAGCCCCGGCGAGGCTCCGGCAGAAGGAAGAGCAGTTCTGCATGATCCAGAGATGGCCAGAGCTTACAGCAAGCTGCTCCACAGCCCTGCTCCTCTCTCCTTCCTGCAGTCACAGTTTCCAGCCGGCCCTGCTGCCCCGAGGCTGAAGGAGGGGTTGTCCTTGTGGGGAAGGACATCCAGCCTGTGTCACTGTGCCCCGTAGGCTGCGCTTGGGTGGTGACACGCATCCCTTCTGTTCCACTTCAGTCACCCAGAGCCACCCTTTCCACACCATCCTTCACAGCAGGATGTCAAGAAGCCGTGGGGGCAGCAGCCCCTCTCTCCCCATTCCTGCACAGGAGCTGTGCTCACCCGAGTGGGAATTGAACATCTCAACCCTAAAAGCGTAGCCTTGCCAGTCCACCCGTTGCCACCAGTTTGGATTGAGCAGAATCTGCCTCTTCTGCCTTGTGTGCAGCCTTTTTTGGGGCTGAAACCAGACTGGTGAATGGAGAACAAACCCTATGGAAAAGTCCTAAACTGGAGTTGCATCCCTGCAGGGTAGGGCTTCTCCCAGAGCGGCCGGGCTCCGTTCCGTGCGGGAAGCGGAGCTGGGGCCGTGCTGGGGCTGCTCAGAGGGGCATGGTGGGGCAAGGCTGTTCTCCAGGGAGAGCTGGGGGCTGGGAGGGGCAGCAGGAGCTCGGAGCAGGAGCTGTTCACTCGGAGTCGGGACGAGTTGGCCTCGGCGGGCTCTCCTGGCTCGCACAGGACTTTTCCATGAGGGCGGGCAGCACGTGCCCGACAAATTAATGGATTGTGTGCCAGGCTCGGAGCTTTGGCCTCAGGGAGCTGAGAGGTCAGGCAGGCTGGCCAGCCCTGGCACGTCCTGGCGTGTGGCAGCCGGTTCTGGAGCGAGGAGGAGGAGGAGGAGGAGGAGGATGAGCGGTAGCATGACGAAGAACGGCGATCGACCCGGTTGCTCTTTGACTGATCTGTTTCTTTTTCCCCCCAATCATCGATGCAGGTGTGAGCTACTCCAAGTCGGTTCCTCCAGCCTACCCACCACCCCAGGATCCATTAAATCAGGGACAATACATGGTGACAGATGGCATATCCCAGTCCCAGGTCTTCGAGTTCACCGAACCCAGACGCAGCCAGGCACCATTCTGGCAAAACTTCAGCAGGTTAACACCATTCAAAAAATAATACCTAGAGAGATGGAGAATTTTAACTTAAAAAAAAAAAAGAACTAAAATTTAAAAAATAAAAATAAATAAAATTATATTTATAGATGGACCTTTTTTCGGAGAAGCACTGTTGCAACTAAATATATATACATATATATATGTATACACGCATTTTAAAAATAATAATATATATACATATATGTATATATATAGAAGGACCAAAAACTTTTTTTTTTTTTGTTGTTTTTGGGAAGTAATCTGCTACTAGATACTAGGAAGCACCAATGATTTCTAACCATGTGACCTGTTTTTATTTTATTTTATTACTCCATTGGTTGGACATTTTTTGTCGTTGTGGTTTTTTTTTTTTTTTTCTCCTGTTTTCCTTCATTTCCATCCGAGTCGTCATTGGCATCCCAGAACGCTTTCTCGCTTGTGTGACTCCGTCATGGAACTTCCTCATGGACTACATCGGTGTATATTTTATTTGATTTTATTTATGGGGGGGTGTTGTTTGTTTGGTTTTTTTGAGTGCTGGGAGGTTTCTGCTGCCTCTCCCTCCCTCCCTGTCCTGCATCCCCTGGTCTGACTCGTGCCTGTCTGGATGTGCTCCCCATGCTCCCGCTCTGCTGCTCAGTATTTCTGTGGCTTTAACTGTTCTCTCGTGGGCAGGTGAAACCCAGCAGAAGGGCAAGCAGCTCTTTAGGAAGTGAGAGATGGGTTTTCCTCATTTTTTTGCTTTTTATTTTTTTTTTTTTTAAGCACTTGTCTTTTTCTCAGCTCGGTGTGATTTGTTCACACTCGGAGTAAGACGGAGAAAAGAGAATCAGGGGCTTTTCTTCTTTTTGCTTTGTTTCTGTGGGCTTATCTTTGATTTATTTCCTTTTCAAGCTGAGACACTTGAAAAGCCCACTCCTATCTTTGTTTCCCATGCAAAGATAAAAGCTTCAAAACCAACGGCTTCATGCCTCCGTTGCAGAGAGGAAAATTGGCTCCGAGGCTCCGACAAGCCAAGTTTTCTGTCTTCAGGAACTAAGGTCCCATCCTTTGGCCATGCTGAGCCTGCACAGCAGCCCCCTAAGGAAGCCCTGGTTGCCATTTGCAGGAGCAGTGAGCCCAGAATGAGCCCCCTGGCTGCTCCCAGTGCCCCCCCACGCCGGGTCCCCCCGAGCCCAGCCCTGGCAGTGCCCACCTGAGCTGGACCCCCCTGCCAGCAGCTCTGGGTGTCTCTGGCCACTGTGCCCGTGGTTCTGTGCCCAGTCCCAGCCTGAGCTGGTCCAGTCCACGCCCCTCCGTGGCTCCCAGAGCCCTCCAGGTCTCTTTCTCTCTCTTTTTCTCCCTCTGGAGAGTCACAGCTCTATTTTTAAAGACCCTTCCTACAATTTCAGCCTTAAGTGCATTTGTTTGCAAGTGCAGGAGCTTATGGTTAGGCTTGTAAAACAGACCATTGTCAGGAGGAGGATTTTTTTTTTTTCCTAGGGCAAATGAAACTGTTTAACCAGATTTAGAAGATGAACTTGAAATCTTTGCAGAGCTATTCTGCAAGCTCCTTTGAAAAAGTGGGATGAAGTGATTGATCATGGTACTTGTCATTTTCTTTGGAATCTTATCCACCACATAAGCACCCCAGGACAAAGAGTGTGGAAATACTTTTATTATTATTATTTTTTTTTTTTGCCCCTAAGAAATCCAAGTGAATGGGAAGAGCAGAGAGTGTGATTTCATTGTTTCCATGGAGCCTGTTTTATTTCAGGGCATATCACAAGGGCGGCATTATTTTTATTTAAATCAAAAAAAAAAAAAGAAAAGAAAAAAAAATCCCTTTTACACTTTTGAATATCAAATCTAGACACTATCAATAACCAGCAAAGCCAGATTAGTGTTTTGGAGAGGAGGAGTGGCCCCTCTGTGACAGGCAGCAGGCAAACACCCAGAATCCCAAATAGGAAGCAACCCAGTTTTATATCAGAAATTATTTTTATGCTCTTTTGTATCTTTACATTTTTATGGCTAGATTTTAATATGGGGTACATAGCAAATATGGTTTTGTTCCTTTAACAGAATGGGTATTTAAAGCAGTGCATGAGATGGGTTCTTATCAGGTAACTGAAATGTTTTACTCTTTCTGAATGGCTGGAGAGAGGCAGAGAGAGAGAGAGAGAGAAAGAGAGAGAGATTCCAAAATGTTGTCAACATGATGAAAATTTCACTTACTCCTTTTGCCTTTTTAATTGCTTAGGGAAAAAAACAAACAAACAAAAAAAAAAACAACCAACCAAGTAACAAGCACATTAGTTAAGCCTGTTCATTTACTGTTTTGTGCCTCAGAGAGTGAGAATGAGACATCCATAATTTTTATGAGAAGATGCTTCCTAAATATTCAGCACTAGGAAAAAAGAAACACCACCGCCACACCATTATTTGCATCATAAATCAAGATCTGACAAGGCCACTTGTTGGACTCGCAGCTTCTTTGTTAAGTGGGAAGCCTGCAGGGACGAGGAGGGGCTTGGCTCTCGGGGGGCCTTCAAGAAAGCTCTTGCCCTCCCTAAATTGCCAAGGTGCTGCAGGAGATGGAGCTTTGGCACAAAGAAGAACCAGCACTGGGTGCCCCTGAGCCCCTTGGGCAGGGAGCAGGGCTGGAGCCCGTGTGGGACACGCCCGTGCACACGGGGGTGACTTGACTGAGCATCTGGTACAGACTTTTCAGGAGGAACCCACTTCCCATTCCATGTGCAGAACAAAAAAAAAAGAAAAAAAAAGGAGAGTTGTAACAAACTTACATGTTTACGGTATTTCTCTGGCTGAATCTATATATATATATATATAAAATAAAAAGAAACCCTCTTCCCTAGGTAAACGACATGCATTACCCTTAACCTAGACACTAGAACAGAGGATCTAAATTCAAGACTTTCGCCTCCCCACCCTCTCCAAAAAGTCAAACAAGAACCAACCTAGGTGCATCTAACAGTTGTAAATAGAAAATACTACATAGAGAAATATATTTGAAATTTGTTTCAGTTTCTGGATGGGCACCAGCCGTCCATTGCAATGTTATTGATAGTACACTGTGGTGCTTTGGGTTTCTGGTTTTGTTCTCTTTATGCTCTGTCATCTTTTCATTGCAGCTACATTTCAGGGAACATGTATATTTAGTAGCTATTGTAAGTTCTGCATGGCATCACCAAGCTTATTTTTCCTTAAGAAGAAAAGAAGAGTCTGTAGGAGCTTAAAGGCACTATGACGACAGGGACTTGTAGCAGAGAATTTAAAAAAAAAAAAAAAAAAAAGGTTTTTAAAATTCTAGTTTGAAGCCAAATACTGATATTTTAGTGCTTTTGGGGTTTTAACAGTAAGAGCAAAAAAAAAGAAAAAAAAAAAGAAAAAAAAAGAAAAAAAGGATTTTGGTAACCCAGCTGATCCGCACTTGCCAGTTTTATTATTTTGTTTATATTGGACTGTTTGACCCTGTCAAACAAGTGTCAAAGTTGTGTGTATAAAAAAACAAAAAGTGTTTAAAAAAAGTGTTGTAAAGACACTGAGCCTTATGAAAATATTTATGGAATTAAATAAAAAGAAGTGAAAAGGCATCTGAAGGCATTTTAAATCATTTTCCTCAGAGCGGGGTCACCCTTCTCCCAAGGCTGAGCACGGGCTGGGGCTGCAGTGGCCACTGACAACAGTGCCACAAAAAAAAAAAAAACAACAGGATTGTCCTGGATTGTGCTGGGAATGATCACAGTTGGTCAGTTGGTGCTGGAATAATTAATAATGCTGGAATTAATCCCAGCCAGATCTCTCCTTTGCAGCGAGGATTTGTGCCCTGGCGGGGTGAGGAGTGGCCAAGGTTCTATCCCACAGCTGAAGGAACCAGTCAGGGCAGTAAAAACCCACAAACCCCAAGGAGTGAAAGCCCCCAGACCCCAAGAACTCTGCTCTGAGAGGATGAGGCAGAGGAGAGAGGCAAAGCTGCACAAAGAGCTCAAACATCACAGCTTCACATTCGCCTCCTGCTTCAGCAACGCCCCCAGCCCAGCTTTTTTCTCTTGCTTGCATTGCTTGCAGTGGAGAGGACGCTGGGGCTGTGCTGGGTCACCTCTCCAAGGGATGCTGTGTCCCTCTCCAAGGGATGCTGTGTCCCTCTCCAAGGGATGCTGTGTCCCTCAGGAGTCCCTGGGGAGGAGGGAGCAGCTCCAGCTCGCCCAAAATGCAGCTCAGTGTGGAACCTCCCTTGGAGAGCTCCTCTCCTGCCACACTGCTGTCTGTGCAGGCCAGCAGAGCTATGTACTGGCCAGCAGAGCTATTTGCTGGCCAGCAGAGCTATGTACTGGCCAGCAGAGTTATTTCCTGGTTAGCAGAGCTATTTCCTGGCCAGCAGAGCTATTTCCTGGCCAGCAGAGCTATTTCCTGGCCAGCAGAGCTATGTACTGGCCAGCAGAGCTATTTCCTGGCCAGCAGAGTTATTTCCTGGCCAGCAGAGCTATGTACTGGCCAGCAGAGTTATTTCCTGGTTAGCAGAGCTATTTGCTGGCCAGCAGAGCTATGTACTGGCCAGCAGAGTTATTTCTTTGCCATCAGAGCTATTTCTTTGCCAGCATTTTGCACTCCCCAGGTTGACAGGAGCTTGGGGAAGGATGGGCAGAGCCAGGATCCGCTGGGGATGGGCGAGGCACCAAACCAGGAGCCCCAGCACCCAGCGGGGAGCAGCAGCACCACTGAGGCTTGCTCAGCTTGAGAGGAGCCCCCTCCCTGCCCTGCAGCCTGCCCCCAGCCCAGCTTGCTTCTCCAGCAGGGGCAAGAGCCCTCCCTGGCAATGCTGGTGGCCAGCCTGGGTCTCCCCTGTGGTTTGTTTGGTTTCAGCTGTTCCAGCCACCCAGC
Source organism: Alethe castanea (assembly GCA_024734035.1). Classification (NCBI taxonomy): domain Eukaryota; kingdom Metazoa; phylum Chordata; class Aves; order Passeriformes; family Muscicapidae; genus Alethe; species Alethe castanea. The sequence continues at coordinate 7,238,825 of JANRGV010000023.1, read as the reverse complement.
ATTCGGCTGCTCCCAACTTTGCTTGCATAAAACAAAAAGCAAAACCGAAGAAACCCATTTGAAAGGCCCTTCTCTTGTGGGGAGGGTTGGGGTGTGGCCCAGGGTGTGTCTGTGCCTCGGCTGGAGCACAGGAACATCCACGGGCAGGGTGGGCTCTGGCCCTTGGGGTGAGGGGTGTGTTTGTGAAAGGTTCTATGGCAAAGCCATCTCTGGGTTATCCCTGTGTGGATCTGTGGTGTTACAGACCAGCTTTTGCTCCTGAAGGAATGAGATTTTCAATCTGAGTGATGGTGCTGGGATTACACATCCCAATCCACCCCAAAAAATCCGTTTTCTTGTTGCTCTGGAGCCAAGGAGCAGCATCCCAAAGCAGGTAATGCACCATCTGTGCTGCTTTATAAGGAACAGCTGGAGTTGCATGTGCTGGAGAGATGAAATGGGAATAACTGGCATTTTCAGAGTGTTTCCAAGCCCTGTCCACTGAGGGTTCAGCTGCTAAGGAGGGGGAGGAGCTGTTAATCTACAAATATAATCCCCAAAGCTGCAGGTACAAATTGTAAAACTGTCTTTATTTGTCTGCACCTCCCACCTTTGCTACGGGAAGGAGATAGAAGGGATTTCTGAAATGCTTTTAATGTTCACATCCTTTTTTCTTCCAGCTCTCTCCAGGCAAAATTCATCCTGGTGAAGATTTGCACCTTCTCCTGTCACAGCCACAGGAGTTTGTCACCTCTTGGAGGTTTGACAGATCTCTGTGCTCAGCCTTTTTCCCAGGCTGGAAATGGCTCAAAAGTTTTTCCTGTCCAAATTTCCCTCCAGCCTCTCCCTGTCCAAAACCAGGGTGTCCTTTGTGTTGTCTGAGGGACATGGGACACTTTCCTCTTCTCCTGGTACCAACAAAACAGCAGCAAGACAGGGAGCACTGGGCAGGATTTGTTTTCCATCCAGGAAAGCAGGTTAACATAAAGAACAGGAACATAAAGAACATTTCTTTATGTCTCATAAAGAAATCATCAGTGCTGCAAGCAGTGCCTGCTCTGGGGCATCCTGGCAGATGTGACACTGCTGGCTGTCACAGGTCCTGGCTGGGGGGAGCTGGGAGTGACATTCTGGGGGGAGAGGAGGGCTGGACACTGAGCTGGGGACACAAACAGGGCTGAACACAGAGGTGGGGACACAAACAGGGCTGGACACTGAGCTGGGGACACAAAAAACTCTGGACAAACAGAGCTGGGGACACAAACAGGGCTGGACACAGAGCTGGGGACACACCAAGGGCTGGACACAGCTCCTGGACACACAAAACTCTGGACACAAAGCTCTGGACACAAGCAGATCTTGTTCACACACAGACCCATAACACACCATCTCCTTCATTCCTGTTTCACAGCTGGATGGGAACAGAGACACGTTTTTTGCCAGGATCTGGTTTTTTCCACAACAAATCCTGGCACTAAATTAATTTATAAAAATCCTCTGAGAATCAGCTCCAAGACACTCGTGGCCAGCCCTGGAAGGCAGTGGAGTTAACTTCAGAAGAGAAGTTTCATTTTCTGTTTTTCATCTGGAGAAGCAATTACAGGGTCTCTTGGTGTATTTGCTTCTCTTCTTAGCTCACCTTTACAAAAGCTGCTCAGCTTTTATTCAGGAAATCCTCAGAGGGTGTGGATGTGCACTCAAACCTCTGCAGGGTCACAGGAAATCAAAAAGCAGCTGCCCCTTGCCCACAGCGTGGTTTGCCCTGGGTGGAAATGGTTTAGGACTTAAGAGATGCCTTATCCTAAATTCAGCAGTCTGGTTTTCCAGAGGCTGGGCTGATCCCCTGAGCACTGCAGAAATGTGAGGGGAGCAGCAGAGCAGGGGAGCAAAGAAGAGATTTATTTACAGGAGTGGAATAAAGTGGAATAAAGTGGAATACAGGACACAGTGCTGCTGTGTCCCCAAGTCACTGCTGGGCAGTCTGGGCTGAGCTCAGCTGAGCTGCACTGCCCAGGCTGCTTTAACACCACTCTGATGCTGCCTCACCTGCACTTTTTGTAGCTTTTCCTTCATCACTCATCCTCCTGGGAGGTTTGAGTTGAAGGAATGGTAGCACACACCTTGGAGTGGAATTGTTTTCCACACGTTTTTCCATCACACAATTCCTGTCCTCAGGATAAAGCAAAGTGCCTTGATTTAAGCCCTCAGCAGCCAAACTGAGCTTTTCCTGTTCCAAAAAAAAAGAGCAGCCTGACAGCACAAAGCTCAGGTGGCAGGAAAATGGGTGCTTTTTACAGAGGCTGGTTTTACACAGCCCTAAATCACCAAAGGACAAGACAAGGAAATTGCACTGATAGTGCAATTGTCAACATCTCTGTCACTTGCTGCCTTATCTGTCCTAAACCACGTTGTTTGGATTTTGTGATTGATTTTAGTTTGTGATTTCTTTTTTTTGGCCTGTTGGTGCTCATGGCCAGCTGCAGAGGGCTCTGGCAGTCCCAGGGGACACTCAGGTGACACAAACACCTGGGACAGTCCCCAAGGCCCCCAGCTGCTGTCGTGACCGGGGTGGGGCTGTGTGGACAGGGAACAGGGAGGGTTTTTCCCTGTCCCCACCTGCCTGAAACCCCTCAGGCTGCTGTTGCAGGGGGTGTGTGACCAACACTCTGCTCTCCTCAAAGTTTCACTCCCCCACAGATCCAGGGCAGCACGAGAGGAGTCCCTGGCCAGCCCTGCTGCTGCGGTGGTTTCACGCCATTCAGAGGAAATCCCGAATCTTTGGAGCAGCAAAGGAGACCAGGAGCACACTCAATAAATACCCATAGCTGTGCTGGGAGCCTGGGGGGCTCTGACCCTGTCCCCAAGGACTGAGCAGGATCCCCACAGCCCCCTGTGCTGCTCCTGCTGCATCCTGGAGGCACCTGGGCAGGTGGCACTGATGCTGCAGGGGCTGTGGCACTCCAGGTTTGGATCCCTGTGGAATTCTGCTTGGGGCAGAAGGAAAAGGATGGAAGATGGTCCTGATGTGTCCCCCTGGTGTGTTCCCAGTGCTGCCAGGGGGGCTGGATGTGTTTCTCCTGTCTGGATGCACCATTAAAAAGTTTGATTTTGCTGCCTGCTTACAGCTGAGTGGTTTCAGCCTCCAAAGAAGGACACCCCTGGTGGTGTGGGGGGTGCCAGGTGGGTTTGTGGAGCAGGGGGGTGACAACACTTCCCTGGAGAAGGGAAATGGGTGCTTGGATTCTCCTGCAGCTGGGACAGGCTGATGTTTTCCCTGGGAAGCCAGGCAGGCTGGCAGGAGCTGAGTTCTGCCCTCTCCTGTGGGGTGGAGAAGAAATCAGAGCCCCTTCCCAGAGGCTGCTCCACCAAAGTCCCCCCCAGGGCTCATCCCACTCCCCACACAGACCCACTGGGGTGGCAGCAGGGTAATGGGGCTGGCTGACACCTAGGGAGTAACCAGTGCCCAAAAATCCAGAGCTGAGAGAGAAAACCTGCTCAGCCCTGGCTTTTCCCCTGGCTCTGTGACTCTTCTGGATTTTCATTGGTGATAAAGGGGGGTAAAGGCCTCAATCCTCCTGCAGCAAACACAAAGGCTGATCCAAACTGCTGCAGAAATCCCAGTTTGTGTTTGAATTCCACCCCCCCACCCCAGTTAAAATCCCTCTGCCATTCCCAGGAGGAATTCCAAGAAAAGGGGCACTGCCTTCAGTGCCAGGATTATTCCTCCCTGCCCCAAAGAACATCTGGAGCTGCTGTTCACACCTGGGGCTGCTCACTTGAGTCTGAAAACAAACAGAAGAGTTGTGGTGGGCTCCTGGGTGCCAGGGAAAACAGATGGTTTTGATAAATAACTGTGAATTGGAGGGATTCTACCCAAACCTTCAGCTGGAACTGAGCATGGAGGACCAGCAAAGCCAGCTGTGTCCAGCTGTGCTTGGACAGGAGGCTCCAGGCTGAGGGGGCTGGAAAAAGCCTTAGCAGCAAAGCAGAATTAATGACATGGGAGCACTTGTCCAGGTAAAATAAATGGAATTTTTAAAAAATTGTTCCTCTTGACTTGTGGCTCATAATGAATCAAAGCTGCCTCATTTCTGTCTGGCTCCAGTGCTGGGGAGGACTAGGCTGGACTGGAAGGCTGGCAGGGTTTATCCTTGCTGGACACCCACAGAATTCCCAGTTTTAATCATGGTCATGTTGGCTACTCCCCCTTTCTCCTCACTTCTCCAGAATCAGTCAGGGTTTTGCACTCCCAGGATTTCAGTCTTTCCCAGGAAACAAAGCTCCAGTCCAAGCACCACAAGTGTTTCAGTACAGCTTTGCCACTGAAAATCCCACCCTCCCCTAAATGCTGCAGGAAGAACAAGGCTGCTTCCCCAGGGAAGGATGGGATGCACTTTATTGAGCTAAAAATAAGTTTATTCAAGGAAAACAAAGTCCACACCCAACAAAGATGCAGGAGGACGATGGCAAAGAGAAGACAGCACAAGGAGAAATTCCCTTTTCCCAGACTTTGTGCTGAAACCACAGGAGGGGTGAGGTTCTGCTGAGGGAGAAAAGGTTTTTAGGAAACAAAGTGTTACAAGTGATATCCTCAGGAAAGCCTGGAGTGCAGCAGAGCTCACATGAACAAGGCAGAATTAAAGAATTAATTAAAGAAAGGCTCCATCATGTGAGTTCTGCTGGCTTCTTCCACAATTAAACCCTGAGCTTGGGGCTGCTCCTACCCAGAGCTGTCCCACATCACCCTGCAAGGCACAGCTAAAATTAGCTGGGCAAGAATTGCACAGCCCAGCCACAAATGAGCAGATCCAGAGCGTGGTGCTTGACATTGTCCCCAAGTCCTCAGTTCCCACTGGGAAATGGAGCTGCTCTGGAGCAATGGGCTTGGCAGGAGGAGGGAAAGCTGAAAATAAACGTGGCTGCCTGCTCTGGGCACGGGCAGTGCTGGCCCAAGGGTTTAATTAGCTCCTGTTAATGAAAAGTAAATTTTGAACACTTTCTTGTTGGGAAGGATGAATCAGAAAAAGCTTACAAATATGAGTGCTTAGCAAAAGATTTTGAGAATATGGAAACCATAAGTGAGATTGAAATGAAAGCCATCTTTGAGATACCAAACCTTAGTTACTAAATAACTAGAAGACAATAGGATGGCTGGCTGAAAGTAATCCCCTCTTGATAGAACAATGTCTTCTGCAGGAGAGCAGCTCCAAAGGTCAGAGAAGACCCTGCTAGCTTGGCAGAAGGGCTCCAAAGAGTAGATTTTAGGGCTTAAAGTAGAACACATTATGGTAATGTAATGATTCTTATAAGCTGTATGTAAATGCTATAGGATTTGTATCTTGTACTAGATTGGTTAGTAGAAATTAGAATATTCAACATGGAAGATTTATTGTATTGTAAACGGGAAAATCGCTCTCTTATTTCTTTCTCTTACCCCCTTACTCTTCCTCTCTTACCTCTCCCCCACTCTCTATCTGTCCTGCTCTGAGCTGTGGCTGGCAGCTCTCAGCAGGGCCCTGTGCACCCACACCCTTTACAAAAAACTGCAAACTTCAGCTTATAGAGAGCACCTGGGTTTGTCCTGACCACCATCTCCCCGCACCACAGACTCCCACATCACCCCAGCCCGAGGGGGCTCCCCAGGCTTGGGCAGCTGGGGCTGCAGGCAGTACCTGTGGGGCAGAAGAGGAAGACGCAGGGTTGGCCCAGCTCCTGGTACACCTCGTTGGCCACAGAGGCCTGGGCCTGTGCCAGGGAGGGGAAGACATCTCTGTCAGCTTGGCACATGCAGGGGTCGATGTCGTCAAAGAGCAGCGCGAAGGAGCGGCAGCCCATGGCAGCCACCTGTGGGCACAGACAGGGGCTGCTGGATCCCCGGGCAGCAGAGAGCCCCAAGGGGCTGCAGAGGCCACCTGGGCACAGCACAGCACGGGCCAGCTCCTGCCTGGGCTGTGCCAAGGGATAGCAGCTGCCCACGGAGCAACCCCACCATGCCAGCAGCTCTGTGCACTCCCTGGGGCTCTGCTTCAGCCTGTGCCAGCCCTCAGTGCTGCCCAGCCAGCTCTGGGGCTTGGCTGGTCCTTCTCCTGCCCCCAGGAGGGCATCCATGGAGCCCTCAGCTCCTTGTCACCATGACAGGGACAGCACTTTGGCCACTGGGCACCCCAGAGCTGGTCCCTGTGTGCAGCAGCGGGACCCACACCAGCCCACGGGGCGGGCACAGGGAGCACACACAAACACACGTGCCCCTTGCCTGGCAGCAGTGGGATGAAGGAATGGCCCACGGTACCTGCCTGAGTTTTTGCTGCAGCAGGAGGCGATCCCCAGCACTGGAAAACACCATGTCCTGGCCAGCAGAAATGGCGAAAATGAACTCCACACCCTGCTCCTGAGCAGCTCCGATGAGAGACCGCATGTGGGCTGGGGACAGAGCACAGGGGGTCTGTGAGAGCTGGGAGACACCAGGAGGAGTGGGA
>JANRGV010000023.1:7206858-7218159 GCA_024734035.1 Alethe castanea | reverse complement strand
TATATTGTACAATAGATTCATATAAATACATAATTATATTATATAATAATTACAATAGAACCCACAAAAAGTAATTTTAAATAATTGGCTTTAAGACATTTGAAAACACGATGTAACAAAAACTAATAAACCAAAAATTGCTTATAGTATATTGTAATTTAATAAATCGTTGGCTTCTAATTAAAATAGCATAAATTATAGCATCCATCTTGTCTCACCCTTCATATAAAACTAAAAATACAATAAAAGTTTTTTAAAACATCTTCCAATTGCCCCATCTCTAAGTAAAAAATAAAATCAAAATCCAACAGGGGAGGGCAGTGATGACTTTTCTGTTCCTATTTGAGAGCTTTTAAAGCTGAGCTCTGTCCCCCCACTCCCTGCAGTGCCAGCAGCCTGCCCTTCCCCGTGGATTCTCCCCAATATTTCATCTGTAAAATATTCCATGTATTTTTTTGGGCCACTCCCCACCCTGTCCCCGTTTCCTTCTGAGCCTGGAGCCGTGCTGGCAGCCCTGGAAGGAAACTGGCAGCGTCACAATGGAGCTTTATCAGCCCCAAACTTGGAAATATTTCCTTTCAAACGTGACCCCAAGTCAGTTCCCACACCAGGCTGCTCGGGACCTCCCTCTCCTCCTCCTCCAAGTCAATCCTGAGGTGTTTTGGGACTGACAGACTCCAAAAAGGGGCATTTTCCCTCACAAGGCAAAGCTGAGTGTAAAGCACAAGCCTAATAAAAAAGTTCCTGCCCAGGGATTTATCCAGCCAGGAAGGAACAGGGGGAATGTTGGGTGGTGGAACAAAGGTGAGATAGATCTTCAATTCATCCCTAAACCCTAAATTCATCCCTGGATCTTGAATTCATCCCTAGATCCTAAATTCATCCCTAGATCTTCAGTTCATCCTACATCTTTAATTCTTCCCTAGATGTTCAAGTCATCCCTAGATCTTCAATTCACCCACAGATCCTAAATTCATCCCTAGATCTTTAATTCATCCTTAGATCCTAAATTCCTCCACAGATCTTAAATTCATCCCTAAATCATAAACTTGTCCCTAGATCTTCAATTCATCCCTAAATCCTAAATTCATCCCTAGATCTCGAATTCATCCCTAGATGTTAAATTCATCCCTACATCCTAAATTCATTTCTAGATCCTAAATTCATCCCTACATCCTAAATTCATCCCTAGATCTTCAATTTATCCCTAGATCTTCAATTTAGCTCTAGATCTTAATTCATCCCTAAATCCTAAATTAATCCCTAGAACTTGAATTCATCCCTAGATGTTAAATTCATCCCTAGATGTTAAATTCATTTCTAGATCCTAAATTCATTTCTAGATCCTAAATTCATCCCTAGATCTTGAATTCATCCCTAGATGTTAAATTCATTTCTAAATCCTAAATTAATTTCAAGATCTTGAATTCATCCCTAAACGTTAAATTCATCCCTACATCCTAAATTCATTTCTAGATCCTAAATTCATCCCTAAATCTTCAATTCATCCCTGAACCACGTGCACAGTGGGGAGGGCAGTGCTTCGCTCTTGTCTGTAACCACCACCACATCCCCCCCATGGAATTCCAGGTGCATCCCCATCCCTGCCAGCACCAAGCCTGGAGAAAACCCACACCAAGCTCCTGTTTCCCACCCTCACCCTCCTCTCTCACAACTGCAGCCAAATCTCAGCTTTAGTGCAGTTTTCCCCTCTGAAAGCAGCACGGCAATTTATTCCCAGATCACTCCTCAGATCATTTTCTCCCCTGTTAAATGAAACCCGTGCTCCTTGAGCAGCCAATTCCCTCAGCCAAGGCTGGCCCAGGGCTGCTCTGTGAACAGAGGCACAGGGATGGAAATTGCCACACAAGTGGGAACAGGTCTCATCATTTTAATAATCTACGAGCAGCACAGGCAGAGATATTCCTAACCTCTGATTTTATCATGATGCCATCAGTATCAGAGATGTGTTTTTCCTGAGGCTAGGCAGCAGAGAAGGGAAGATATTGTGTTTCCTTGACTACCTTTCACCTGCCTTTAGAAACATAATTTTCCTTTATTAGCTAGTTCTTCGGTTATTGCAAGTAAAATAACACATCCTAAGCCCTGGTAATAATTTGGATGTTGGTGGCCTTCCCCCTTTCTCTCTCTTCTTTCCACAGATTTCCTGGTTTCCTCTCCTCCCCACCTCTCCCTCCACATTTTGAACCAGGAAACATTTTTTTCTGTTTGTTCACAAACAGGAGGGAGAAAATATTTAACAGGCAGGGACAGATTTTGACTAATTGCCAAATTTCTATAAAAGCAGTGATTGTATTTCAGCTGGAGCTGGGCTGGTCCTGAGGGGAGCTTGAATCCTCCAAGTCTGAGCTCCCTCCAACCCTAAATTGCTGCTCATGGATCATCCCACCCCAAATATCCCCTCTGCCTCCTCTGTCTCATCCCTGGGAACAGGAAAAGCATGGAGGAATGAGCTCTGTCTTGTTGACACATATTGAGCTAATTCAAATTCAATAATTTTGTCCAGACTGGAATTTAAAGATATCATCTATTTTCTTTTTTTTTGCTGCTGTTTGATATGCAGTAGTTTTAAATAAACACTGTTGTTGCCCTTAAACAATCATTTATCTGGCACAAGGCAAAGCTCCAGAAGAGTGCAGGGGAATTTGGGGAGTGAAAATTGGGAAATGAATCCACCCTGATGCTTTGGTGGGGTAAATCCCCTGGAATTTGGTGTCTTGCTGCAGTTCTGCCTGGGCTGGGCTGTTGGCAGGGCCAAGGCTGCTTTGGAAGGTCCTGACACCTTTTTTGGCTTCAGTGAACCAGCCCCATTCTCTTCCAAAAGCTCCCCTAAATCATCCTTCCAATTTCTTGTAGAGATAGACTCAGCTTTGCAATGTTGATCTTCTTTGGGATCCCTTTAATTGCAGTTTTCTGGCTGGCAGCCTCCCTGCCCACGATCACAGAGGAAGGAACCACAGAATCCACAGAAGGAGGAAATTCATTCCTGTGCTGAGTACAGAGGTAACAGAGCCAAAAGTTTTAAGCCCTCCTCCAAACTGTGCTATACACACATTTCCTTTTTGCAGGGCAAACCATTTAACCTCTTTACCTGTTTGTCCTCATCTCCAAAATGAGGAAGGCAGAACTGACCCAGTTCTTATTATGAAGTCAAATGGTTTCAAAGCATTTTGAAGTCATTAAATAAAAAGCCTTGCAGAAGGACGATGCATTGTGCCTGCTGGAACACGTAACAAGAGTTAAAATAGGAAATCAAGGGAGAGCTGAAATCCCTCCTGAAGCTTGTAAAGGTTCATGCTCTGCCTTCAGACTGCAGCAGAAGTGTCCTGAACATGCTACACTTATTTAGGATGGAGAAATAATCGAGCTGACAAAAAAAGCAGCTGCCTGTGTCTTTGCTTGTAGAGGCTTTCACACCTTGATCACAGCTCTTGCCTTGGTGATGAACAGACAGGTCTGGGGCAGGTTTGGCTCCTCTCAGCAAGGCTGCCTCAGGTGAGGCTCTGAGGTTTTGTTTGGCTTTTTCTTTTCCCTTCTCGTTGTACCGCTGAAATTATTACACCACGAAGCTGTTCAGGAGGGAAGGGTGGTGATGAAGAAGCAGTGTTGAGGCACAGGGGGTGGAATTCAGCTCTTGGACACCAGAGCAGAGCTCACATGAACAACTTTTACAGCACTTAGAAGCACTTTTACAGGGTGCTTGGCTGCTCCACAGTGCCCAGCCTCTCTGGAAAATGAACTTTTAATGCTCTCCTTCAGCTTCAGCCACATCTGCCTGCATTTGCCTTAGAACAAGGCATTGCTGCTGCTAGAAATTAATTTAGGACCATGTGGATGCTGTTAAGGTCAGGATCTGGGTATGAGACCTTGACTTGTGTGTACAAAATACCCTTGGAAGAGCTGGCAGGAATTTCTACCTGGAGGAAGCTGAGAGTGGAACCCCAAGATCCAGATTTTAACCTGAGTATGAAATGAAATGAAATGAAATGAAATGAAATGAAATGAAATGTTGTATGATCAAATCAAGATCCTGAAATTCAAGAGCAAGGGCCACACAGATATTCATTGCAAGCCCTAAGAGCACAAAGACTTGGTGAAGCTTCTCTGGAAGCATTTCACAGATGGAAAAAGTGATCCTAAGACATAGAAAAAGAACCCAACTTCTTCTGAGTGCCCCAGAGATAACCTGAGCACAATTTCCACATGGACATGAGCCCAGGTCTCTCACTCTGGTCTCTGCAGAGCTGACCTGGTGCTTCTCAGTGCATTTATTTCAATGGGATTTACATTTTTTATACAGTTCATTGTTCTCCCAGTGGGATTTCCACCGTTAAAATGTTTATTGATCCTGGGAAAAACAACTGGCCATGACAGAGGAAAGAAAATTAAATGCAACATTGATGCTGCTCTTCCACAATCCTCCTGGAGGAATTGTGTCTGGTTTTGTATGAGCAGGAGGTGTTTCCTGTATTAATGTCCTCAACCCAAGCCCAGGATTTCGTTTTTCCACAAGGTGCTCCCTCCTCTCCCTCTTCCCCTCTCCCATTATCAGACAGCATCCTGGGCAGTAAAATGTTTTATAGGATTCTCGTTTTTCTTCAGAGAGAGGAAGACAATTATGACTGTCTCTCCAAGATGAAAAGCTTTTCCTGTGTATCCCTGTATTTAGCTCACTGGGGGCTGTTTTGTTTAGGCTTTGGGTTTTTTTCCAGGATGTTCTGTCTGCAGGGAATCTTGCACACCATGGATCACACAACTCTGAAAGCTGAGCTGGAGCCACTTGGTTCAGAGCAGGGGAGTTGCTTTACCCTTTGCTGGAAGGATGTGGAATATATTTATAATCACTGTGTGCAGCAGCATCTCCACCCTATTCCCATCAGGAAACACGGAACAGGGGCAGCTCACCAAACAGCCTGCCAAAAACCAGCCACAGCCAGGAGTGACCTCAGAGCAGGCTTTTCATGGGAATTCTGCACAGGGAATGGTGTCACCCCTCTGTGACAGGTTCTGGAGAGCTCCAGAGGCAGGGCAGTGCTTGGAGCAGGGTGGAGAAGGTGCTGGAGTGAGGGGATTCCAGCAGCAAAGAACAGAGCCCAGCTTGGGCTTTTGGAGGATTTTTCTGCACAATCCCAACCCATCTTCAGAATCACTTTGATGGACAACACTTTGGGGCTTTTTTCAGCCCAAATGTTTTTTAAATTGTTGAGGTGAAGTGAGCCAAATACCTCAGATGACATTCCTAGGCAGCTGGAAATCTGGCTTCTTCCTGTTGGTGTCAAAGCCTAGTATTTATTTAAAGCCAGGCTTTAGAGTGCTCGTTATTGCATTTAAATATTTTCTTTCAGTCTCAGGGGATCTGCCAGCTCATCTTAGCCAAAGGTGACTCCTGAAATGGTTGCCTGGTCACACAGAGCCCATTTTTTGGGGCACAGCATGAGGAGCACACCGAGTGATTTCTGCATGCAGAGCCAGCCAAGGCTGAGGAGATGCTCAGGGCAGCAAGTGCTGACAGGATCATCTGCTCCACAGCCAAAATCTGGCATCCAGGGAGCTGCAGTGGCTTCATCACCCCATGGGGTGAGGCCAAGCCTGGCTGACACACACAGGGCACCCACCCAGGGAAAAGGGAAGGGGCAGATCCAAGTCCCACAGTTCTGCAGAGAATCTGGGTTATTGCAGCTCTGCCCACCTGTCTGAGCAGCCTCCTGGTGCTTTAGCCCCTCTTACAACCAGGAGACAGAGCCCTGCTCAACAGCCCAAAACCTCTTTGTGAGGAAGGCCACAAAGTTGTGGCTGCTGTCCCAGCTTGAATAATTCCGTGTTTATTCCGTTTCCTTCTTCAGAGATAAAGTTCTGGTACATCTTGGAAGGAACAGTAATCTCATTTCCCTGCTCGTGCAGACACATGGACACACAAAAGTTGGAATCTACCTTGAAACAAACCCCAAAGCCTGACACCAGCACCTGCCACCTCCACTTGGGAATTCCAGGAGTCACCAACAGAGTCAGCTCAGCTCTCACACCCTGCTGTGAGCTCCCCACAAAAACCTGGCAGGCTCCAGCTCTGGCAGCACAAACCCAGCCCAGTCCTTCCCCTCCTGCTCTGGGAGCTCTCAGCAGCTCCTGGGGTCCAGCACATTTTCCTGCTCCTGCTGAAGCCACCGGTGAGATCCCGGGATGGAAGCTGGAGCTGCAGTGTAGATCTCAGTGGGACCTCCAAACGTTGATCTCGGTGGAACCTCCAAATGTTACTGTATATGGGTTACAGAGCAGTGAAAGGACACAGTAACAAGGCACTCCCTTGCATGGTGTAAGAAAGAGCAAGAAAGGACAATTTATTGAAGGAAGCCATTGCCTTAAATAAGACACCTTGTGAAAAACAAAATACAGACAGATCATTGGTCAGAGAGAGACATCTCTTGTCCCAGTCTTTCTCACGGATCCAGCAGGTGTTTATCTTTTGGTATAATTCTTTCTCTCATGTTTACAGTAGAGAAAGAGGCTCTAGCTTGGGAAAAAAAAAACAGCCGAGTCTGAGAAAGCCAGACTGGAAAAATCCTTTAAGGTTCTCCCTGGACCTGTAACGGCCACACTGCAGCACTCACCATGGCTGTGAAAGGAGCATCTTTATACCCAGCTAATCCATGGAACAACATTATCCCAAAATCCCATCCCAGTCAGGAGCTTGGCAGGGCTGAGGGAGAGTCCAGAACCCCATAAAAACCTGGGAATGTTCTACCCCAAGGTGTCCATCACTTCACATTTGGCTCAGGGAGCAGATGCACCAACAAAGGCAGAACTCTGGGTTTGATCCTGATCTCAGGCACTGCAGGAATTCCTCTGTTTCTGTGTCTCCACAAGAATGGCTCTGCGTGTCATTTGAAGAATATCTGGATTATTTATTTCCCATCTTTTCATCCCCTGCTCTCCATTTTTATAGATCTATTGGCATAGGAGCTGGATATTTCAGCAAATGAGGTTAACCTCTGACCATAAATTACTGCTCCCTCAGGAGGAAGTGGCCATAAAAAAGGAAACAGCCACAACTCCAGCAGAGAGCTGCAAAGGCAGAGAGAGCAAGGGCTGTACAAATTACAAAACCACCAGCCCCTGAAACCCTTACCAGGGCTGGCCACGCAAATAATAAAGTGTGACATAAACACACACAAAACTGGGCTCAGCCTGGCCAGAACAATCATTCAGATGCCAAGAAAAATAAGCAGCTTTCCTATTTTCCCTGGAGTTTCCTATATAATGGCTCTTGGGGACAGCACGTGGCCAAAGACCACAGGCAGCGGAGGAGAGAAATGAGCTGATCATCTCATGGCTTTGAAATGTCATAGCAGGCAGGAATGGAGGGTAGGACAGCCCCTGGCAGCAGTGGCCAGGATCAAACCTGAGGGGTTTTCACTCTGATAACAGCGAAAATCCAGCCAGGAGCACTATGATGGTTATTTCCATGTCAGAATTGTGGGCTCACCCCACAATCTGTAGCTAGGATTGACCTCTGAGAATTACACGCTCATCTTGAGAGTGTTTGAAAGAATGACAAAGAGATGATGTCCTGGTTTGAAGGACAGGTGGCTGCCAATAAAGGCAGAAGCTTCTCTTTGAAATGGAGAATGTAAACCCTCTTCCTCCAAATTATTATTATAATTTTGAAATTAAGGGGCTCTCAGGCAAAGATAGGGGAATTAGGAATAACAGTGCTTTACTAGGAAAATTAAAATAGAAACGCAGGATTACAAAGAACAATCCCAAAACACTGACAGAGTCAGAATCCAAGATGACACCCCATCAGTCAGTCAGGGTGTTGGCAGCAGTGCCATTAAATGGTGGATGCATCCTCCTGCAGTGGCAGATGTGGTTCAGCTGGAGCAGTGCTCCTGTAGAAGGTGCAGTTTTCCTCTGAAGATCCAGTGACGTGGAAAAGTCTAATTTTCCTCTGGAATCCAGTGGAAAAAAGGCTGCCCTGATGTTCCAAATCTCAGATTTTTATCCAGGTAGGAAATGTTTGACTCCTCCCCCTGGGTGGAGCATCTCCCAGTGGGATGATGGAATTTTGTCAGTCATGCACTGGGACTCCATGGCCCATTAACAGCCCATATCTTCCTGGAGGAAGGATGGGTGGTGGAAAAGATAAAGAACACTGCCCCACCTGGTTTTAGCAGCTGCACCATTAGCAGAGGATATCTCCCACGGAGATAAGGGTCACTGCCCCACCTGCTTTAATAGATGGTGACAGCATACAAACTTTTGGTCACATCCTGTGTTGCAAATTAAGACAATGGTACAAAAGTCTTACTATGTCCACTGACAGATTGGGTGTTTTAAGGGAAGACTTGTCAGATTGTAGCTCTTGAGGCCTGTGGTTCCCGAGTCATTCATGTGTGGCTTCTGCACTCAAGGCTGCCTTTTGTGCCCAGAATGGGGTGGGATGGCAAAAGGACCAGCCTGGGAGGAGGGGACCAGCCTGGGCTGCTGGGACTGACATGACCAAGCTCCTGCAGCTTCATTTTCCTTCCCCACCCGCTGGCAGTGTGGTAAGAGCTGTGGGGAGCCACTGTCACCACTTACCTGGGGTTTAGCTCTGGGAGTTCCTATTCCTGAGCTCTTTGAGGTATGTGGTGTAGCATCTTGCAACTCTCCTAAAATACAGAAATGCTGTTATGTAGCTTTAGGTTCTGGAAGACTGACAGCTTTGCTTTCAGCTGGAGTGTCACTTATGGATTAGAGTATGAGTTTTCCCTCTTGAAATAGATCCTGTTATTTGAATGCATGACTGAAAATTACAGTTAGCAGGACATGGAATTAGTACAAGCATGAATAATCAGTCTGTGTGTATCAGGAAACGATACTGCTGCTGCCAGCATTGCTGTTCATTTTTTACATTTATTTGTTTCCAGTGGTTTCACATTAGTTTACTCAGTTTTATCAGTGTCTGTATCAGCCAGACTTACAGTCATCAAAAGTATCTTAACATAATTCCTCTTTATATCTCTGCCATCAGTAAAATTCCAGGGTCAAAAGTTTATAGCAGTTATTTGACTACAGAAACCAAATATTCTTGCAGATTTGTTCACTACACTGTTAATAAAATTAGCTTTATTAGCAAAATTAGCTTTAAACAACATTATTGTTGGATCAAAGTAAATTGAGATGAAGACCAGAAAGCACCAAATAAGCAAGCTTATTTTGCAGTAGTTTCTAAATGATCATTTATATCAGCAAATACAGTTTTAAATTGTTCAGCTTCCCCTAGCAGAGAATAAACTCTAGTCTTATGTTATCCTTCAAACCAATACTGACTCAACCCACTTTGTGTTTTCCAAACAGGCAAGTACCCAGACAGATGCCCTAAAGCTCCCATCATCAAAACCACCCAGGCTTCTGAAAAACAAAGCTTTATTGTGTAAGCCAATCACCCAGACTAAGGCCACCTCCTGCAAACCTCACACACAAAACAAAGAATGCCAGACAGGTGGGTGCCTGATCTCCTACCCCTGTTGGAATTGTCTGTACTGAGTTGAGAGAGTAATACATGATTTATGTAACAGAGGGTATTTTTGAATGTATTATAAAACCTTAACTGGTTTTCAGGTTGTTGTATGGTATTTCCCAACAATTTTTGGTTTGTTCTGTTTTTGGTATAACAGAAGGAGAAGCACCACCTGCTCAACCCCAGATCATTGTGGTACCTGTTCCTGTACCAGTGTTTGTGCCAGTGCCCCTGCACCTCTACACCCAGTACACACCAGTTCCCCTGGGGATGCCAGTACCTGTAAGTTATCCTGCAGTTCACTGCAGAAGGCAGTGGTTTACAGGCTTGTTTTGTGTCCAGCACACCCAGCATTGCATCACTGGGTGTTGTGTCTGGTCATGCAAGTGGGATTTGGAGTCCTTGAAGCCATTTCCCTCCTTATTACATCATATTTGGTTAAACGTTGTCATACAAAACTACCAAATTGTAGGGAAAGTATAGAGCTGTCCAGTCTGGAGTTATTTTTACATTCGTTTTTGTAGTCTTAAAATATACATAAAGTTATATGGGAGGAATCTCCCTTGTGTATTTGCTGTTTCCCTTCACCCTTAAGTATGTTCTGATATTTTCCACATGTTCCATAGGTACCAGTTCCCATGCTCATCCCAACTACCCCGGATAATGCTGATAAGATCATTGAAAATATTCAGGAAAACAAGGAAAAGGTGTCCATCAATCCATTTGAAGCTGATCTCCTTCAGATGGCAGAGATGATTGCAGAAGACGCAGAGAGAGAAAAAACACATTCTCATGGTGGTAGGTGGTGGCTTTAAAAATGATATGAAATGCAGTGAGGTGAAGGTCCTCTCACCACAGAAATTTCCCTTTCCCTGATTCTAGATGCAGATTTGACTTACAGTGACAAGAACAGGTCACCAGAGGCAGAAACCTCCAGATCAGTACATCATGTGTTAGAAAGAGGAGTCGAAATCAAGAAGACAGGGCAGCTGCCTTAAAAGAAAATTTCCCTGTCAGGCTTTTTATGGAGGATTTTTGAAGGGTGAGGCAGGTCAAAGTTTGTTGGATAGTGATTATGTAATGAAAGTGAAACAAGCTGGAAAGAGATAAACAAAATACCCTGCTGGTCTACAGATGATTCAAATAACAAGCAGGGAGGGATGGAAGCCTTTGGAAAAGCAAACCTACGTTAGTTCTGCATTTCTGTTTCCCCTGCAATAGCATGACCAAGGTAGAAAGCTGTTAGGAGAACTCCAGTGGAGGAGAAGGCACAGGATGTGTGTTCATGTTATGACCTAGTACATAGATTTTAGCTGTTGAAAGTGTTTTAAATTAGTTGTGCAAGCTGTCAGTCGTGTGTAGATACAGATTTCCTTCTTTCCCTCTTTTTTCCTTCTTTTTCTAAAGGATCTCAAACATCTGAGCACGAACTCTTCCTGGACCCCAAGATATTTGAGAAAGGTCAGTCAGATTTTTTATTTTGCAAACAGATTTTGATCCTGCTGCATCTTTTCTTGCAAACTCCTTGTTCTGCCTTTGCTGTAGCACACGGTCCCTGTGATCCCTCTCATTGCAGACCAGGGCAGCACGTACAGCGGAGATCTGGAATCAGAAGCAGTGTCCACTCCACACAGCTGGGAGGAGGAGTTGAATCACTACACCTTACGATCCAATGCCCTGCCAGAACCTGATCCAGAACTCAAGCAGTTCTCCAAAGGTGATGTGGAACAGGACCTGGAGGCAGATTTCCCATCAGGTCGGTGTCATGTGAAGAAAAACTC
>JANRGV010000023.1:7196756-7206758 GCA_024734035.1 Alethe castanea | reverse complement strand
TGCCCCAGCTGGTTTAAAGCTGGCCCATGAGCAGATAATGTGTGCCATGGAGATCAGGGTCACTGCCCCACCCGGCTCCAACAGATGGGGACAGAATCCACATTTCTGGCCACATCAACCCAGCACAATGAACATTCTTTCTCTTTAACTGATCTCTGAGCACCTCAGGCTGAGCTTCAGAGCATGGAGGGACCCTAAAATCGCTGCCACTGGGGTGAAAAGTTGCACAGCTCAACTGGTAGAAGGGAAAGGAGAGAGAATGGAATTCTGCAGGGCTGTGGCTGAGGAGTTTCTGGATGAGGGGTTCAGGTCTCTGCTTGGGGCTGTGCTGCACATGTGGCTTCCTCAAGCACCCTGCACAAAGTGGGTGAAAACAAAACCTGAGCTCTGCACAGGAATAAACAGACCCAGGCATGTGGGAAATTTGCCTCAGTACCTCTCCCAGATAACTTCAAGAATTCTTTCTGCTCTGCTTCCCGTTTTCTTGGCTGATGGGAAGTTCTCCTAGAATATCTTATGGGTTTATGGGGTCCAAAACCTTCCCCACATCAACACACTGGCCAGCTCCACCACTCTTTGGGTTTTTTGTTCCCAGGTGCAGAGGAAGTAATTGCTTCTTTTATCAGCATCAAGTTAGAAACTCCGTGGGAAAAAGTAAAAAATAAATAAATAAAAAAAAGGTCAGATGGAACAGTTTCAATACCATCAATGACTCAGGAAATTGTGAATTTCCAGCATGAGGATAGGAATGATGCAGGTCTTTAAATCCAAGGAGGGTGAAGAGGCAGCAAGAGCTGCACTGAGAGCCTTGAGGAGCAGCAGATGAAAGCAGCAGGTGATGTGCTGGAAAAAAGGCAAAGGAGAGGCTCCTGTGTGCACCTTGCTCTGCAAAATATTCCTGTGGGTGTTAAAAGCATCAAGTGCCCTCAAGAGGAGCATGGGGAAGATCACAGCAAAGAAATCAGGATTATTAAAGACAAATAAAAAAAATCAGCTCCTTTCTGGCAGCTGGACAGTGCCAGGCTGTGAAACCAATCCTGGAAAAGACAATTTCCTCTCTGCCCTCCTGAAAGCCTCCAGTCTGAGCCCCTGGCAGCAGGATGGGGGAGTGGGTGAATCTCTGACAGGATCTGCTGTGGATGATCTGCTCTGAAATGTTTTTGTGCTGAATTCCTGGGAGCTGCCTCTCCCTCACCCATTCCTGTGTTCTGTTCCCAGCTGAGTCTTTATTTCCTGCTGTCCTTAGATATTCCCTGCCTCTCCACAAGCATCCACAGGCAAAGTCTAAAACCTGCCTGTCCAAAAATGCAGGAGGGAAGTGGGAGCCCAAGGGAAGATTTGCTGCCTCTCTGCTCCATTCCTGCAGCCAGGGCTGTGCTGGCTGCTGCCATGCTCCTGCCTCTCCTCCTCATTTCCAGCTGCTAAACTGCATTAAAAAAAGCCAGGGGTGCAAGTGAATGGCATGAATTTTCAGTGGAAGCAACTGCTACATCTGCCAGAGGGAAAGGAGATTCACTCAGGGGAGGGAATGTTCCCACTCACCATTAAAGTGAGATCCATCCTTCCCCTCCTTTTCCAAACCATTTTCCCTACCTTGTTTTTGTGTTTGGGGGAGGTGGGGGAGTGCCATCAGCACTGCTGTGAGATTGAAGCAGTAAATAATTCTTTATCACCACAGCATTGCAGACCATTGCAAAATCTCTGCAAATGCTGTGCAGGCCAACGCTTGCAATAAGCTACTGCCAAACTGGATGGCAAAAAAAGCAAAAACTAGCAGCTGACCCTGGAATATTTCCCTTGTCATCCAGAGGCATTGCTTTCTTGATTCATGAGACAAAACACAGTCAAATCACACAGAACTGAGCTGAAATCAGAGCTGTGAGGATGCCATGACATTATTTGTCAGAGGGACTTCTAAAATCCTGCCTGGGTTTCCAGGGAAAGGAGAAAGAGTCTGAAGGATGCTATTAATTTAGTATGCTATTATTTTATTATATGATTTTATGTCAGCAACAGTGTGGAAAGTGATCAGTGCCACACATCCAGTCCTGTGGGCAGTTCAGGAATCGGGAATTTTGGGGCTGGAGCTTGTCCAGGGAAAGGAATGGAGCTGGGAAAGGGCTGGAGAATTCCTGAGGGAGCTCGGAAGGGGCTGGAGAATCTCTGAGGGAGCTGGAAAGGAGCTCAGAAGGAGAAAAAGGGGATCAGGGGGAAATTCTGGCTCTCCATGATTCCCTGACAGGAGGGGACAGCCAGGGGAGATTTGGGATCTGCTCAGAGAACAGAGACAGGAGGAGAGGAAACGGCCTCAGATTGTTCCAGAAGAGGCTTAGGTTGGATATTTGGGGGAATTCCTTCCTGGAATGGGCTGTGCAGCCCTGGCAGTGGTGGAGTGCCCACCCCTGGAGGGATTTCACAGCCCTGTGCTGGTGGCACTTGGGGACACAGGGCAGTGCTGGGCAGTGTTGGACTCCATGGTCTCTGAGACCTTTTCCAGCCACAATCATCCAGTGAATCTCTGATTCTGTGATTATTCAGCCATCAAGCTCTAGCACTTTGATGTTCATGGAACAAACAGAAAAACTCTTCCAGGAGAATGCTCAGTGCTTTAGCACGGGCTGAGAAATTCACTCCACAATTTGGGACCACACTCCAGACGGCTCCTCTGTCACTCAATTTTATGGCACAGACACTTACAACAGAACAACCTCTGATTGTGCCACTCTGCACTAATAGAAAACACAGAAAATGCTTATTTTTTAAAAACAATTTCTATAAAAGAGTGTTAGATGTTTCTACAGAACCTGGGTGCTTTCATGCCTATTAAATTTTAACACAGCAGATAAAATTGGCAGAAAATACCTAGTGAAATGCTCCTTATTACATCTCTATATTACATCTGCCAGATTCTGCTACCTTTGATGCATTTTAAAGAGTCCCTCACTCCTGAAATAGTCCCATGGAAGTGATGGGAGCACTTCAGTGTTAACAGAGCAACAAACCCCTGCAGAGCTGGAGCAATAAATGCAGCACAGGGAGGACAGAGATGTGATAAATTGCACCCCCACAACTGCACACCTCCAATTATGATCTGTGTCCTTGGAAAGGAAACGTGGCAATTTTTAGGTGCTGCACCTTGCCTTTTCATAATTATCATCTGATTGCAGAAAGGAACTGTCAAACCTTCTCTGGCAGTGTTGGTGTTACCAGCTGTCGGCTCCAGCAAGTGGAAATGGGAAAATTTCCTGAAGGAAAGACTCAAAGGACAACTGATTCCTTAGTGGGGAGGAAGGGGCAGATCTTGGCCAGGGGGGCTGGCAGCAATCCTTGGTGGCTCATTAGCCAGGGCTGCCTCAAAAGGAGCTGCCAGCTCAAGCCTTGTGCAGGCTGGGGCTGTCCCAGGGAAATCTCACCTGCCCAGGGCCAGGTTTTGGGCTGGGAGCAGAGCAGGGGAGTTTTTTCCTCCAAAAGGCACTCCTGATGCTGTCAGGATGGTGAGAGAATGGAAATAGAGTAAGGGTGACACACTGTGTGGACACTGAGAAGTGCAAGTCCTCCCCTCCTGCCCAGCTGGTTTTTTCAGAGGTTTGGTCCTTTTTTTTTTTTTTTTTAAATCTGAGGCAAAACCCAGAGCAGTCCCAGTGGAATCTCCTTTGGGCCCCTCCTGGAAAAGGCTGAGGCTGCACTTTCACAGCAAGCACTCCCACCTTGGATGAGGCCAGAACAAAGGGCAATAAATCTGAGGATGTCCCTGGACTCTGGAGAAGAAAATAAAGTTTTTTGAGACCTACTAATTGCTGCCACAAACCTCTGACTAACGAGAGACACAGAGCACCAGAGCAAATCCCTCCAGCAGCCAGAGTGGGCTCAGCACTGCCTGGAGAAATGCAGCAAGTCTGGCTCGAGGAGTTAAACTCAGAGAAAAAAAAAAAATGAAGCAGCAGTTTCATGGTGTGGTTTCATTTTTAAACCAGGCTGTGAATGCAGCCCTTATCTGAAGAAAGTACAAGCTAAAAAGGTGGATCTCAGCCCTCCTGCCAAACACAGCAGCAGAGGCTGAGACAAATGCTTGGACAAGGAAATGATAAGAGAAGGAAGCAGAGATAAGAAATGCACGAGCCAGTCCTCAGAGTCCACCTTGCTGGTTTTTAAATCCTTGTTTTCCTACTGGAAGTCCTTGTTATTCCACCTCTGTCATTTAGAGTAGGAAATCCCTGCAGTACTTTCATTTTTGCTGATGCCCAGAAGAAAAAGAACCTCTGCACAGAAGAGCCTTGTGGCATTGTTAGGGACACCAAGGCTTTTATAAAATCACTGTTTGTTCTTGAAAGGCTGGGGGATGGCCTGCAGAGAACACAGAGTTTGGGGGCTTTAAGAAAAAAGGAGCAGCATTTTTATTTTATTTTTTTTTACCTGTGAACTTCACCTGTTACTGAGCATCACGGGCAGGAGCAGGGAGGATTCCCAGCCATGGGACACAGGTTTTAGTGGAGTGCAGATCCAGTTCAGCTTGCCAGGGTGCTTGGGGGGCTGCAGTGACATCCTTCTCCTGTTTAATCCCAAAACACATCCCCTCCTTGCTGGGAGATCCCAAATCTGGGATCCTGCCAGGCTGAGACTCCTTGCTCAGACCAGGAACAGGGCAGGGAGGCTTTCCCAGGAACAGCCAGGTGAGGGAGGAGCACTTTGAATCCCAGTTTGAACCAGAATACTCTGATGGGAGATGGTTCCTCCCATCCCACGCCTGACATCCCACTGGGGGAGAAATTTGGGGAAGGGAAAGCAATGGGAAGAACATATCTGACTTTATGTACAGCCCAAGCAGCAGAATGCAGCTGCTGAGAGCGACAAGGTCTCACCAGCTTCTTCTTCCTTTTTTTTTTTTTTTTAATTCATTTTTATTTTTATTGAGGAAGAACATCCAAGAAATGTGTGTTTATCTGTGAAATTCATGGGCAGAGCGGGCTGGGGACTCGTGGGGGACAAAGGAGGGCCTGTTGTCTCCTGAGTGCTATTCCTGGCCTTGCACTGACTCCCTTGACCTTGCTGGGAAAGCTCTCACATCCAGCTCTGCCTGCCTGCAAAAGCCACCACGGGCTCCTCAGATTCTGCTCAAAGCATGGCTGATGAGCAAATATGAAATACTTCTGCTTTCCTTCAACACCCAAACCCTGGGGTAAGCAGGGACAAATGAACCCTGCTGGTCTCCTCTAAGCTCTCCTTGCATTTCCTTCTTCATTTTCCAATTAACTGTGCCAATGTCTTGTTTTTGCTGTGCCCCAGGGCTGCACCAAGTCCTTCCAGTGACAGCAAACACCACAGCCTTGAGAGAGGTGCCTATTTCCCTGAAGTATTTTCTGTGCCCATTTTCCTGAAGCACTTTCTGTGCCCATTTCCCTGAAGCACTTTCTGTGCCCATTTCCCTGAAGTATTTTCTGTGCCCATTTCCCTGAAGTATTTTCTGTGCCCATTTTCCTGAAGCACTTTCTGTGCCTATTTCCCTGAAGCACTTTCTGTGCCCATTTTCCTGAAGCACTTTCTGTGCCTATTTCCCTGAAGCACTTTCTGTGCCCATTTCCCTGAAGCACTTTCTGTGCCCATTTCCCTGAAGCACTTTCTGTGCCCATTTTCCTGCAGCACTTTCTGTTTCTATTCAGAGCTGCTCACAGCTGCACTTTTCAGTGTGACACCTCCACCCCAGGTAACAGGGCTGGCCTTGGTGGGAGGGGGACAAAAGAGGCTGGAAAAGGTGGTGGAGCCTGGACTTTTTGGGATTTCCATGCAAGGACAACACTCACAGCTCAGCCTTTCTGTTCCATGTGGGACACAGCCACCTTTGGGAAAAATTGCCTGGTAAACAGATTCCCTCTGGCACTTTACTAATTCCAGCCTGTCCTGTCAAAGGTGAAAGCATTTCCAGAATCCAGTTTATTCACTGCTAGTTATGTTTCTTTGTGTAGGTTCAGAGCCAAAACTCATTAAGGACAGTGGGAATCTCCCCATTCCCTTCTATTCACTCCCCCTGGCTTTTATTCAAGCTTTTATTCAGTCCCTCTTGGCCTGGACAATGCAGATCAGTGATGGCAGCTCCACCATCAGTGTCTTTGTGCCACCACGTCTCGTTTCTCAAACCTCCAGCACAATGTCCACTTGTCCTCAGCAACTGCTTCCTTTCAGATCTCAAAAATAAATAAGTCCGTGGAAGAAACATTTCTTTTGGCCCTGTGCTGGCTGAGAGCTGGTTTGCAGACATTTCAGTTTTGGGAGACAGTGTCCCTTTGATTGTCCCCATCATCTCAGCTGCTATTTTTGCCTCGTGGCTGCACTGAGTCATGGGGCTCGTTCTGGTTTGCTTTGGAGCAGGGAATGAACCAGGGATGATCCCAGTGCTCCGTGGAGACAGGGAGCATCCACTTGTGGAATGTGGCAGAGCCATGGCAGCCCAGCCTGAGGAGGGCTGGGCACGTTCTGTGGCACCTGGGTGGGGAGAGGGAACAGTGAGTAATGACACTCACAGCTCTGCTGGGCTCTGCAGCTCTGCTGGGAGGGGACTGGGACATTGGGGCTGAACTGGGACATTGGGGCTGGACTGGGACATTGGGGCTGAACTGGGACATTGGGGCTGGACTGGGACATTGGGGCTGGACTGGGACTATGGGGTTGGACTGGGACATTGGGGCTGGACTGGGACATTGGGGCTGTACTGGGACATCTGGGGTTGGACTGGGACATTGGGGCTGGACTGGGACACTGGGGCTGAACTGGGATATCTGGCACTGAACTGGGACATTGGGGCTGAACTGGGACATTGGGACTGGACTGGGACATTGGAACTGAACTGGGACACTGGGACTGGACTGGGACATTGGGGCTGAACTGGGACATTGGGGCTAGACTGGGACATTGGGGCTGGACTGGGACATTGGGGCTGGACTGGTCTGTCCCCCCTGGCCTTGCAGGGCAGTGCTGGGGAACATCTCTCCCTGCTCCAGACGCTGCTCTGAGGCTCCTGCATCACCAAGGGCTGAGGGATCAGCCAGGAAGGCTGATCCAAACCTCCCCCAGCTCGGATTTGGCAGCAGCAGGAGGGGCAGCATTTATAACTTTTGGCTTTTAAACCCCTCCAGACCAAGAGCTGGTACCTGGGAAGAGCTGAGTGATAAACTGGTGCCAAATTAAAGAGTTCCCAGCGCTCCAGCCTTGTGCTGTTGGCTGAATTAACCCCAGCACTGCTGGGACTGACATAATTTGAATCAATTCTGGAGATGAGAGCAGGAACCTCCAGTGTAAGGGAATTCTGCAGAGCACCAGGACTCAAACCATGCTTCTCCTTCCCAGCCTGAGCGCTAAGAAAATCCTGCTTTATCCCCACAGAGAGAGAGAGTAAGGGGGGAATTAAAATCCAAACTAAAATAAATGAAAGGAGCACTCTTGGTTTCTGGCTGGAACCCGTTTTTTCTCACACTTTGAAGTCCACACTCTGGCAAAGGAAAAACCCTGCACATGAAATGCAGTGCTGGGAGAAGCTCTGGGTGAAGGTACCTCAAAGGGCTGGAACATCTTCCTCACCTGAAATTCTGTGTGTGGATGAAACCTGGCTAGGGAACTTCTTCCCCATTAGGTGGATATCTTTGTCTTCCTGCCACAGAACCAAGCAGATCAAACCCTGTGCCTGTCTCCTTTTGTTGATGGCTATTTATTTTCCTTACCATTGCTCTTGTTTTGTTCTCTTGGCTCAGCAGCCTGGCTGCTGCTCCAAACCAGTTAATTCTCTCTGAGAGCTCTATGGGCCCTACATTATATTTATGAGCTGTAAGGATCTCCCCAGGCAGACCCAGAAATAAAGGATTCGAGTCAAACAGCTACAAGGAGATGCTCCAAAACAACCTCAGAGAGGGAACACAGGGAGATGGAACATCAGCCACTGCCCCATGCTGAATTTTAAAGGAACACTGCAGCTCCTGCAGCCGTGGGAGGGGAGGGGAGTGATTTTCAGCCTTTAATCTCCCGTGTTTCCAGCACAAGGAGGAGATGTCCTGCTCTCCTCTGCTGCCTGAACATGGGTTTGAGGAGCTGTTCACTCACTGATTGAGGGAAGAGCAGCAGGGACCAAGCTGGACAGGGAGGGAGGAACCTGCCAGGATGGAGAAAAGGCGACACCAGAGCAAAACTCCTCATTCTCAACAGTTTTTATACAAAAATTTATTGCAGTGTATTACTTTACCTATGTTGTTTGAAATGACTAACAGGCTTCTTCCAGCTTTGAATTATTCACTAAAACCTTTTTTTTTCTGTTTTCCACAGAGGACACCAGGAGTACCCACAGCCCTGCTGGTCCCACACCTCCCCTGATCCCATGGCCTGAGTGCTGCTGTGAGCCTGAACAAAGCTGGGCAGGAAATGTTTTTCCCAGCTAGAGAAACATTTTGTTCCCATTCTGTGCTTGAGCCAAGTGGGGTTTTCTTGAGGCCTTTTTTTTTTTCTTTTTCTAAACAAAGGAATAAGTAAGCAAACACGTCTGCAAGGAGCTGATTGAAGCAGCCAAAGCTCAGCCAGTGGACTTGCTGAGGACTTTGGCAAGACGTGAAAATTCAGTTTTCTGCCCCAAACCAGGCTCATGACTCAAAGCCAGGCCTTGCACACACAGGACATCACCAAATTGCAGGCAAGGCTGGGATGGTGCTTTATTTCCTTGGAAAGTCCATCCCCAGCAGAAGTCACTGCAGCCAGAGCAGTCCCACTGAAGGTTTCTGCTTTGATAACATGCCATTTTCCCAGGCAAAAATATTTTTATCTGCAAGCTCTCCACCCTGCTTGCCCACAGAGTGACAATGTTAACTTGGATTTGCATCCCCAGGGGACTGGAGGATGTGTGTGCAGGGAAGCTCAGCCTGCCTGGCTTGTGGGGAGAGGCACACCCAGCCCTGCAGCTTTCCTGGGGATTGAGGCAGCAATGCTGGCAGTGCTGCTGGCCCTGGGAGGGATTTGGGGCTGGGGTGGGCTCCATCCTCACAACTGATGGCTTTGATTCTGTTTGTGGCTCAGGGAGCTCATAAACACATAAACACAGCACCTTGCTTGTCCTGGAGGTCAGAAATGTCCATATCAAATAAAGAACCTTGCTTGTCCTGAAGGTCAGAAATGCCCCCAAAGCAGCCTGGACAGCAAATAAAGAATAACTGAGGTCAGGGCAGGCAGGGTTTTGGTGCAGAGAGCTCCAAGGCACCTTGGCAATGTCCCCCCTTCTTCCACCACCCCTCCAGGGGTTTGGGTCTCAGGACATGGAGCACTGTCCATAGGGAAGGGCACAGGATGTGGATGCAGACACCACCGTGGCACTCTGGGCTGTGCCAGCTCCCTGGGTGGCTGGAAATGAGATCACCAACATGGAGCAGTGGCTTTCAAGCCCTTTTCGTCCTTCTTGCTGCTCTTTCTGTAGGCAGAGCTCAGCTCAGCCCTGCCTGGGGGTTCCAGCTCTCTCCAGCTGCTTTGGAGCCCCGTTGCAGAACAATTCCAAACTGCAGGACAGACTCTGCCAGGATTCTGTGTGGAGCTGGCAGCAAAGGCATCCCAGTGCAGCCACCTCGACACACAGGGCAGGATTACCCAGCCAAAATTTAGGATTAGGGGCTGAGGGAGGCAAAGAGGCACCTATCAGAGAATTTGGGAAATGGGGCTGGGTCAGGAGAGCCTGACTGACTCTGCTGTCCCTGAGCAGGAGCCTGGGAACCAGCCCAGAGCTGGGCAACTCCACTTGGGTTTGAGATATTTTAATTTTAAGGCTCAAACCAGCACAGGATGCAATTCCAGCCCCAATCCACAAGCATTCCCTGTGTCCCCTTTGTCCTGGTTTGAAGGACAGGTGTCTGCCAATAAAGGCAGAAACTTCTCTTGGAAATGGAAAATGTAACCCTTCTCCCTCCAAATTATTATAATTTTGAAATTAAGGGGCTCTCAGGCAAAGATAAGGGAATTAGGAATAACAGTTCTTTACTAGGAAAA
>JANRGV010000023.1:7186205-7196656 GCA_024734035.1 Alethe castanea | reverse complement strand
GATAATGTGTGCCATGGAGATCAGGGTCACTGCCCCAGCTGGTTTTTAACAGATGGGGACAGAATCCACATTTCTGGCCACATCCTGTATTGCAACCCAAGACACCCCTGCCATGGATGAGCACCACCAGTGATGAAGGAAAGGGTTTCCAGCTCTGGAATTGTTCCCTGCCAAGTTGGCAGAAGGGATTAACATGACACTCTGCCAGAAAGGATGGGAGATATCACAAAGAGTGATCAAGCATTTTCTGGGGTCACTCAGGTCCCACAAACTCCTCTGCCTTGGTCCTACAAAATCATATTCCATATCCTGGAATTCCAGCCACGCTCCTGCTGATTATGCTTCCCATCCCAGTTGTCTGGGACACAGGCACAGCCTCCTTCACTCCCTCGTGTTGGGATTATTTTTATTTAGCTATTATTATTTTTTTTTAATTTGTTTATTTAGTTATGGTCACGCTGCTTCAACTGCTGGGTGCCTTGCAAAGCTCAAAGTGAGGAAGGGAAATTATCTTTTCCAGCCCTGATTCTGCTCCCCTGAGCATGCTGAGGCTGATATTTGCTCATATTGGTAAAGTGCTCTGAGCTCCTGGGATGGAATATCTGCCATGGAAAAATGATCTGGGTTTTTATGAAGAGGTTCTAGCCCAGTTAGCAAATGGCTTTTGCCATCTGTGTGAGCAGAACAGGCTGCTGTGCCAGGGAACTCTGCTTTCCTTTGGAGAAGATCTAACTGGTTACTCCAGACCCAGGAACAAATTGTACCCTCCTTATAACTTTTATTTTTCATATTATGAGGGAGAAAATAAAGTGTTATAAACTCAGGACTGCTTGCCCAGGTTCTAACACTGAATTCCTTGTGAAACCACACACTAGAGGCATTTAATCTCAATTAAAAGATCAATTACGTTTATCAACAGATAAAAGATTATCTGGGGCATTGCACAAATACAACACAATTTATTACCGGCTAGGAAGTAACCTCTAATGAATTTTTAAACACTTCCCCATAAATTACAAATAAACTACAGTCCTATAATTATGTTAGAATTTTGATTCTCCAGTTAAGCATCTATGGTATCAGTCTTTACTGTTATCCATAGTTCTTTAGGATTCCTTTACTGGAACCCATATCTGGGGAAAGTTACACATTCTAAAAATTAATTTTAAGCATAGAAAATGCATTTGTCATCTTGACAACGATCTGGGCATTTCTATGAAGATCATGTTGAGAAGAGCATTCATGATTTAACACTGTGCATGAGAAATGAGGCTTCTTGTTCACAAAGCTGGGAATAGCTGGGGCCTGTGTCCAATTTCTTGTTGAATTTGGGACACTTCTACGGTATCAACCCTGTCCTTCTGAAGTGCCCATTTGGATTTCTAACTCTCAGAACTGCACCTCCCTTTGCTCCAGTGCATGGCAGTGGAAAACTCAGAGCTGCTATGGGCATTAAAGATTTAGATTTTGGATTAAACTCAGGTCAGTGTCACTAAAACCCCCTGATCTCCATCCAGTAAAAATCTAATGCACCTGCTGGCTCTGTCTTTTGTTTTGCAAACAAACTGAGCAAGAGGAACAAAAAAAAAAAAAAAAAAGCAAACCAACCCCATCACTGAACCACAGGGGCTGGCAGTGCTTTGTGGGTCCTGTAACAGCAGTGACTCCAATTGGAATCACCTACTGGGATTGGGATTATTTGGATTATTGGGGTTGTTTGGATTGGGATTGGGATTATTTGGATTGTTTGGGTTGTTTGGATTTGGATTATTTGGATTATTTGGATTATTTGAGTTGTTTGGATTGTTTGGATTATTTAGAATGACAATCTGTGGGGGCAGCTGTGGGGTTTCCACCACTCTCTCATTATCAGTGTTTTTACATTCAAAGTCACATATCTGATATATTCATTGAAGTAGCACAGAAGAGCTCCCTTCTGGTGACCTCAGTGCTGGCTGTACTTCCAGAAGTGTCCCTTACATGCTCTGGGACATTTCCTGCCACCAGTTTGTGACCTTCAGAGCAGCTCAGGGGGCACCTGTGGCTGGACCAGGATGGAGGGAAAAGGGGGCTGGAGTGCCCATCCCTGCTGAAATCCTGCCTGGCACAACAAGGACAAAGGCACAAGGGCAGGCTGGAAGCTTCTCCTGATTTTGGAAGCTTCCAGGTGTGGGTGGAGCTGTCTGCACCCTGGAGATAATGCCCAGGTGAGAAACCCTCAAGGGATCATGGTGGCAGCCATGTATATATATAAATAATAAATTATAGCTATAAATATAAATAATAATATGCTAAATATAAATAATGATATGTTAAATATCTATTAAATTATAATATTAGATATAATATTATGTATAAATAATTTATCATTGGGATTCCCTGAAATATGGGATTTTCCCCAAGAGCAAGGCAAGGAGGGTGGAGGTGACATCCCAGCAGGACACAGCAGCAGAAAAACCACCCAAACTGTGAAATACCAGGGGGAAGGGGGCACAGATCTGGCTCTTGCAGGACAGAGCTGCTCCTCAGCTACTGTCCCCTTCCCGGAGCCCCGGCTCAGGGGATGTCACCTCTGTCCCCTGGGGGAAGGTGATGCCACCTGATGCTCCCAAATTCGGGCTCTGCAGGGAAAGGCGATGCTGGCGAGCAGCGGAAAATTCACTTTTCACTCCTTTGCCCCATCTCAGGCAGCAGCAAGAGGAAATCCAGGAGCTCCGTGCAATGACAGGGAGGGAGAGCCGGAGCGAAGTCCCCTCGCCTCGCCTGGTGACGTCTCTCCTTCCTCTTTTTCTTTTTTTTTTTTTTTTTTTTTCCTGTCCCTATAAAGAATCTCGGGCTCGCATCAAACTTCCCTGCGACAGCCCAGGGGTGTGGGACGGACGGACGGACGGACGGACGGACAGGCGGACAGCAGGGTCCGGCCATGGGCAGGCAGGTGGCCCCGGGCAGGTAGAGCCAGGTGAGCTCCGTGTCCTCCTGTCCTGCTGGGACATCTGTCCGTCCTGCCGCACCTGCAGCTCCATCCCCGAGCCGAGATCCATCCCATCCCTCCTCCCAAATCCAGCGCTGCCGCTTGCCGAGAGGGGGAAACTTTTTTTTTTTTGCCAAACTTTTTTTTCTTTTTGCCGAACTTTTTTTCCTGGAGTTTTTACTTCGCTTCTTTCACCCGGGAGGATTCTGAAGCAGGGCACAGCTCTCCCCCGGATTGGAAAAGAAGGAAAAAGGTCATTGAGGAAAGGAGGTGAAGGAAAAAAAAATAAAAAAACAATAAAAGGAGAAGCTCGGGAAGAAGGGGAGGCGAACACAGCCCGCAGGATGGAGCGCTGAATGGGAAGAACAATTCCACTGCGATCAACAAGTGGCGACTCCTCGCCCTGAGCCTCCCTCCCCTCTCCGGCGTCCCCAAACTTGTGGCAGCGAAAGGAAAACTTCTCCGGAGGACTCTGACACAGCTGCCCCGGGATGGTGGCCCGGACCGGTGCCCTGCTGGCCCTCTGTGCCCTCCAGGGGCTGCTGCTGCACGGTAAGAGCCGCCCGTGCCGGGGTTCGGGGTGGCCGCTGTCCCCTGGGGTGGCCGCTGTCCCCTGGGGTGTCTCCTGTCCCTTGGGATGGCTGCTGTCCCCTGGGGTGTCTCCTGTCCCTTGGGATGGCTGCTGTCCCCTGGGGTGGCTTCTGTCCCCTGGGGTGTCTCCTGTCCCTTGGGATGGCTGCTGTCCCCTGGGGTGGCTTCTGTCCCCTGGGGTGGCTCCTGTCCCCTGGCGTGGCTTCTGTCCCTTGGGGTGGCCGCTGTCCCCTGGGGTAGCCGCTGTCCCCTGGGGTGGCCGCTGTCCCCTGGGGTGGCCGCTGTCCCTTGGGGTGTCTCCTGTCCCTTGGGATGGCTGCTGTCCCCTGGGGTAGCCGCTGTCCCCTGGGGTGGCTCCTGTCCCCTGGGGTGGCCGCTGTCCCTTGGGGTGGCTCCTGTCCCCTGGGATGGCTCCTGTCCCCTGGGGTGGCCGCTGTCCCCTGGGGTGTCTCCTGTCCCTTGGGGTGGCCGCTGTCCCCTGGCGTGGCCGCTGTCCCCTGGGGTGTCTCCTGTCCCTTGGGGTGGCCGCTGTCCCCTGGGGTGGCTGCTCTCCCTTGGGGTGCCTCAGGAGAGCGCTCCGTGATGACTTTTTTGAGCTTTTCCACCCTTTCCGTGCTCCTCCGGTGAGGTGAGAGCCACCTGAGCAGGTGTCACCGCTCTGTCCCCAAACGCCAGAAGCTTTAAGCTAAGCTTTGGGGATAGAGGGAAAAGGATTAAACCCCCTCGAAGGTGTCGCGCATAAAGGTCAGGTTTTAATGGGTGTTTCCCCCTCGAGGTTTGGCTGAGTGATTTAAAATAGCAGCTGGTGAGCGTACACCAATTTGTGGCTTTTTTCCCTCGGTGTGGGAGGGTTTCTGGTTGTGTTTGGTCACTTGAGGGTTTAAAAGGAGGAGCTGTCTGGGAGCCCGGGGCTATCCTGCTGTCCTGGGGCTCATGCTGGAGCTGTGGACATATCATTCTCTTTGATATTCTGATTCTGATTCTTTGATATTTCAATTTTCGTTCACCTGGTGCTCCTTCGCTGCCTTCCCCTTCTCAGCCCAGGTGCCAGGTTAGATCCCCTGCTCTCTAAAACTCATTTTCCTTTACAGCAAACTCCCTGTCCCCCCGGATTTCTTCCCAATTTTTGCTGCTATCAGAAAAGCCAAGAGGCAGGTTAATGAGATTTGGGAGAGCTTTTCCATCAGCTGTGTGACTTTTCATTATCTCATTAAGCATGAGGATTTTGCTGGATTACTGAGCTATTCATTCATGATGCTGCAAATTGTGTAAGAGAGATGGGCTCTTGTTTATTGGGGAATTCCTTCTGACAGAAAGGACTTTTTCAATTTTTTTGGGTGGTGGATGGATTGCACAGCACGAGGCTGTTGTTCTCCAGCACATTATCATAGTTAAGAGGATAGCTTCTGGAAATACTGTGGAGCATCACTGATTTTCTTGGATTCATTCAGGGATTTAATGTATTCCTTCTGCAGAAAGGGGCTGATTGGCAGGCACAAACCCTGGGGAATTTCACATCTTCCCCACAGTTACCTGCAGAATAAATAGCCTGTGCTCCAAAGGGCTTGTCCAGCTTTTCCAGCAAAAGCTGAAGCAGCAAAGCTGGCAGGTGGCAGGGAGCCCCTGCAGCAGGAATGCTCAGGATCCCTGCTGTGCCCAGGGAATCTGGGCTGTGCCAGCCCAGCCAGCAGGGCCCACACCTTGGGCTGCAGCTGGAGCAGCCCTGGCAGGATTCCTGAGCTCTGCTCCAGCAGCTGGGAGCTCTAACCTCTGAACAAGCCTGCAAAAGTCACCCAAAATCCAGCGTGGATTGCGCAGAGGCATCAAGCACCACAGACTCTCATGGATTAGAGGGATAATTACGAGGGAGATAAGAGAAAATGTGGATTTTCTGAGTGTTCCTGGGGCTCCGGGGTGGAGTTCAGGGGGAAAGCCTGGCTGGAGATGCTGCCCACATTTCAGGGCTGCTCAGGTCTTTACTCACCAGGTTCCTTCCCTAATCATTTCAGCTCGTGGAATTTGGTCCAGATTCCTTTTGCCACCAGTTCCAGGCACAGAGGGGGCCAAGAGAAGGCAAAGTCTGTGACAGAGAGGGAGGCAGGAACATCCCTGTGCCCACGGGCAAAGGATGCTGAGGCACTTGGAGCAGCTGTGGATGGCAGGAGCTTGGCTCATCTTTAGGAAGAAATAAAACATCAGCACAGCCCCTGGGTGCCCTCCTTGGGCTGGAAGGCAGAGGGAGACAGGGCCAGGAATGCCAGGATTTGGGACAGCACTGGTGTTACTGGTGTTACTGGAGTTACTGGTGTTACTGGTGTTACTGAGGAATTAACCTTGCCCTCCAAGTTCCCCTCCAGCCCCGAGCTCAGTGATGCTCTGCTCGACCTCCCAGAGCCTGGATTTCTCTCTCAGCTGTAGTTAAACCTTCCCTGGGATCTCTGGGGCCACGCTGTGCTGAGGAGGCTGACTCTGATCCCAACCCAAACAATTCCATCTGCAATGCAGAGAGCAGGAAAGTCAAACTGTGACAGCTGCTCAGTACCGAGGTATCGACTCCTCAGCCACTTCTTCCCTCCAAGTTCATCTCCAGCAATGAAACTGATGAAATTCTGGCCATTACATTTATCCAGCTCTCCTTTGGAGAATTCCTGATTTATTTGGTGCTTTCAGCAGGGGGGAGAAACCATACAAACATCAAACATCATCCCAGTGATTTCCCACCTTACTCTAAATTCCAGCCCTTTAAATTTCCTCATTTAGTTCCGTGAGTATCATTAAATTTCCACTTTCCTTTTGCTCATTGCTCAGCTTCTTCTGGACTCCTCAGAGCACAGGTTGGGGTCTTGCTGCTCAGAAATTGACACTGATGTGGTAATGATGGTGCAGATGCCAGCAGCTGGCACAGCTTTTAGGTACAGAGTGGGATGGTTCAGAATCAGCCCTTGGGAAAATAAACTGCGAAGAAATTCTTACACCTTAAACTGTGCATGAAAAATTCAATATCTTTTACCCTCTGACATGATCACCAGAAGGTTTTTAATATCTGAGCAATCCAAGTCACTTTTTGGGTACAGGAATAAACTCAGCCACTTCAGTGATTTAACACTGGAAGTTATTAAAGATTGAAGAATAAAAATTAGGTCCTGCCCAATGGCTTTGAAATTAAAGCACGTTTGAAATTGATTTTTTTGTTGTTTAATTTTGCAATGTCTTCTACAAATTGAATATACTGGATGGGCAATGAAGCTTGTTAACACAGAGATTTCAATTAAACCTTGTATCAGTAGATAAAAGCTTCAGGAGCTCAAATTCCTCTCAGTTTTCCAGCTGAGATGGTCACAGAGTCCAGCAGGATGAGTGTGGCTGTGCCAAGGCAGAGGCACTGAGGGGCTATTTTCCCAAAAAAAAAAAAAACCAAACAAAAAAAAGCTGTATCCTAATTGGTGTTACTCTCAAACATTTGCTTTACTGTGGGAAAATATTATAAAAAGCAGAGGAGCCTTTTTTATGCTGGTGATATATGAGCCTCTTGCTGAAGCTGCCACATTCAAAACCAACTGGAAATCTCTTTATACCAATTCAGCCATTTAAGGCAAAGAAAAAAAATGTAAAGTATTTCTGAATACTCCCTGAACTTCTAAGAACCAGCATCATACCCAAAAGAACACTGAGAAAACGAAGCAGATGGTTTGCTGAAGGTTTCTGGTGTAAGAACTTGCAGGATTTTCTTTAAAACTCGTACAAAATATTTGTCTGTGAGCATTGGTGTGCTCTGAGTAAGAGCAATGGGGTCCATTTGGGTCATTTCTGCCCTTTCACACATTCCCTGGGTTGTTCATTTGATGACAAATTATCTGTACAAAGCCATAACTCAACCGACTGCACTTTGGATTAACATCTCAGATTGGGCTGCATATAGAATATTTATGTTGTTAATAAGTTTATGCACACAAAAGCTTTCCAAGCCCAAGAGGAGATTCCTCAGGTACAGCCAGGGAAGGTGATCTGAGCTTTTTGGAGGGCAGTTTGGAGGAGGGTGTAAACCTGTTCTATCCCAAATTTATTGAGGGATGGGACACACCTGGTCCTGGGATGCAGGAAGGGTCACTTGGTCACCAGAAAAAGCACAAAGATGCTCTCAGCTCTCACTGCAAGAGAATTTTGGGGGCAGCAGCAGAAACCTGGATTTTTAAAAGCTGCACAGGACATTTCCAGGGCTGGACTTTCACAGTGAAGCACAGCCCCACATGCTCACTTTGGTATTTCCTCTGATCCACCTTTCCTTTTTTTTTCTCCAAACCAGCCTGATGTCACTGGCAATCAGGAGTGGAAGTAATTAAAGGATATTGGAGTATCTGAAGAGCAGCTAGGATTGAACTAAATGTGTCCCCATTGCTTTCCTTCAGAAAGCAGCTCTGGTGCATCCAAATGCCCTCAGTCACAGCCCCCAGGACAAGTGGCAGACCAAAAAAATCTGGATAAAATGTGTGTGATAGAGAACTGAGCTCCCCATTAGGCACATCTTTAATTTCTCTATTTAAAGCCACAGAGAAAAGAGTAGAAGTTGCCAAAATCCACCAAGTCAAGGTTTTTATCTGGAAATGGCATTTAATGGAAGGCTTGGCCCAGGGAACAGGACTCCAGGAGCAGAGCTTGGAACCTCAGCAGCAAGGCAGGATCACAAATCCTGGGAATCAAGGTTTCTGCACCTGGTGTGATCTCAGAGGCTCAGCCAGGAGTGGGGAAGGATGAGGATAAGGATGAGGATGAGGATGAGGATGAGGATGAGGATGAGGATGAGGATGAGGACCAGGATCAGGATGAGGGTGAGGATGAGGATGAGGATCAGGACCAGGATCAGGATCAGGATCAGGATCAGGATCAGGATCAGGATCAGCCTGATGCCCTGAGCCTGTGATGAGTGAAATTGTTGGGTGCCCATTTTGTGCAGATTCCTCCCTGCTGAGTGCTGGGCACTTCCAAAGGCTGGGAATGGGAGCTGGGAATTCCCACGTGGAGGGAGCTGAGCCCTGTGCCACTGCTGACTTCTGCTCCAGCCTCTTACCAACAGTGAAACACTCTGATGGATGGGGAGCAATCTGGGAATTATGTTATAATGGACTGGGAGCAATCTGGGAATTATTTTATAATGGACAGGGAGCAATCTGAGAACTCTTTTATTTTATAATGGACAAGGAGCAATCTGAGAACTCTTTTATTTTATAATGGACAGGGATTAATCTGGGAACTCTTTTATTTTATAATGGACAGGGATTAATCTGGGAACTGGTTTATAATGGACAGGGAGCAGTCTGAGAACTATTTTATGATGGACAGGGAGCAATCTGGGAGCTGTTTTATTTTATGATGGAGACTGAGTAAGCCCATGGACATCTTCATGAGTCACTCCAATGCCCTCATGCCCTTGGATTAGCCTGACTTTGCAGCACATATTTTTTGTCCCCACTACATCCTACACCCCTGTCCTGCTCTCCCCCCCTTTCCTGGATGTCTCCTAAACTCCCCTCAGGGCTCAGGATTCCTCGAATTTTTACATTAGGGGAGGCCAAGAGGAATTTCCCAGCCCTTCCACACCAGGGATCTGCACAGTCTCTCTTCTCTGTCCCAAAATGAATTTTGCCTTTATAATTCTTTCTGGTGCAGAGATTTCTGACAAAACCAAAGTGAGACCTGCAGTCGAATCTCTTGTTTTCTGCCAGCTCTTCGTGTTCCTGCTGCACTGAATTTTCACAAGAAATAATTTTTGCAAGTCCCCCCAGTATCTGGAAAAGCAGGAGGGGTCACATCTCATGTATGATGGGTGTGTGACCAGGGCTTTTGTTTTGGCTCTAAGCAGGAAAGTTTTAAAAGTGAGTCTTTGAGCAAAGATGAAAGAGCCTCATCTAACCCTGCAAATGGTGGAAGTCTGAAAAATCCACTCTTTCCTTTGTGCCCTGCAGGGAATGACAAAAGCACATGGCCCTCAAAGTTTCAAAATTCAGCCAAAACCCACACTGGACCCAGAATGTAAAGGAAATATATGGACCAGCCTGCTATTTTCAGATCACTTGCCTTTGTCTTCTTCATTTCCACATGGGTTTCCTTAGATCTTCCTGTGTTTTTCTGAACTGTGGGAACGTGATTGCCAAGGAAGTGGAGAGGGGAGTTTTCAGCCCTGCTGGGATTGTTCTTGATTTGAGGGTCAAGGAAGCCTGACCCTGTCATTACCTGTTCCATTTTTTACAAAATCACCGTGGGTCTCAACCACCTCAGCCAAAATGTTTTGCTTCCTTCGAGCCCACAGCTCAGGAATTGCTCACCTGGAATTCTTCCCCGTGGATACACTGGGCTCAGCTCGAATGAAAAACCCCAAAACACCTCGGGGCTGCTCTGCCCATTCCTCCAGAGCTGGAAAATGGGGATTAGAGAGAGGAAAATGGGATTGCTGCACTCAGAAACTGAGCTGTGAGCTGTTCATCCTGTTTGCTCTCCATCCAGGGCTCATCAGCTGAAATCAGGGCTGAATGCACTCCTAAAGGAGTTCCAGCAGTTTCTTCCCATCCCCAGAGCTGCAGTGGGGATGTGAGTGTGGGGAATCTCCTCAATCCCCTCACTTTACCCCTTATTACTGTGGAAAACACAGTTCACTGTCTTAGGAGAATTACAAGGTTTAATAAAAAGACAATAGGAGACAAATATAAAGCAAAGGGTTAAAACGGCTGGGTGCTTGGCATGTTGCCAAGAGCACACCGCTGCTTCGGGAACACCCCTTTATATACATTTTACAATCCATCCATTTGTTACATATTCACAGACCTTCATGCATAGTCAGCTGTTTCTGGGAACTGTTTAGCATGGCCACTCCTTGGGTCCGCCTTTTTAGAGCATG
>JANRGV010000023.1:7148881-7164232 GCA_024734035.1 Alethe castanea | reverse complement strand
ATGAACTCCCTGGGTCAGAAATGGGGCAGTGAGGCTCTGTGCTCACCTGGGGTAGGAATGAACTCCCAGGGTCAGAAATGGGGCAGTGAGGCTCTGTGCTCACCTGGGGGAGGAATGAACTCCCAGGGGCAGAAATGGGGCAGTGAGCTCTGTGCTCACCTGGGTTAGGAATGAACTCCCAGAGTCAGAAATGGGGCAGTGAGCTGTGTGCTCACCTGGGGTAGGGATGAGCTCCCAGAATCAGAAATGGGGCAGTGAGGCTCTGTGCTCACCTGGGGTAGGAATGAACTCCCAGAGCCAGAAATGGGGCAGTGAGGCTCTGGGCAGAGGCTCTGTGCTCACCTGGGCTCTTCTCAGGGGTATTTTTAGCTGGAGGTGCTGCTCTGGTCTTGCAGGAGCCAACAAGGCAGGGCAGGGTGTGAGGAAGATGAGCAGAGCTGTCCCTGCCCAGGACAGCCTGTCCTTGCCCTGTGGCTCACAGAGGGGATGTTCTGCTGAGACCTCTTCGAGCTGCAGGATTGTCCCTCCACATCCCATGCCAAACCGTGCTGGGGGATCTGGTGAAGGATTCTGCACCAGCAGCAGGGTCAGCTCCACAGGGGATGGCAGGGACAGCTGTGGCACCCAGGATTTCCTTGTGGCTCTCTTGCCATGGTTGTGACACAGTAATCACCGCCTGCTTTTCATTTTATGTCCCTTGTAGCCCTGAGCAGGACCAGCATTGTTTAACAGGAAGGAGAGGAGAATGTTCTCTGGAATTTGAGCAATCAGAGCACTTCAGCCTCAGCAGGTCTCCCACCCCACCCTGGGCATGTTCTGGGTCCTGGTCCTGTGGTTTAGGGACAAAGTTGGGATCAGATATGGAAAAGAGGGGGTGCACTGCCAGGAACGTGCCTGGTTCTCCCTTGCAAAGACACGAATCTCCTCAAACACAACAACAAAAATGAGAGTGAATCAGATCCTTTCTCCTCATCCAACACACCCTGGGGCTGTCCCCAGCTTTGTCTCCAAAAAGTAAATTCAAGCTCTAAGAGATCAGGGGAGGTTAGGAATATTGTGAGGTCTCACCCTGCCAGCTTGGCATGAGGTGTCCTGCCCTAGCACAGCCTGACCTTGCCCCCACAACTGTTTTGCCCTCCAAATGTTCTTTTCCCAGCCCCCTGAGCTGTGGTGTGGCAGAAGGGGCACGGGCTGTGTTTATATGAACCCTCTGTCACCTGCCAGCAGAGCCCAGATGTGTGTGTGGCACAGGAATTCTCCTCCTGTCCTCTGCGGGGTAAAAAAGCACTGAAATTCCACTTTGCTTATTCTGTTCTTCAGTTCCCAAAGCCAAAATAAACTTTGGGCAAGAAGTAACTCAGAAGCAAAAGCAGAATAATTGAAAAATACTTTTCTTTCTTTTAGCAAGAACGGTGTCAAATGTTGTAAAAGCCCGAGGAGTCTGCCGTCAGAACAGAGCTCAGGCTCTGACCCCAGACCCTCTGACTTGTTCATCAGAGCTACAATCCAGAGTCAAAAGCCCAGCTCAAGGCACCAGCTGAGCCCTCCCACTAAGCCTTAAGAACAACTGAAAGCACAAGAGGAGAGAAATAATCTTGTTTGAAACCCCAGGATTTTCTAAGTCCTGGCTGAAGTCACAGCATCAACAGCCCAGAGCAGATCCTGGGAGGAGCAGAGTCCTGGGAGAGCTACAGGGACCCAAACCCCCCTCAGCTGGCAAACCAATGGCATTTGACAGACAAATTTGAAGCTGTTGGCCATATCCTGGAGCATTTGTGCAAAGCTCAGCACAGTCAGTGTGAGGGGGCTGTGAAATACCTCAGCACCATGGAAGAGCCTGTGCCAAGGCTCAGCCCATTCCCGGTGGGAACTGGCTCTGCCTGGAAATTCAGAGCCAAGAGCAAGGATGGCCTTGCCTGGCAGTGTCTCCTCCTGCAGTTTGGGGTTGTTTCTGCTGGTTCTCAGCTCAGTTTGATGCTGCTCCCTGCATGTGCCATCCTGAGGGTGTTGAGGAATAGCAGCGCTTCCCAAATAAATGGGGAAATAAATGGGAACTGCAGGGTTGGAGCCCCTAGCTGCTCTGCTCCCCCAGCATTCCATGGAATGGCAGCTTGGAGGTGCTAAATAATGTCACACGGAGCCACTGGAGGGATTTTAGGTTGGCCAGACTTCAACTTCTTATTCTACAAAGGACTTTGGAGACGGAGCAGCAGTGCCAGGGCACAGGGAGAGGGCTGGGTCTGTCTCAGCCCTGGTTCAGAGTCTCAGCCAGAGTCTGTAGGAAGGACCAGGGGCTCCAAGGGCATCCAGCACCGGGCAGGATCCCCTCTGGAATGTTGCATTTTGGTTATAGGAGCGGCAGAAAGGATAATGCAATTTAGTTTTTGGTGTAATGGAGAAGCAAAGGAGAGCTTTATTTAAAGAAACACTACACTTACATAGGGTAGTTCATGCAATACAGAACAGAAAAGGCTCATTGGTCCAAGAAGGCGACACCTCTTTGAAAACATGCTTTCTGCAAAACACAATGTCTCCAGCAGGTGTTTAACCATGGTTATAGTTTGTTGTCCTTGAGTAGCCTGAGAAACCCATGGCTTCAAGGCTGCTTTTTCCCTGGTTCCCAGCAGCATCCAACCACACTGGAAGGGCTCTGTGGTGCCATGAGGTTACCTGGCCTCTGCTGAGCTCCTCCAAAAGCTCCTGGAAGAATCCAGAGCCTCCCAGGTGGGAGTGAGTCACTCCCCACGCTGATGCCAGGCAAAGAGCAATTTTCTGAAATCAAGCAGCACTGAGATGAGAGCAGAGAGATGGGGGCGGGAAAAATCACTGCTTCATGCAGTTCAAAAGGATTCTCTTTCTGCCAGAGATGTGATCTCCCTGTCTGCTGCAGAAAATGCCCGTGCTGGGAGCCCAGTGAGGATTTTTTTTTTAACCCAGCTCGAGGCACAGGAGAAAGAAATTTGAAGAGCAGGAGGGGAAAGAAAACACAGCTTTAATGTCGGAGCTTTGGAAGTGGAGATCTTTATCGGAGCTTGGCTTCTCCTCTCCTTGATTATGTTACTTTGAATTTGGACAAAACAACCAGCCTGGCCAACCTCCACTTCTGGTTCTTCTCAGTTTCACTTTCTGAATATTGTCTCTTTGTAGATGAGCGCTCAGGTCGTCCCTGGGGACAGTTCCTGGGCCAGGAGATGATGAGAGAAACTTTGTCACTGCTGTCATTAACAGAGACCTGACAAAATCATAGATTCCCCTGGGAGCATTTCCCAACCACTGTGCCCACCAAGCCTGGGGTTCAGCTCAGATGCAGGATTTGGGAATGGCCATTTGGGAAACCCCAGTTTTCAATTTGCCTTTAATATCACAGAGCTGCTCCCCAGAATTATTGTTTTCTCTTCTCCCATTAATTAAAATGTAAAGTATGAGCTCATCCATCAAATTATTTCCCAAGGACCTGGCTCCTTCCACTATTCTATGTGTGCAAAATCCTTTTGACACAGATCTGTTCTCCTAAATCTGCAATAATTCAGTAATAAAGCTGGCTCAAAACACTACTGGCACAAATGCAGGTGTCAGAAAAGAGAGGAATAAAGGAAACAAAAACAAACTGAGGGCATCTCCCGACCAAGGATAAATACAGCATTGTGTGGGCCCCCAAATTAGGAACTATTTACAAAACAAAGAGTTTGCCTCGAGTGCATTGTGCTGCACTGAATAGCCATTCTAAACTAATGATGATTTCTTCTCTTTTTTTTGGGTCAGGTCTCGCTGAGGAAGAGCATCTTCAAAAACCAAGGCTGAGCATTTCCAGAGACCAAATCGTCATCTCACCAGGAGACACCCTAAAAATAAAATGCTGGTAAGGATTGCTCCAAAAGATGCTGGGTTTTTGTCCTGGTGGGAGGGAGTTGGATGGGCTGTGACAGAGCAGGGAGGAGAGCCTGGGCTCAGCTTGGCCAAATTCTTTGTGTTGTGTTGCTCAGGGGCCCAGCAAAGCCCTGAGTCAGCACAGAGCTCATGGGATGTGCTTGAGGACATGGCTGGAAATCCCCTCTGAAACAGGGGCAGATTCAGCTCATCACAGCTAAAATCACTCCTCTGCTCCCTGTCCATGAGGAAATGGCAAACCAGATCACCAGGAGCTGCCACCTGACCCACCACAGACACTGAAAGACCATTTACATTCAAAACCCCAGATGTTTAAACAGAACATGTTCTTTAAATCAAATTTAACCAGGCCTTGTGAAAAACCAAAGTGCTGGCTCCTCAGTCCTGGCACAATGGGTGCCACCAGCCATGCAAGGAGCTGCAGGATTTTGGGGATGGCAGGGAGAGGATGCTCTGGGAATGGGGATACAGCTGGAAGGAGCAAACCCAGAGCACTGTGCTGTGCCAGAAAGCTGAGATGGATGGAGGTGTTACTCGTTCTGAGTGGGATTTTTACACTTCACTACTGCCAGAGGTTGTAGCTCAGGTTTTTCTCTGAGAGTGTTGTAGGAAAAAAGGCTCAAGGTAACACAAACTCTCACATTTTCTCTCTGTCTCACACACACATTGATTTTACACCTTCTTGCAAGGTTCCCTTGGCTGGATAGTTTCCTGCAACAGGAGTTACTGAAAACAGTAAAAAAAAAA
This sequence comes from Alethe castanea, assembly GCA_024734035.1. Classification (NCBI taxonomy): domain Eukaryota; kingdom Metazoa; phylum Chordata; class Aves; order Passeriformes; family Muscicapidae; genus Alethe; species Alethe castanea. Next base: position 7,159,597 of record JANRGV010000023.1, on the reverse strand, counting down.
CAGTGGGAAGGTGAATCTAAGCTTTAGGTTACACTGACACGTCCCCTCTGATCTTTGTCCCAGACTGTTTAATTCTTTTTTGTAGTGAAAGGTGAATGGACTCAGACTGTGTAAATTTGGGATGTCTTCTGGAGTGTAAAGCAGCTTTTTTCCAAATCCCTCCAGCTTGCCATGTGGCTTACGAGGTCAGAACAACCTTGCAGTGGTATTTTTAGCTTGGCAAACAGCAAACATGATGGCAATAAAGTCTGAGCAGTCCTTAACATCTCAGTGGTGCTCTCCATAAAATCTGTGTGGACTCCAAGTCCCTGGGGTGCCCCAGGCCAATTAAATCAACATTTCCCAGCAGTTCTCCATCCCCCACTTTTTTAATCTGGAGGAGCACCCTACTTTTCTTGTAACTAAATTATTGAATAATAAATAAATAATTGAAGGAGTTGCAAGCACTTCAGTCCCACGTTTCCTTATGGATGCAAAGCAAGAAATCCCCATGGCAGGTCTGAGAAACACAAAAGGCTGTGAGCATGGGATGTAACATGGGATGTAATATGGGACCAGGGCCTGAAGCACTTCAGCTCCTTGGCTCAGGTGATTCAAAACCTGGGAAGAGAAGGCAAGTGTGATTTCTGAAAGCAGGATTCCCTGGATCAGCCCCTCAGGGGATGTTTGCCCTCCTGCCTCCCCTGCCACACTCAGGGGTTTGCTCCTGGAATTCACACTCAGGGGTTTGCTCCTGGAATTCACACTCAGGGGTTTGCTCCTGGAATTCACACTCAAGGGTTAGCTCCTGGAATTCACACTCAGGGGTTTGCTCCTGGAATTCACACTCAGGGGTTGGCTCCTGGAATTCACACTCAGGGGTTTGCTCCTGGAATTCACACTCACAGGGTTTGCTCCTGGAATCAGGGGTTTGCTCCTGCAATTCACACTCACAGGGCAGCTCTGGAATTCTTGGTGCTTCCAGGGGCATTTGGGCTGTGTGGGGCACAGCACAGGGCAGCAGCCCCAGCAGCCTGTGGGAATTTCCATCCTCCCTCCAGCTCCAGGCTTTGGAGGTTCTTGGCCAAGATTTCCTGGTTGGTGGCAGTGGGGCCAAAGCTGCTGCTGCCACTCCCCTCTGGCAGAGGGTGAAAATCCCAAATAGCAGCCAAAGGCTTCCCCTTCCAGCAGGATAATGTTTGGAGGGGGGAAAAGTTTTAAGGAAGCAGATGTGAAATGCCAGTGCTGCCCTGCAGAGCAGAACAGGATGGACACCAGAGGGGCTGTGGCAAGGCAGGGACAGGGGGACGTGCTGGGAGCTGTGTCCCCATGAGAACTGGCTCTGGCTCCAGCAATCCCAGTCCTGGAGTCACCAGTGACGTGGGCAGGGTGGGGACAGAGCTCTGGGGGCTCGGAAGGACAAGGGGAAACTGCTCTGACGTGGGGTGGGGCTGTCCAGGCCACCAGAGCATCCAGGAACGAGGGCGAGGCTGCTCAGCAGAGAGGATATTCCCACTTTTCCCAGTGCTCTCCGTCAGCCTTGTGCTGGAAATAACCTCAAGAGCCCAGCTCCACATCCACCTCCTCTGCAGGAAGGCGACAGAGGGGCGGGCAGGAGCCAGGGCCAAGAGGATGTTTGTGGAAATGTCACTGCATGTCCTGGCAAACGTGCTCTGCCTGCACCTACTGCAGCCCAGGAGGCCACTGGAGCTCCAGAGCTCTTGGCTCACTGGGAATTTCAGCCTGAGACACTTTGGGCTCAGTCCTGGGTCGGTGTCTGGGCTGGATTTCTCATTGGGAATTTCATTTGGGCATTGCCACCTCAGCCCTGGGTCAGTGTCCAGGCTGGATTTCTCCCTGGGAATTTCACAGATTCACATTTTGGGCATTGGCACCTCAGCCCTGGGTTGGTGTCTGGGCTGGATTTCTCATTGGGAATTTCACAGATTCACACTTTGGGCATTGCCCCCTCAATCCTGGGTCAGTATCTAGGCTGGATTTCTCACTGGGAATTTCATTTGGGCATTGGCACCTCAGTACTGTGTCTAGTTGTGTCTGGGCTGGATTTCTCACTGATAATTTCACAGATGCACACTTTGGGCACTGCCACCTCAGCCCTGGGTCAGTGTCTGGGCTGGATTTCTCACTGATAATTTCACAGATGCACACTTTGGGCACTGCCACCTCAGCCCTGGGTCAGTGTCTGGGCTGGATTTCTCACTGGAAATTTTAGAGATACACATTTTGGGCACTGCTCCTTCAGCCCTGGGTCAGTGTCCAGGCTGGATTTCTAACTGGGAATTTTACAGATTCACATTTTGGGCATTGGCATCTCAGCCCTGGGTCAGTGTCCGGGCTGGATTTCTCATTGGGAATTTCACAGATTCACATTTTGGGCACTGCCCCCTCAGCCCTGGGTCCGTGTCAAGGCTGGATTTCCAACTGGGAATTTCACAGATTCACATTTTGGGCACTGCCCCCTCAGCCCTGGGTCCGTGTCCAGGCTGGATTTCCAACTGGGAATTTCACAGATTCACATTTTGGGCACTGCCCCCTCAGCCCTGGGTCCATGTCCAGGCTGGATTTCTCCCTGGGGAAGGCCAGGGGCTCTCACTCCTTGCTCAGCCCAGCAAACACCAGTGGGAATTCTCTGGGTGGGAAGGGAGAGCCAAACCCCCTGTCCTTGGGAAGGACACACACAGCTCCCTCTCTGCAACACCAACTCCTTCCCTGGGAAAACCCTCAGATTATCCCCCAACCCACACTGAAAACCAGCTTTCTCCAAAAACCACCATCATCTTCATCTCCTAGGTGAGTGTGGTAGCTCAGGTCCATCCCAGAGCCCTCAGAGGGAGCTCCAGCAGCTCCTGATGCTTCCAGCACATCCAGCTGGACTGAGACCAGCTGGCAGCTCTGGGTCCTGCAGCAGGTGACACCCAGGCCCTGCTTTTTTTGTCCTGAACTCCATGGAATTGCATTTTTCATGAGCTGTGCTCGGAGATCTGAGAGCAGAGGGGTCATGTGCATCCTCTGCACTCCTGGATTCATGTTCTGGCTGCTGTCACAAAGGGAATTGGAAAAAATGTGTCCTGAGCAGATATTCCCAGATTTGTAACCTGATTAGTTTCAGGCCCTACACAAAAGTCAAGACTGAGTCACTGCTGATTAAGCAAGAAAGGTGATGTAAAATTACATAAATATCCTCCTCTCTCCATGCAGGAAAATATACATTAATTTAGCTGTTAAAATATCCAAAATCCTCTGCCTGGCACAAACATATAATTTTATCTGATGCTTTCTAATGTTTGAAGTGGCTAAAACACAGTGTTATAAAAACAAACTTGTGTTCAGGCAGAAGTGTGTTAGAAGGGAAATTCAGCTTTTCTCCAGGAGCTTGCTGCAGTTCCCATGGAGTATTTCAGGAATGTCTGGGGAGCAGTGTGGGGTGATCCAGCTCAATTTCTGATGGGTGGCAGTGCAAACACCCAGGACCTTTACAATTTATTTGGGAATGACGAGGGTGGGAGCACTGGGAATGATTGGCTGGAAAGAAAACTCAGTTTTCCCTGAACTGTAAGAGCTGAAACGAGGGATGTGGGACTCCAGACTGGCTCTTTAAAATGCTCTTTATGGTATCCAGAGGATACAGCAATTTATTTATTATTTAAAATGCTAGGTTTTGTATCCAGAGGATACACAATTCACAAGTCATGGAGGACACGAGCCAAGCCCACAGCTTTTTTAGCCACAGCTGTAGGTTTGTCTGAAGCCACTCTAATTCTGGTTACAATGCATTATATGCTTTTCTTTTAATACATAACAACCAATCAATACCTTTACAATTACCTATAGCCTATCATAACTACTCACATTACCATATTCATGTTGCTATTCCCCAATCACAAAAAGTTAATATGTTACAGTTTAAGTTAAAAGTTGTTTTTCAGTTTTCTTGCAGTAGAAAATTCTAATAATTTTTTTTCTACTTGCAACATTAGCTTTCCTGTTTGCCTGTGAAAATCTTTTTGCTTGGTAAAAACATCTTTTGTTTGAGGTGGATTTATGCTTTGCTCTGAGCTATAAAATCCCTTCCAACTCACATGCTAACATACCCTTTGCTTTCTAGTAACCCAGTAAAACTGGCTCAGCAATTCTTTTATATCAAAACTCACTTTCATTTCTATTCCTTTTCCAGATTCTACATTCAAAGATATTTCTGTTATACATACATATCTGTGAAACTTTTTTGTCAAATCCTTATCCATCCCAGCTCTGAGCCCTGTGTGATTTGGGTGTCTGTGCTGGCAGGAGAGCCCTGTCTGTTATAAATACATATCTGTGAGACTTTCAAATCCGTCCCTGTCCATCTCACCTCTGAGCCCTGTGTGATTTGGGTGTGTTGTGCTGACAGTGGAGCCCTCTTATACATACATATCTGTGAAACTTTTTTTGTCAAATCCATCCCTGTCCATCTCAGCTGTGAGCCCTGTGTGATTCGGGCGTGTTATGCTGACAGTGGAGCCCTCTTATACATACATATCTGTGAAACTTTTTTTGTCACATCCTTACCCATCCCAGCTGTGAGCCCTGTGTGATTTGGGTGTCTGTGCTGGCAGGGGAGCCCCGTCTGTGAGCTGGCAGCTGAGGGATGACAGCCCCCGTGTCACCGTGAGCGCCTGCCGCGATGTGCCCGGGCTGAGCTGCAGCCAGCTCATCCTCAGGAGAGCCATGGCCAACGACACTGGCTACCTCAGCTGTGCCCTCAGCAGCACCCCCGAGCACCAGGGACCTGTGGCCAGGATCTATGTCTTTGTCCAAGGTAAGAATTCCACTTTTTAACTTGTGCTGGGCTGTGCATGAAGGTCCACTGCGGCCATTACAGGCCCAGGAAGAATCTTAAAGAATTTTTCCAGTCTAGCTTTCTCAGGCCTGGCTAGGACCTTTCCCAAGCCAGAGCCTCTTTCTCTACTGTAAACATGAGAGAAAGAATCATAACAAAAGATAAACACCTGCTGGATCCATGAGAAGCCTGGAACAAGAAGTGTCTCTTTCTCTGTCCAGTGAACCGTCTGTATTTTGTTATGCACAAACTGTATTATAAAAAGCCATGGCTTCTTTCAATAAGCTGCTCTTTCTTGCTCCTTCTTGAACTAAGCAAAAAAGTGTCTTGTTGCTGTGTTCTCTCGCTGCTCCGTAACCCATTATGCAGCAACACTCCACCTCTCCACTGGCCCAGGAGGAAGCAGCAGTGTTGGATGCTGCTGGGAATCAGGGAAAAAACAACCTTGGAGCCTTGAGTTTCTGAGGCTTCACAAGGACAAGAAGTTATAACAATGATTACACACCTGCAGGGTGGGTGAGAAACGTGTGATGTTTTGCATAAAGCGTATTTTCAAAAAGGTGTTGCTTTCTTGGACCAATGTGCCTTTTCTATTTTGTTTTTCACGTATTACCCTATATAAAGTGTAGCGTTTCTTTAAATAAAGCTCTCTCTTCTCTCAGCAGCTCTTTTTATTGATATAAAATATAAATATGAAATAATAATATAAATATATATAAAATATAAATTAATAGATATAGTAGGACCCACAGCTGGTCTGTGGGTTAGAGACAGTTAATGAATGAGGTTTGTTTTGAGAAGTATTCTCTGACCAAGAGACCAAGAAGACAAGGAGAAAAAGAAGATAACTAGGGGAAAAAACCCCACAGCAGTGGAAAGTATTTTCAGAAAGGTCTTGGGAAGAGTAGGGGTGGAGAACTTTCCACAAATGATTGTTATGTTGACTAATTGTGACCAATGAAGAAAGTGTAAACTGTGTAGAGGGTATAAAAAGTGCAGTAATGAACAGGTATCAGCCTTCTGTGCCTTTTGTGTGTCACGCCTGCCTCTAAAGCGACAAATATAAAATAGAAATATATCTGGGTTTTCATGGCAGGTGGGTTTTCATGGCAGCTGGATTCTCAGGGACATGGATGTGAGAACCTGTAACGGGGGTGGTGTTTTTTACTACTTAATTAGTGCTTTGTTTGGAGTCTCTTCTGTTTTCACTCAGAGCTAGGATTCAAAAACACATAAAAAACCAGATTTTTTAGTGTTTGGGCTTGGTTGTTAATTAAATTTTATTAAAAGTACAGAAAGTTCAGCAACTTCCAGCTAAAAGCGAGCAAAATGGAGCTGAATCCAGCTAGTTACAAGGTCTCTTAAATCTAAACAGTCTAGCAGACAAATAACACCTATATTATTTATACTTTTAACCCAATAATTAAATCCCTGTGACTCTCAGTGCAGCACTAATTGTCCAATCAGAAATTACTGTCTGAAACCATGAAGAAGGAAAATGAACAGTGAGAGACATCACCTAAATTTCTTCATCTTGTCCCATACCTATTACCATATTATAAAAACCTCAAATTTAAAACTCTTCACCATGTGAAAACACACACTTTTATTTAACTACATACCCATGATTTTAACTTCATTACTTAAATTTGGAAGCCTTCTCCAAGGCCTCAGGTCAAAAGCAGTGTTCTCCAGGGTGTCAGTGCCAGAAAGCACAGAAAGCTCAAAAAACCAGGTTTTGGGATTCAGCAAGAACCAGAGATTACCCATCCTGTTCATCTCCAGGATTTGAAAGCTGGATTGTCCCACCAGTTTAGTGTCCCAAGTCACAGATGTTTCCTTCAGCATCCTTTCCTTTTAAGACTAAATTCTTCAATCCTAAAGGGCTTTGCTGTCTCAGTGCTTTTCCAAAGATTCATCCTGAACACCCAAGCCCTTTCTCTTTCCCTTCCTCCCCAGGCATGGACCTTCCCAATTCTTTGTAATTCCTCCCCTCCTACACATTTGTCCTTACATCTGTGAGAAATTCCTAGCAGAGCTGGGTGACTTCACTGGACATATTTTACTGTAAAAAGTGTCCCATTGCTCATTTTTGTTCCCTTTGAGCTGCCTCTCTCCCACATGTCAGAATCATGGAGTTCACATCCAGGAACAAATGGAAGCAGGAACTTCAAGAGAAGCGTGATCCTCTGTGTTAAAATCAATGCAATTATTGAACAACCATTCCAATTTTGTTAGAATAGTCCCCCCAAAATGCTGTTCAGTTTTGGTTTTTTTTTTCAAATCTACTTGACAAATGCATTACTAAGCACTGAATCATCCTGGATCTTCCAAGCAGAGATTGTGACTCCTCAGATGAAGGAGTTGACTTTTAAGGCCTTGAATAGGGGATGACATGAACTCCTCTGGTGCTGGACAGGCTCAGCCTTCGCTTCCCCACAAATACTCATGTGGATGGATTAATTTCATTTTCCCAGTAAATGCTAAAATGTGGTTCTTTGAATCCTCTTACACAAACGCTGCAGAGGCAGTGAGTTTGTCTGATGGTATTTGATGAGTGCTGCAAACCTACGCCTCCAGAAAACACAAATCTTTCCTGGCAGCTCTGACTCAAGGTCTCAGGGTGCTGCCAATGGAGGTGAAGCAGCACAAGGAGTGATTTCCATCTCCCAGGGGACTCTGATATGCCCACACAGCTGAATTCAGCTTTTGCACCTCCAGGTGAACACACCTGCTGGATTCATGTGGGTGACACTTTCCTGCCTGTTGAACACAGTCCCTTTTTACCCTTATCCTGCTTCCCCAGCAAGTTTTCCTCCAATTGGAAAGTGGCTTTTTGGTGTTACTTCTCAGTTCCTGAAGTAATTTTTTTCTTCTCCCTTTCTATTTCCTCTCTCTGTTTTTTTCTTGGTGCTCTGGTTGCTTTATCCACCCTGGTTCTTGTGCTGAGCTGTTTCCTTTTCCCATTACACCCAGCTCAGACGCCCCAGGTCCAACATTGTTAACCCAGCCTGTCCCACGCTCCAGGAAACTCAATTTTCTGTCCAGATTCAGTGCCCTGGCTGAATACCCAGCCCTTCATTACTCTGTGGCAGGAGCACGTGCAGGAAATGTTGTGGCTCTTTTGGGACTGCCTGAGCACTTTCCTGAAGAAAATATCCCAAGTTATGAAATGCCTCGCTGGGGATGCTCTTGGAACAGAGCTGATCTTAAAAAAAAATGGCAGGATGTCCTCCTGCTTGCCAAGGTTCTCCTGAAAAACAGCACAAAAATCACCCTCTCAGGTGCACTTTAATTGTGTCCCACGTCCTCCCTGCTCTAAAAGCTCTTACTCAGACTCCTGTGCTTGAAAAGCTGTGGAAGGAAAAGTGGGTGGAAAATCCTCTGTGCACCCCAAAGCACAGCTCCAGATGCTGCAGGTTCCTGCTGGGATCTGCCCTGCCAGGCTGAGGAAGCTGCTTGGCCCTGTGAAGTGCAGTTATTTATACCTGAGCATGGATCTGTCCTCAGGGCACGCTCTTCCTGCCATTCAGCTCCTGTGGATAATTGTTGGATATTTTCCTGGGGACCAGGAAACTGCTCTGCACTCCTTCAACGAGGATTTCAGACATTGAGAAACCCATCAGCTGTCTGCAAGCGAGGGAACTCACAGGTCCTGGCAGGGGTGAAGCCCAAAGCTCATCTCTGTGGATGTTTTGTGGGGAGAACAAGTGCTCAGCAGGGCGTTTGTGAGGCTGAGCCAGGTGGAGAGAGAAAATGTGGAGACAGAAAATGTGGAGCCAGCCCCTGGAGGCTGGAGATTCCTCTGAGGTTACAAGCCATTATTGCCAAAAAAGGAAGGGCAATGGTATTTTCCTCTTCATTCCTGACACCAAAATGAGAACATGATTATATGGGAAGTCCTGGCCATTGTTTCCTGTGCTGGCTCCTGCTTTTCCAGCCTCCCTGGAGGGGTTTGTGAGCTCTCCCTGTGCAGCTGTGACCCTGCACATCCCTGGGCTCAGGAGGGGCAGTGCCACCCCTCAGCTGTGCCCAGGGAGATTGATGCTGAATTAATTGTTCCCCAGCCCTTTTCTGCCCAAGGATCATCGTTAAAAAGGAAGACAGCCCCTTCTCCTGCTGCCCATCTCCCTGTTGGAAACCCAGAGTGGCCCAGGGCTGGAACAGGAATAGCTGGGAGTTCTGAGCTGTGTTCACTCCAGCTCTGAGGGATGGTCCCTGCAGGGAAAGGCAGGGTCTGGTCCCACAGCTCCATGGAAAATGCTGCCACAGACACCCAGACACAGCATCTGCTCCTACCTGCCTCTGCAGCTCCCCTCCTGACAGGGACACCTCCCTGTGAGGAATATCCTCATTTATTGCAGCCTCTGGGACCCCTGTGCCAAGGGACAGGGCAGGCTGTGTGAAAATACAGCCAGTCCTCTTGTGTTAGCCACTTTATTCTTACATTAAATTCAAAACACAGCACTGTTCCAGCTAGGAAAAACTACCTCTATCCCAGACAAAACCAGGTCAGCATCCACCCCTTGTTTTGTATCTTTTCCTTCATACCTGGCCCCACATCCCACATTTTCCAATACCCCATTGCCTTTCCTGTCTCACACATACACACAGATATCATTCCCAGCACATATAAAATTTAACATGGCTTAGAGAAGGAGGAGGGAAAAAAAAAAGAACAAATCAAGCAAGGATTCATTCCACCTTCCCAAAGGGCCACCCCAGGCTCCAGTCTAGACAGGAGTCAGGACTTGCAGCTCTCAGCTATTTGAAATCCTGTCAGTGTCAGCAAAGTCAGAGTCCTGCAGGAGCTCCTGGCTCAAATCCTGCCCCAGTCTCAAGCTCCCCCTGTGCCACAGCCAGGGGTCTGCTGCACATTTTGTACCCTGGGGCAGTGATCAGAGCCAGGAACCCACCCAGCCCTGCTGCCCCCACCCTGGGTGACTTCAGGGCTGAGCCCACTGGAGCTGGGCACATCTGGAAAGGTTCCTGCAGGTTTCCAAGCTGGGATTGCTGCCCACCCCCAGTGGAATTTGCTTGGCCCCAGCTGCAGGGTTAAAAGAGGCACCTGCTCAATGTGTGGGGCCAGCAACATCCTTCAGCATCCTTTATGCAAAGCAGGGCTGTTATTCCATTTCTTGAAATAATTATGGCCATGATAGAGCTGCTTCTAAAATAACTGCTTCAGAAACACCAGTCCCACCTCCTCTGAGTGCAAGAGGTACAAAATGCTGAGTGTGAGCCCAGTGCTGGCTGCCCACGAGGGGTGGATTCCCCAGTTCCTGCTTGCTCCAGTGGGGCTCACTTTGAGCACACAAATATTTTAACAGTCAACAATTAAACAGTGAACATTTTAACATGTGTCCCCACCCAGAGCCAGCAGCTGCTGGTGTTTCACCACCTCAGTGTGACTGAAGGAGTCATTTGCTTCCACCTGTTTGGTTTTTAGCACTGGTTCACAGGAAATCCAGAAGATGCCCCCACAGAAAATTTGAATTCTGGCTCCTTATAAAGCTCATGTGGGCACCATGAAGGCACCAGCCACAGTGCAGTCCTGCCAGGAGTCCAGAGCACGAGGACTGGAAATCAAACCTGAAGCAAGACAGACGTTTTTAAGGGAGCACAAGTCCTGCTGAGGCCATCCCAGAGGGAAAAGGGGGATCCATCCAAGCACAGCTTGTCCTGCTTGTTATAAATGAGAAACAAAGTCTCGATATTCAGCAAAATTTAGATTGGTTTGTTTTCTATAGACAGAGCTGGGGAAAACGTGAGGGGTCACCGCCCACTCCACGCTTCCACCGAACCTGGTTTGCAGCTCCCTTTTATAGTCTGGTTTTCCTTGTAGTAATCAATAATTGCTGTTGTTTTGTTGTAGTATTTCTGCAAGGTAAGCAGTG
>JANRGV010000023.1:7117023-7133748 GCA_024734035.1 Alethe castanea | reverse complement strand
CAGATAATGTGTGCCATGGAGATCAGGGTCACTGCCCCAGCTGGTTTAACAGATGGGGACAGAATCCACATTTCTGGCCACATCCTGTATTGCAGCCCAAGACAAGCTCACTCTCAACCCAAACCATTCTGGGATTCTGGGGTGTCTAAGGGAACTGAACTCTTTGAAAAAGCTGGCTGCTGAGGCTTAAGAAAATCCATCCTGCTGGCTCCACATGGCCAGGAGATGTCCCAGCCATTTCCCACACTGATCCAGGGGCAGTGCAGGGGCACATCCTCTGCTTTCCATGGGAATTCCTTCGTGTGGGAACAGCCCTTGGTGGCTGAGGCTGGGCTGCACAGAGGAGCTGAGGGAACAGCCTGATCCATTTGGTTCTGTGCAGGTTTTATATTGGAAAAAAACTCTGTGTGGGAACAGAGCAATGCCAGGTGTGAGCTCTGTCCTGTGCCAGAGCTGCCATTCCAAATTCTCCCTGCTCATTTCTCCCCCCAGAAAAACCCTACATCACAGTCTCACACAAGAAAGGACCTTACTACGAGATCATCTCAGGACACAAGTCCCTCAAACTGGCTGCCAAGGTGGATGCCTTCCCTCGGCCCATTGTCACCTGGTGAGTGTCCCCAGCAGGAGCAGGAATGCCTGAGCTCCTTTGGGATCCCTGTCTGGGACAGATCCCCAAAATTCCTCAGAGTGTCCCCAGCAGGAGCAGGAATGCCTGAGCTCCTTTGGGATCCCTGTCTGGAGCAGATCCCCAAAATTCCTGAGTGATTCAAAGAATGATTTGGGAGATTCAAGGAGAAAGCTCTCAGGAAAGGTTTCCTGCTCACCCCCAGCAGTGATGTCAGCCTGCAAGGGGGCAGGGGATAGCAGGAAAAGGACATGTTTAATATTTTAATATAAGAAATTGTTTCTCTCCAGAACTTTTAAATAATGTCCTCCCATCCTGTGCCAGCAGATCCTTGCAGTGAATCCTCCTGAGCAAACTAAAGGCTCCAGCAGGAGTGCAATGGATCTGCTCAGCAGGAGGGGCAGCACAACAGCAACTCCGGGAGATATTCAAGTCTCTCTTTACCTTTTCAGCCTTTCTGCTCTCTCCTGCTCTGTCTTTAATGACCCCATCCGATGCCTTTTACATCTTTAGCTGCATTAAATCCCATGGCACAGCTGCCTGTCCTGGCAGAGAAGGTGGCATTTCCCTGGAGCACCTGCCTTTGGCCAGCTGAGAGCCTGGCAGGCAGCAAAAGGCTCCCAATTAAATGCTAGCAGCATTTTATTGCAAGTGAAATAACACGAAATCCTCAAATTTTAGTGGGATCAGTGCCAGGAGGTGATTTTAATTGCTGCTGTTATTTGGGGGTGGGGATGTTTTGGGAGCTGAAGTGGGGACTGACCCCTTCTCCCTGCCACGCCTTTGTTCCTGGGCTCAGCCTGGAGCTCTTTGGTGGCTGCCTGGGACCACCAGAGCTGCTTCCCTCGGAGCCCCAGCTGCTGATGTTGGGGGTCTCTCAGAATGGTTGTTTTTACGGCTGCAGAGGAAGTTTCCAGCATCCCCAGGCAGTGGGAGATGCCCCAGCATCCTTCCAGCAAGGCCAGAGCTCCGTGTGTGGCAAAGCCTGGCCTGTTTCCTAAATTTCCTAACCCTAAACCTGCCTGTGGGGTGAGCTGTGAAGAGCAGTATCCTCATCCTCATGCTGCTCTCCTGCTCTGAGGGAATATTCCAGACTGGGAATTCCTCCCTATGGACCAAGCTTCTCCAGGTCACAGGGTTTAACTTTCTCAGAAGCAGTAAAGGCTCACAGAGACATCCTGAGAGACAATCCTGCTGAATTAATCTTTTATTTTAGAATTGGTGACACACGTTTTGCTGTTCCATGATTTGCCATGCTTGGTGCTGCCCATCCAACTTCATTTGGGGGCATTTAGATCATAATTGAGCGTGTGAGAAGCACTGTTCATTCAGATAAAATAAAACACCTTTTTCCTGTGTGCAGTTAATCCCTCCCACAGCACTGGAGATGTGAATCAGGTTCTGGTGTGGAAGGATAACAGGAATAAATATCCAAACAGTGACTCTAGACCTGCATTTCCCTTGCTGGGATGACTTTTACCCCCCTAATGTGGGTTTCTGAGGGATGACAGGGACATGATGGGCCTTGATGGAACTTCCCAAACAGGTACAAGGATGGCAAACTGATCAAGGACAACCACACGTGCTACGAGCCAGACCCACTGAAATACAGGCTGGGAATAAGAGATGTGAGACCAAAACATGCTGGGAACTACACCATGGTCCTGAGCAACCCCAGATACGGCCTCTACAAAAACCTCACCATGCAGCTGGTGGTGACAGGTAAGGACTTGTTGTGTACAGCTCCTTTTGCTGGGTGATTTATCCCATTTTGTGTGGGTGGCACTTTAGCACTGCCCAGGGATCACCAGCTCCCTGAGGAACCCCTGAGCCCCCCATTTCAGCTGCTCTGAGGAGCTGCTGAGACCCTGAATGATTCCAGTCCCTCCCCTGGGACCCTGCACCTCCCACAGCACCCAGTGCTGGGACAGTGGCTCCTCACAGGGAGCTGGAAATGCCTGGAAAGGACACATATCACATTTTTATAGGAGCTTGGGAGGATATGGAGTAGAGAGGTGCCAGAACTGGGGGCACAGTTTCCCAAGAGAAGGGCTGGAAGTTTTATCCCTTGAGGTTTCAAAGCAGCTTGGGCAAACATCTGCTGGGACAAGAAGGGTCCCAGTGGGGCTGGGGGAGGAACTGGAGGAGCTGCCCTGGCTTTTATGTCTGTCCATCATCCTGCTCCAGATCCACTTCCCAAATCTGTGCTTTCTGCTCTGTCACTTCTCTGCTGGCAGCACTTGAGGGACAGGTTCTTTTCCAGGGGAATTTGGAGAAAACCTTAGTGTGAACTGAAGAGAGTTCACTTGCCATAGAGGGAAAATAGATATTGGAATGCCATTTATGAGCCTCCCTGGCTGGATAATGCAGGACAGAGCCACATTGTCTCTTTGCACATCCACTGCCTCTTTTGATCCATTGAATCTGGCAACAGAGATTGAATTATGAGGCCAAGTAGGAGTTCAGCAAAATTTAGCTCTGCTTTCCCTTTGTATTTTCCACTTGGGCGGTGAGTAGTTCTTGAGACGGGTTTGCTCTCTTTTCTGTGGTGAATTCTTCTCTCCTTACCCTCTTTACACCTAAAAATATCCTCAGTTGTCCAATTTTTATGTACTTATGTATTGCTGCTTCCAGCACTTGTGGTTTTCTCATTTCACCTTTCAGAAAGGAATAAAGCCTAAAAAATAGAGAACTTGTCACTTAGCTACACTTGACCTATTAAAAATGTTCAATAAGATATGATAGGTTAAAAACCAGAAATAAGACATAAATTAATGTGTGATTTAGGAGAGGAGGGAGCCAAGAACTTGCTCATGGTCAGGTCCTGCAGCTCAGCTGAGCACAAGGAACGTGTTAAGCTGCATAATTTGTCCACTTGAGATTGTTTTTCCACACAATGGTTCTGCCTCTTCAGAGAACGGAAACGTTCAGAGGAAGTGAAAATTAAGAATGATAATAAACTGTCTTGTCAAGGTAAATATTGGTGTTTGCGTGCAGAAGGGAGCGTTTCCTCCAGGAGCTGCTGCTCCCCAAACAGGCCACCAAAAACAAACAGAGCCTTTTTCTGTCAGCAAGAGGCTATTTCAGGATCCAACCATCCCAGAAGAAGATTTTCATGTCCATGGTGTGTCCAAGCTTGGGGCATCCCATCCCTCTCACAGTGCTGCTCATCCTCAGCCTTTCCAGGCCTCAGCCCAGCAAAGGTTTAATCAGCAATAATTATTTAATTGCAACTCCCTCCATTTCCCAGCAGCTGCAGGTGAGTCCTGTGGTGATGCACAGGTAAAACACAGAGGGAATGTCACTTTTCTGGTGACAGAAAGTCAGGGAATGAGAGCAGAGCAGGGAAAACCCTGCCAGGGGTGCCCTGGGTGGAAGCTGAGGCTGCAGACAGTGAGGGTTTGCTTGGGTTTGGACTGAAACCAGCACCCAGGATTTCTGCCATACCTGCAGCACCCAGGGAATTCTGCCATCCCTGCAGCACCCAGGGAATTCTGCAATTCCTGCAGCACCCAGGGATCATTCCATCCCTGAGCACCCAGGGAATTCTGCCATCCCTGCAGCACCCAGGGAATTCTGCCATCCCTGCCAGGCTCTTCCCTGCAGCACCACCCTGATGTGCTCTGTGTGAAGCACTCAGCCCAGGAGAGACTCATTTCACTGAGATTCATGTGGGTACAGCCCAAAAAGGAGAAACTGGGCTCTTGAAGCTTCTCCAAACTGCCCTTTCTCTTGTGCTTCCCATCAGAGGGCAGGAACAGCTTTTCCAGGAGCTGCTTTTTCAGATCTGAGCTTTCCTTTCAAGTACACTCTGAAGCTCCAAACTGAAAGCAGATTGGAATTTTCCCCTTAACTCTCCACAAATAACCTGGCACTTTATCTCCAGCCATCATGACTGATATCTGGGTATCACACCTGAATAGATTAAATTGCTCAGAGCTTCTGCAGACTCTGAGACAAGAGAAGGAAACCCAAACACACTTTGTAGCCCCTTTCTGCAGGGATTACCTGAAAGAAACCACCTCTGAGCTGGAGGTGTGATTAATGTCTCTGCTCAGAACCAGAGGCAGCCTGCAATTACTGGAGGTGGGAATTGAACACAGGGATTAGTGGAGCTGATGGAAAAATCCTCTTGGGCTTCAAGTGGATGCAGTGGCTGGAATATCAGTTTTGTGTTGTGTTTAAAGGTGGAGCCTGCACCTGATAAATCTCCTGCTGAGTAATAACCAGGTACCCTGAGAGTGAGGAGCAATTTCTGTTTGAACAACAGCACTGCTCCCCAAATCCAGGGCCAGCCTTTCATTTCAGAGGTGAAGCTAAGAAAGGGAGCGAGTTCTGATCCACACTGCTAAAGAGAAGAGGGAAAATTACATAACCAGGCTTTGGAATGAGGAGATAAATGCCATTTGAATGTTTTCTGTTGCTGCATGGGGACACTGCAGTGCAGAAATGATCAGTAATCCCACAGCCCTCTCTCCTGAGAGCCTCTTCACAACAATCCATCATTAACGTGCCACAGGTACTCAGCTGGCACTCAGCTCGCTGTGACAAAGCCATCAGCTGCATATCTGGGCTGGCTGCAGAGGAATTTTGGAGTTAAAATGGTTGTGAGTTGTTTTTCACAAGCAAAGTATAAACAGCAGCAGGGCTCGACCCTCGAATTTCTCTGTATTAATTTTGGTAGTTTGTTTTATTCACTAATAATGGCAGCAGAGGAGAATTCTCTAAGCAGGATAAGAGCAAGGTCAGCCCTGTGGGCAGTGTCTCTCCTGCCCTGCCCTGCTTTCCTTGGAGTCACCTCCTGGGTATTTAATTGGGAGAAATCCCAGAGTTCTGCCCCACTCCATGGGGACGAGTCAAACATTAGGAACTACTCCGCCAAAAGTTTGATTTGGCCCCAAAACTGAGGAGTACCTGCAGAAGGATCAAATGGAGAGGGAGCAAAATGGGCAAACAACTCCAGAGCTGCAGGGTGGGAACTGGGAGAATAAAATCCAGCAAGGAGCTGCCTGGCCTGGAGGAGAATCATGCTGCTATTCCAAAAAATGCCTCTGTAAGAGGAGGCTTAGCTGTGCCTCTGGTCAGCCCTGCTCCCACTGCAGCTGGAATCTATTCTTGCAGGAGCACATATCTCAGTGTGGAGTCACCTTGGCTCATTGTAGGACTCAGGTCCCCAGGAGGTAGCTGATTGCATTTTCAAAACACTCCTTCTTTACATATTTACACATCAAACACTGCCCGAGGAGCGGCGGGTTGCTGTGGTTTTGTTTTGTTTGATTAAATTCTTCTTGAGAAAAGCTTCAAGAAAATAATGTCCTGGAGAATTTGGACAGGGAGGGAGCAAGGAGAAGGAACAATCCTAGCAAGCAGCTGGTGGCTGAAAATCTGAGCCAGGAGAAGGAGAAATGTGGGAGAAGGGAGTTATTCCGGGCTGGAGTGCAAAGCAGACTCAGAACAAAACATAAACAACGCCCTCAGATCTATTTCTGGGCAAGCAGACTGTGTTTCATCCTCACCCTTGTCCAGCTCATCTGCTCCTGCTGAGCCCTTTTGGAGCAGCCAGTGCTCTCTGGCCACCACCTAGGGAGTGAGGGGAGGACTGAAGCACGAGTTAATTCAAAAGTGGGATGGATAAACTCCCTCTCCACTTTGCCTTTCTTCTTTGTCCCAAAGTTTCTCTCCTGTGCTCCCTCAAGGCTCTCCCAGCAAATATTGCTCTGGGTTCCAGCTGCTCCAGGCAGCTGAAGTTGCATTCCCTCGTTGAGTCCTTGTGCTGTATCTGTAAGAAAAGCAGGATTGAGGGCTGGAAAAGCCCCCACAGCAGGCAGCAGCTCAGGCTCCTGTGAATTCCCCCTGTCCTGGGAAGGGCTGGGATGAAAGGGGTGCATGGGATGGTCACACATGGATTTGTCACCAGGCAGGAGCAGCTCCTCAGCACCCAGTGATGCACATTGCCCTGCTCCTCAGTCAGGCCAGCTCTCCACATTTTGGTTTAAAAATCAAAGGCAATTCTGTGCCTGACCTTCCTTGGCTTGCAAGGGATGAGTGGACATCAAAGGAGTCCCCAGGAAATCAGTGGTGATCCATGAGAGCAGAACTCCATCACCTCCCCCAGAGGCAGAGCAGGGAGAGGGAAGGAGCCTTGGGGAGCAGGTTAAAGCATCAGGGCTGTGCCAGGGCAGAGGAAAATTGCTTTTAGGGTGGGGGATCTCAGCTGCAGCCAGTGCAGGACACAGGGGACATCCCACAGCCCCCTGTGTGTGGAAGGGTCACTGAAATCCCTGAGCTGAGCACTGAGAAGGAATTCTTTGGGATTCTTGGTGAAATCCAGTTGATGTTCAGGCTGAGCCACATAAATGTTGTCCCTTCCCCAGGGTCCTGCCAGGGCTGGGTTTCCTTTGTGGAGAACATCCAGCTCCTGCCCAGCTCCTTGGAGGATGAGCCACTCAGGAGAAATCAAAACAGAAAATCGAATTTTCCACCTCCTGGGCCAGCCCAGCTAAACTAGAAATCCCAAAATAAAACCCAGCCAGCCACTGTTCCAATGTGTTTCCTAGTCCAAGGCTTTGCTTTCCTCCTGGGCTCTGGGAGCAGTGTCTGTAGCCCTTGGATGCAGGACACAATGCTCCAGCCTCACTTATCAGGCTCAGGCAGGAGAGAAACAACTTTTTCTGGGGGATTTCTGAAATAAAAATGCAGCAGCACAAGGAGGCTGCAGCAGCCCTTTCCTGAGCAAATCCTGAAGAGTTTTCTCCTTGACATCATTCAAACCCTTGCTGCACACTTGCAGCTCCCAGGAGAGCCCCTGATGAAAAAGTCAGATGAGCTATTTTCATTTTGCTGCAAGTGGCCAAAGCAATTTTAGGAAGAGGAAGGTGGGGGCCTGCTGGAGTTTGCCAGAAGGATCTGAAGCATTCAAGTCATGCCTTTGCAGCAGCAGTCTGGGTCTGACAGCCCCCAAAACCCAGGGTGAGGGGGGAAGTGGCAGCTCGTGCTTCCCATGCTGTCCCTCAGCCAACCTGCAGGGACATTAATTGATTTTTGGAAAGCAGGCAAAGGGGACAAAGAGAAAAATCCTAGAAATCTGCCTTCTCTGCTTAGCATGAGCAGTTCTTCATTACCCATTTCCTTCTGAGCTCTGTGAAAAATAAGGTGGGGTGAGACAGATGAGAGAAACCCCTTTTTTGGGGGTTTGAGAAACCCCTTTTTGAGGGGTTCAAAAAAACCCCTTTTTTGGTGGTTTTATTTTTTTGGAGGGGGGTGGTTTTAGGGTTCATTCACCCTTGCATTGGGGGTGAATGACAGCTGTGGGACAGCACTGGAAAAGAGATTTCTTCCTGCTCTGGGAAGAGAGAGACATCCAGAAATGACACAGGGCAGAAAAACCCAAACCAAGCTGCAGTGCCAATTTAACCCCAAAATTCTCTGTGGGGCAGGTCAAGCCCTGTGGGATTTTTCTGAATATCTGCTCCTCCAGGATCCAAGTGCCTGCATCTCTGCCAGCCCTGGCATTCCCAGCCCATCCCAGTGGAGCAGCTGGAAACCCAGGCAGGGGCACAATCCTGTCCCTAATTCTGTTCCTGGCTGTGGTATTGACTCTCAGAGAGATTTTGGGCACTGTTTGCAGATTTTCTCACAGGTACTGTGGGGAAGGGCTGTGCACCCACCTGGGAGCAGCTCTGGGTGCAGGGCATGGGGAAAACCACAAAACAGCAGCAATCAGAAAAACCAGAAAAACTCCCAGCCAAAACCAGCCAGGCTCAAACACAGTGCAGTGGTCAGTCTGAAACCAAAGTTGTGTTTTCAGGTCGTTTCACTCAGTGTTTGTCTTTCCTTTTAATATAAAGGAAAGAAATGTGAAGTGAACCCAGACAATGTTGTCATTTTGGGTTTTACTTCAGGGGAAATTTCACCTGCAGTAGGAAGTTCTCTCTCTACCTTACAGAATATTCACTTGTATTTCCATTAAGTGCTGTGCAAACATCAGATAGAAAGCTCCCAAGTGCAAATATTTTTTTGGGATTTGGGAAACAGAGAAGATAAATAGAAAACAAGCTGCAACTCCATCAAGGGTTTTAATGAAGCCCCATGTCCAGCAAAGCACCTCAGGTTGAGATGAATGCTTCCCTGGCCTCTCTATGTTATTTTAATGATGTGCTTAATGTGAAAAGATTTTCTGAAGCAGTTTAAATGGCAGTGGGGAAGTGAGGAAGGTGCATAAACAGCAGTTCAGTCAGTGGGCACTGAAAGGAAAGCAAAGTTTCTCTACAAAATGCAGAGAGATTTTCTCTGTGCTGTCCTCTGTGTTTGGGTGACAGGTGTACAACCCCTGGTGGCACCTGGAAGGAATTTAGGGAGAGAAGAGCTTTGCAGAGGGGCTCATCTCCTAACCCTTGTACACATTATCTGCTCCTAATGCCACAAACTGGAGATAACAGCAGCGAGGGAGGTGAGATTTGCATAATGCTGATCAATTTGAAGCCCACAGCAAGCAGAAGTGCTTTTTGATTGCATTTCCCAGTGCAGCAGCAGCCAAGTCTTTAGTTATTCAGGTCAGCTCTCACAGCAGCAATTGCACCTCTGCAAGGTGAGCTGGGGATACAATCACACTCGGAGCCAGAGGGGACCAAAAGCCATTTATTTGGATATATTTAAAGCCTTCCCCACACAGCCAGGGACCAGAAAGCTTTTAAGGTTTTTTTGGCTTCTGCTTGAGAGAGCTCAGCTTGGGGAGGGCTGGGAAGGCACAGTGGGATGGAGAGGGGAGGAAAGGGATGGGAAGAGCTGCCCTGGCAGTGCTGGCAGAGGGATTTGTGCCCCCAGCCCTGCCCAAAGCAGGGATGAAGGTTTGTGCATAATCCCTGTGCTGCTCAGTGAGAGAGAACAAAGATCTCAGAGGAGGGGCAGAGACAGAAACTCTGCCAGGTGCACCCTCAGGAATGCCAGGCTTTGGGATTTGGGATTTGGGATTTGGGATTTGGGATTTGGGATTTGGGATTTGGGATTGGGGCTCAAAACCCCTCCTCAGGATGAAGTGGGGACACTGAGCAGGTGAGGAACCAGCCACTGTGAGCCAGTCCAAAAGTCCAGTCCCACCACAGAAAGCAGCTCTGCTCACAGCTGTTATCACAGATAAGGTCATGACTGCAGAATTCTGAAAACACGGTGTGAGGTTGGCAAGAATGCAGGTACAGCACAACAGGGATTTGAACATTCCTTTTTTACACTCTACAAGCCACCAGAGACAGAATGAAAATTTCCATTAAAGAACTTTTCAGCTATTAAAATCAGGTTTGCATCACCCATGGAGGCAACTGCTGTAAACAGGATTTGGCTCAGCATGGGGAAGGGCAAAGCTTCAGCTGCCTGCAGGGCCATGGTCAGAGGTGAAATGGCCTTTTGGAAAAGTTTCATCCCAGGAAATATTCCCTCTAGGAGGACTCCAGAAACCTTCAGTGGTCCAGGGCCAGCACCCTGCAGGGACAGGGGAGCACTGGGGGATGTGGAAGTCTCAGAATTTGTGCCCACAATCAGCCACCACCCCACCCTGTGTTATGTGAAAGAGCACATGGGGAGGTGTTTCCTCTCACACTCAAAAAAAAATAATTGCTTGATCATAAATAATGATTATTTCAATTGATGAATCATCTGGACTCATTTTAGGTGTCAAGTCATGTTTAATAATGCCATAATTGTGGCATGAAGAATTCACTCCTCGCTTCTCTATGTTCTTGTTAGAGTTGGAGCAAGTTAAATTATTATTTCTTTGTTAGAAGGACAATTTAAATGACAGGCAGCCAAGAATACAGAAAAAATGTCCTGATATTAAATAATTGTGATCACTCCTTGTCTCCCCATGCTCTTTCACACACACAAACACCAGCCCCCCTTGCCCAAGTGTGTAAAGCTTTGTTTTTACAGCCCAAACCACAACACTTGAGTAACCTTTCACATTCCACTTGTGTAACCTTTCACACTGAACTTGGAGTCTTCCTCCAAGTGAAATCACACTTGAGAGGTCAGTCCAGACTTGTCAAACACAGGATTTGAGACTGAAAAGAGAAATGTCTGAGATAATAAAAAATGTGCTTCTCCCTCTGGGGAGAATTTGCAGAATTATTTTTATGATCAGAAATAATTTATTGATGGGAAATGAGATGCCAGCTAAGGAAATTCACTGTTAGTCCCAATAGTTTGTCCTGTGAGTTGCTCAGGAATCTCCAAGCACTTGGAATCCTCAGCTCAACGAGAGCCACACCAAACAGGGGCCAGGGTTTGGGTTTCTCAGGGGAAATGTTAATCAGGACCTCCTGAAGGTCCTTTGAACAGCCAGTGTTTTATGGCAGGATGGGATAGGGCTGAACCTACTCCAGTCAATGCTTCCATGGGGTGGAGAAGGAAATTCTGATGTATTTTCAGGCACTGCTGAGGTCAGAAGATCTTTCAGAGCCTGACCATGAGAAATGCCAAGTGAGAGTCCCAACAAGACATGGGATCAGCCTGGTCAGTCTTCTCCTAAGAGGGCTGGAAGGCAAAAAAACCCTATTTTAAAAAAAGAGAGAGAAAGGCTCAAGATTGATGAGGTGGGCAATAGCTCATATTTACATATCTGGGGCCTCCCTGACAGCAGAAAAAATAAGTTAGCCCAAAAAATAGAAATCTAATCTCCATTCACTTCCCAGCTTGTCAGAAGGGCTGGGTGCAGAGCAGCCCCTCTTGGCTGCACAGGGGTGTCCCACACAGGGACCCCACCAATAAATCTGCTTGATTTCCTGTTATGAGAAGCAGACAAAGAGATATGGCCAGGGATGGGCAGAGCTGTCTGCTCAAGGGAAGAGCCTGTGCTCTCACCCCAAACTCAAACCCACCCTGGCCGAGGTTACCAAAAGTTCACTTCACTTTGGGGCTTTTTTTCCCGTTATTTCTCCTTTCCGTGCCTTCCCGTGGGAGCTGGAAGGAGACAGGACAAAGCATTTCTTTCCTGCTGGCAAGGAGCAGCCCTGAAAGTGTCACAAAAAGTTTGCTCTCGAGACATTCCCAGGCTGGAGGTGTGATCTTGCAGCCCCTCCAGATGTGAGGAGTGCCGTGACATTTTTCATGGCATTCACCGTGGTTGGTGAGAATTTCTTGGCATTTCTCTCCAAGTGTTTTCCCCACACCACTCCCTCCTCAATTTCTTCTCCCCCCCCATTTTATACACACACAGAAAAGAAGGGATTTCAGGTGAAAAAGGGGTTTTTTTCCAAAGCCCTGAAGAGCTGGTCCTCAGCCTGGTCCTGCAGCCCTGACCAAGAGATGCTCCATGGCAGGAATTTTCCAGAAGTCCAGCAGGTCCCCAACAAGGCTTGAAATGGATTAGGATGAATGTGGTAGCACTGCAATGTGTTTTGTGAAATACCACAACCAGCACCCTGTGAAGGGGTATTTTCAGAACTGCTGGGAATTCCCCCCAACATCAGGATCATCACTTTTCCCAGCAAAATGTTTCAAAACCTGTTATGGATGCAAATTTGCTCATTTGCATTGTTGTGTTGTTTGTTCTTTCTTTAGAGAGACCCAAGATCTATGAAAAGGAAACAGATTTTGATAAGGTTGTGAAGGTGGAATTGAGAAGCAAACACAAAATCCAGTGCACAGCAAGTGGGAATCCTGAGCCCAGGATTGAGTGGAAGTGGCAGCCCTGCAACCTCACAGCCACCCTGTAAGTGATGTCCCTGTGGATGAGCATGGCCTGAATTGCTGGGTATTCCCAGTCAGGTTTTCTTTCCCTTCCATCCTATTTATCTGAGCTAAAACCACAAGCAGAGTGAAGATCTCCAGGGTTCAGAGCCCAGCTGGATCTCGTGGTGTTTGTGTGTTACCTGAATTGTGTTAAATAAGTTTGAAGTGACTAAAGATCATCGAATTTTCCTTTATCTTGGCCTCTGACTTTCCTTGGCCCTGCTGAATGCTGTGAATATTTGACAAAGGAAAACCAGCAGGATTTGTGGGCAGAGCTAACAAACCTTTCATTAAAAAAAATGAAGACAGATCTAGGAAGCAAGGGGGGGAAAATGCTGGATAACGCCTTATTTTCTCACTTATTGCTGAATGGCAAACCACGAGAGAGGGGAAAATCAGGGAGAAATCCTTTCCCAGTTTTTCTGTGGAGCACAGGGATGTTGAGTGATCCAGCCTCAGCTTGGGAGTGAGCTGTGTGCCTGGCCCAGGGAGGTATCCCACAGTTACAGGGCTCCTGAGGGAATAAACCCACGGATCTGATTGCTTTGTTGGGATAACTCAGGGATCTGGTGACTTTGTTGGGATAACTCAGGGATCTGGTGACTTTGTTGGGATAACTCAGGGATCTGGTGGCTTTGTTGGAATAAACTCAGGGATCTGATGGCTTTGTTGGGATAACTCAGGGATCTGATGGCTTTTTTGGGATAAACCCAGGGATCTGGTGACTTTGTTGGGATAACTCAGGGATCTGGTGGCTTTGTTGGAATAAACTCAGGGATCTGGTGGCTTTGTTGGGATAACTCAGGGATCTGGTGGCTTTGTTGGGATAACTCAGGGATCTGATGGCTTTGTTGGAACAAACCCAGGGATCTGGTGGCTTTGTTGGAACAAACCCAGGGATCTGGTGGCTTTGTTGCCTCTGCAGGAGGCACAGGGCTCTGCCTGGGAGGGGTTCAACCACAGCAGAGTGGAAACACCACAAGCAAACAGGCCCTGCATCCTCCAGGAAAGCCATAGGGGTGACCCAAAATCTTTTCCAGACCTTTCTGCCTAGGGGGAGAGGATTGGCCACGAGTGCTGAACTCAACCAGATCCAAACCAGTGACCTGGTGGAGGGGGACCTCACATAACCCTTGTTGCAGCTCTCTGATCTTATCAATTTAAATACAATTGCAGAGTGGCTCTAGCTCTGCTGGCCCCAGGGGCTGCCTTATCTTGCTGCAGCAGGAGCTGGAGGAGGATTCCTGTGGGAAATGACACAGCCCCCATTTCCTTCTGTTGTCTGACTTCCTCTCTCTCTCTCTTTCTCTCCCCACTCTGCCTCAGCAGTGCCCTTTGAATCCCTGAGCACCAGCATTGTTCCTTAGAGCTGGGATGTGATTTTACTTCCTCAGGACAGCCTTGCAGGAAGTCCCTCAAGATCTTCTAATTAGGCCCTTCTGAGAGCTGCAAACCCTGTCCTGACCCAGGGTGTTGTCCCTGTGCTTTGTGTGGCTTTAGAAAGGCCAAATTTGTGATTTATGGAGGAATTTTCAGCAGCATCAGCCCTTGGTCAGAGCCTATAAAACTCCATATTAATTTTTACCTCCTGAGACCACATGGTGAGCTCAAAGCCTTTGCATTTCTAGGATTGAGAAAAGCTCTGTCTCTGCTTGGTTTTACCAAGCTGAGGAAGACAGGGAAGTTTTTTTGCCCCGGATGGTGCAGCTGCACCTTCCCACAGGATGTGTTACACACTCTGCTCCTTGCCCATATTCCAAAATGAATATTGATAAGTGTCTTCTGTGGAATGTGCAGGATTAAAGAGACCTGCTGCTCTTCTAGCCCAGTATTTATCCATCCTACTCCCTCAGCCCACATTTCCTGTTGGAAGCTGAGCACAAACACTCAGCAACATCCACCTCCCCACAGTTTGGAGTGACTGGCATTTTGAATTTGGAAATAGAACTTATGTTAGCCAGATAAAACTCACAGGATTTAATCAACTGTCCAGTGTTTTCCATTTCTAATCTTTGCAAAGACTGGGGGCTTCATTGCTGGTCACGCACTGATTTTGTTTGCCTCTGTCAAGGTGCTTTGTAAATAATTCTGAAATGTTGTAAAGAAGGAATGGAGGAATTTCAGAAGGAAGTAACAAACTCCAGCAGCAACAGTTCTTAGGAGTATTTAAGACCTAAGACTATTGTCTAAAATTGACATTTTCTCACTCCAATTCTCCCTGCTTACCTTGAACACCATCTCTGCTTTTCTACCTCCAGGTGCAATCCTGAGGGACCAAAAGTTGTGGTTTGGGAGAACACAGACATAGGAAACAAGATCAGGAGCATCGAGAGCACCCCCATGAGGCAGGGGGACAAGCAGAAGGTAGGGTGGGATGGCCTGGGGCTGATGTCAGGGGATGCTCACCCCGCTGAGCTTCCCAAGCTGCTCAGGGTTCTTTGCATGCCTGGAATTCCCCAGCGCTGGGATCATCCCAGAGCTCTGCTGTTTACAGTGCTGGCCTTGGGGAATGATGTCACACACCCTGGTTCCACTCTCCCAAGACTTCTGGGTCAAAAGCTTCTGTGTCTCCCTCAGTCTTGAGAAAGTGTGAGAGTGGTTCAGTTCGAGGGATGCTGTGATGTGAATGCTGATAAGGACTCTGAGCTCATGAAACACTTGGAGAGCTCTTGGGTCTGCCCTCCTTTTGTCCTGTCCCCCTCTGTCCTGTCCCTCTTTGTCCTGTCCCCCTTGTCCCATCCCCATTTGTCCTGTCCCCCTTTTGTCTAATCCTCCTTGGTCCTCTCCCCCTTGCTCCTGTCCCGCTTTGTCCTCTCCTCCTTTGTCCCATCCCTCTTTGTCCTGTCCCCCTTTGTCCTGTTCCTCTTGATCCTGTCCCTGTTTTTCCTGTCCCCTTTGTCCTGCTCCCCTTGTCCCATCCCCATTTGTCCTGTCCCTTTTCTCTTGTCCCCTTTGTCCTGCCCCCCTTTGTCCCATCTTCCTTTCTCCTCTCCCTTTTCTCCTGTCCCCTTTCTCCTGTTCCCTTTCTCCTGTCCCTTTGTCCTGTCCCTTTTCTCCTCTCCCTTTTCTCCTGTCCCCTTTCTCCTGTTCCCTTTCTCCTGTCCCTTTGTCCTGTCCCCTTTCTCCTGTCCCTTTTCTCCTGTCCCCTTTCTCCTGTCCCCTTTCTCCTGTCCCCCTTGTCCCACCCTGTTTTCTCCTCTCCCAGCAGCAGCACCTGACCAGGTGTGTGCTCTCAGTGCCACAGGCACCTGCTCTGGTTTCCAGAGTGTGCAGTCTCAGGTTGAAACCCCTTCCCTGGGACAATGAAGGAGGGAAAACCTTCCCTGGGCACTTCCCAGAGCTCTGGGATCCCCCTGCCCCAGCAATTCCCGTTCAGAGCCCCCAGGTGCCTGTGCTGATGTTCCACAGGTCCAGGCTGGAATCTGCAGTGGCTCCAGAGCCTGGGCTCTGCCTGGGCTCACCTGGTGGGCTCACAGGGGGGTTTTGGCTCCAGGAGTGGCTTTGCAGCGCCAGGTTTTGAGGTTCCAGATGTTCCAGATGTTCCAGATGTTCTGATCCTGCAGGATGCTGGACGCTGCCCTCCAAATCCTGCTTCACCTCTGAGCATGGGAGAGTTCTGGAGTCACTCCTGTGCTTGAAGTGAAGCACAAAGCTAAAGTGCTCTCCTGGCCTGGGCCCAGACCAAATCAGCATCTGGCAGGATCAGTGCTCGGCCATCTGCTCCTTCTCAGAGAGACTTCCCATGTTAAACCAAATCCAAACCAGAGCTCTGCAAACACGGAGCTGGGGCTGCCAGGGACAAAGCCAGTGCTCGCCCCTCATCCCTGAGCTTTTCCATTGCTGGAAATATTTATAGATTGGATTTTTTAGTGCCCCTTAAGCCCTGGCTTTAATGTATTCTTTAAGAATTTTACATCTTAGTTAAAAGCAATCCCCTAAAAGTGCTAATTATTTATAAAAACGGAGGTTGGTGGCATTTACCTTCAAAGTTTCTTCTTTTTCTAAGACTTTTGGGTTGCTGCATGGGCTGACAAGAGCTTGGAGACTCTCAGAGCTACTGTTTGTCTCCATATTTATATATATATATATATATATAAAATCAGCTTTTACATATTTCATGATTAAAGTTACAAGCTACATAATAGTTTTACAATTTAGAGTATACTCATTCTTTTTCTCCGTGGCTGAAAACACAGTCTGAGGTGTTTCCTATTAATTCTTACGTCCTGATTAAGATTTATTCAAATTAATATTCCTAAATTATAGGAATCTTAGGTTTCACTCCCAACATTGCAGACAGTTCCTATCCTTCCCCCTTTCTGGAGTTCAAGACTCTGTATTAATTTGAGATAAAATATAAAATATAAAATATAAAA
>JANRGV010000023.1:7080951-7091350 GCA_024734035.1 Alethe castanea | reverse complement strand
ATTGCCCCAGCTGGTTTAAAGCTGGCCCATGAGCAGATAATGTGTGCCATGGAGATCAGGGTCACTGCCCCAGCTGGCTGCAACAGATGGGGACAGAATCCACATTTCTGGTCACATCCTGCATTGCAACCCAAGACACACCAGGAGCCTTTTCTTTGGGAATGCTGGTGACTCTCTGTGCTGACATATCCCTGAGGGGGCTCAGACCTGGCAGCAGGAGCAGGGGTCAGTGGTTCTGTGGTTTTTAACCACAGCACAGCAAGACCCACCTCAGGACTGACCAAAGGCTCTGATTGTCCAGCTTCTGAGAAACTTTCTCTCCCAGGATTTCCTCTATTTCCCATTCTCCAGCCTGCCCCATCCTGGGTGGGAGGTGACCCTTCCTGCTCCCTGCCAGGTGCCTGGGGAAACTTTTGGGGGGCAGAGTGTGGAGCAGAGGGGTGCAGCAGGAGCTCACAGGACACGGAGGAGCCTCGAGGCAGGCACTGCTTTGTTCTCCTCAGACCTGTGCAAGTGCAGACTAAAGAAAAACAGCCTTGAGCTCCAGAGGCAGACACAGATCCGAGTTCCTGTGAAATTCCAGGGCTCTCCTTTCCCCTGTTAGGCTTTATGTAACCGTGTATTCCTGATGGAGACTGCTATTAAGTATGCACATACATTATTTTAACAAGGTACCAGATAACAGAATTTAACACTTTGGAAGTGTCTGATGTTCAGCAGTCAGAACTAATGCAGTGTGTGCCTTACAATGAGGGAACAAAATATGGGGAGGCCATGTCTAGGAAGCCTTTCAAAACCGTGAATAAATCACTAAGCAGAGCTTTAAAGCTGCTCTGGAATCTGCTTTTCCTCAGGGCACCCATGAGGGACATTGGATTTTGGGTTCTTCAGAGCCAAATCTCTTGAGCACTGAGCAGAGCTCTGGGGCCAGCACTGGAACCACTGGGATTTGGGGATTTGGGGATTTGGGGTTGGTGTTTTTGCAGCCACTGCAAGAGGTGTGCACTGGGGGCAGCAGGGCTGCAGGGCTGGGGTGGGTGCAGATCCTGCAGGAACCCACAGGGAACAGCACGGGCTTGGCTCTGCCTGCAGGAATTCAGCATCTCCCTCCTGTGGGACCCAAAATGAGCTCCCAAAGGCTGCTCCTGTCCCTGTCCCACACTGTCCCAGGCTCACTGCTCCCTCCTGCTGCTCTCCTACTGCAGCCCCGGGAGGATGCAGGAATTCCAGCAGGAATTCCAGCAGGAATTCTGCTGAGCTCCTTCCCCAAGGACAAGTGCAGCTCTCAGCACTTCCCCTTTGAAGTGCAAACTCCTCAGTCTGCACCACAAACCCTCTCCAGAGAAAAAGGGTCTGGACATGAAAGTCTCCTGTTTGGGCTTGATAATATTCCATGTTTACCCACATCCCAGTCCCATGAATTCACCTTCTCTTATATTTGATGGTTACAATAAATAAAGGTCCAGAATGCAGCTTTTCCCTTCCCTAACATCTCACACTGCAATATAAAAGCATTTCAAGCAGCTCTTTAAAACCTGCATAATTGTATAAAAGCAGCACTGAATCTACAGTGATTTGTAGAAGAATAAGGAAGAAAGTGAGAGCACTTTCCAGGCTTTCAGAAACTTCAGACTGAATTTTTTTGCAGCTTTTCATTTAGATCTGTCTATGGCCCTGCATACTTTGATTTCCTCTAGTGGCGTCAACTCCACCCAAAACAAACAATTTTGAAGCCAGCAGAGAAAATGAAAACTGCTCCATGTACAGAGCAAACCAACCTTAACAGCATCTGGGATTGTGTTGATCATCCTGAATTGTCCTTGTTTATAAATTAGGAATAAATACTCACTGTTACCATCCAAGAATGTGTTCCCTTCTCTCCACATCCCTACTGGTTGTGTCACTCCTGTGTTTCCTCATTTCTTCATATGTATAATAGAAATGCCACTTATTTTGAAGAGGATTTGGTAGGATAAATTGGAATTACGTGCTTTGCAGTGCTTCAAAACTCATTTGACTTTCACTGTCTTTTTTAGGTCCTTTAATGGTCATAGTGGAATATTGCAAATATGGAAATCTGTCCAACTATCTCAGAGGGAAACGAGGAGATTTCATTGCATACAAGGTAAGAAAATGAGATTTCTCTCAGTCATGAGGCAGGGAATCAGCACCCACTGACAGAAGCTGGATTTGCTCTGCACAGCCACCAAGGCAGTTGGGTATTTCTGTGGGCACTTCATTTTCCCTCCACATTTCAGTTTGTACAAGCAAGAAGAGGGAATGTTTTCTTTCCCCTGCAGGATCTCACTGCTGTCCTCTTCTAGCATCTCCTAAAGAATTATTTGCAAGTACCCAAGCACTCCAGAGCACTTGAAAGAGGGGGGATTGCTCGTGAGATACTTCCCAGTACAAGGGAATAAAATAGTAGTGTAGTATAATAAAATAGTAGTGAACAATGGGCATTAACTGAACTAGGAGAAGTGAACCCTCCCAAAATACAAATCTGGTTTGGGGATTTTTGTTTCTAGGCCCCAAGTGAAAGCAGCTCATCCTTCCCCCATCTGCTCATTCCCATCCTCTGTCCCTTCCCCTGTGCCAGCCCTGAAGTCTGGGCTGTACCAACAGCCTGGATCCTGGATATTCTGCATCAGAACCATGGTTTGGTTCCCAAGCAGCTCCCTGCATCCACACAAACATCTCAGCCAGCACAGACTGGGCTGGGATGGGATGGGAGCAGGACACAGGAGCAGAAACCAGTGCTGGGGAGGGATGGGACTGACTCCTCGTGAATATCCAGCCTGGAACAGGCTCTGTGATTCCAGCCCTGCCAGAAACTGCAGCCTCACCAAGATTATCTTCCCAGATTACTCCATTATTATTACTATTATTATTATTATTATTATTATTATTATTATTAAAGCTATTGTGTACAGGCAGCAAAGTACCTGAGGGACTTAGTGTGAGTGAAGGAGATTTTCCTGGTGCAGTCACTCAGAATTTCTCTCTCACCATTGCTGCCATGAGCTGAGGGTGGTTGTGCCTCACTGCCCAGCACAGACACAGCAGTGCCCATCATGCACTCACTCACCTTGAGGGAATTTTTAACATCCTAAGACAGCAAAAGAATTACAGCCTCTGTCTGCTCACCTCTCAGTCTCACCCAGCCAGCTTTCAGCTCACTCTGATGTGGAATATTGCTGTCAGTGAAAGGGTAATAATAAATAGGAATAAATAGGAGAGCAGGTTTTATTAGTTTATGGCTAGAACTAATAAAGCCTGGTTTCCTATTTATTCCCATTTCAGAAAACATCATGTTCAAACATGCTCATCTTCAGAGGACCCTTTCTCTTTATGCCATTTTGTCACTTACTTTGAATCCTCAAGCATTGCATCCTACAAAGCTAAAACTCAGATTTATTCAATTTCTAGTCCCAGGAAAACTCTGACCAAGCAGAGAAAAGTCTGGATGAGTCCAACAGTGACTTGACTGAGCTGATCAAGAGGCGCCTCGAGAGCGTGGCCAGCACAGGCAGCTCTGCCAGCTCAGGATTTATTGAAGATAAGAGTTACAGTGACTCAGAAGATGATGAAGAAGGTAAAAGAACCCTACCTGATCCCAAATCTTTTATTGGAAACATTTCTGTCACTTGGCTATGCCACACACACAGTCACACACTTTACAAGCCCTTACATGGCTTGGTTTGTTCCTGAAATCCCAAATTCTTCCTCTTGCCTGTTCCTCACTCCAACTCTCTCACAAAGAGAGAGCTCTGGATTGTGAACAAAAGCTGGAATGTTGTACCAGACTTGTGAGGTCACTCTGTCCCTGGGCTCTTGTCTATAAAGTTTCCCTCACTCCCATCCTGAGGTGGTGTTTCTCCATAGTTAAATGAGTGACTAATGGATGAGGGAACTTTGTTAATCATCTGATTTTCTGCCTCTGGGTCAGTGGTTGTTCACCCAGAGCTGTAACCCTGCAGAGATGTCACACCCAGTGAGGGGCACCAGTGCCACACAGCTCTGGAGCTGCTGCTGCAGTTTTGCCATGTCTCTGATCTCTCCTAGATGCTGAGGATCTGTACAAGAGGCCCTTGACTCTGGAGGATCTGATTTGCTACAGCTTCCAGGTGGCAAAAGGCATGGAGTTCCTCGCCTCCCGAAAAGTGAGCTCATTTAGATTTCTTGCAGAGTATCTGAGATGAAGAAACCCAAACACACTTTTGAGTCTGAGGAATCTGCTTCTTGCTTGTCTGTGAGAGTGTTGGAGGTCATGTGAGCTCTGGTGGTTATGCAGTAATTAGCACTGAAGGGGCTGTGGAGGAGCATTCATCATGTTCTTGGCTGCAGGGACTGGCATCTGCAACAGGAGGGTTTAGACAGAAGGCGTGAATACAGATTGTGAGACAATTTCTGCAACTGCCTCATAAATAAATGCAGAGAGGGCTTGTAGAGAAAGCTCCTCTTAGTGTGGTGAACAACAACACTACTGAAAAATGAGGAGGGAGAATCCAGTTATTCTTTTATTTTATCAGACGTGTGGGGACTGTGAGCAAAGTCAGCACTCTTGGATGAACAGGAGTAGTTTGTAGCCTGTGGAACACCTTTTCAGGTAAATGCAGTGTAATCCACAGGGCAGAGTGTGCACACAACTGAGCCTGCATTCACACACAGCCACCGGGGCAGCCCTCAGGAACCCTGAGCAGGGTGAGCCCATCTCACACCCTCCTGGACCTGCACTGGCAAAGGGAGCTGCAGCTGCTTTTTGGCCTCTCCTAAACTTCCCAGGAATCAGCTAACTGGAAAATAGGAGTCCTTTCCTTGTAACTGCTAAGTTATTTCAGACAGAAAAATCAGAAAACTTGGCTGGTTCCCTGAGTTATTCTCTCTTTTGCCTATCACAGTGTATTTGGAGCGGATTCACTCACTCCTCTGAGCTGCTCCCAGCGCAGCTCATTCCTTTCCCCATTCCCAGAGAAGCTCTCCTGCTCCCAGCTGGAGCAGGGGCTCCCTGCCCAGCCCCCTGTGACCCTGTGTCCTTCCCTGGCAGTGCATCCACCGGGATTTGGCAGCCAGGAACATCCTCCTGTCCGAGAACAACGTGGTCAAGATCTGTGACTTCGGCCTGGCCAGGGATATTTATAAAGACCCCGACTACGTCCGCAAGGGAGATGTGAGTGCAAAAAGCTTCAGTTGTTGCCCTCAAGTTGGGCTTGGGCAGATCAGGAACAGCAGATCTGACAACCTGTTGTGGCTCTGGCTTTTAGGCACGGCTTCCACTCAAGTGGATGGCTCCAGAAGCTATTTTTGACAAAATATACACCACGCAGAGTGACGTGTGGTCTTTTGGAGTGCTGCTGTGGGAAATATTTTCTCTAGGTAAGAATGGTTTCAAACCCTTTTTTTTTTTCCCCTTAATTTATGGCTGCTTAGCTAAGAAAAGCTTTTAACAAAAGGTGATCGTGTGGGGCAGTGCTTCTGTTTCACTGAGGACAAGTGCACAGTGCAGATCAGGTGTGAAATAAAGCAAATCTCAATGAGAACTCCACCTGACAAAGGACATGAAAACACCGGGGAGGGGGATCAAAAATCAAAAATCCTGGACCTATCATTGTACTCACTGAAAGCAACTGAAACCACTGCTGCTGGGGGAGTGGGATTTCTTGAAGAGCAATGAAAAAGTTTCCTGTCAAACCATTCCTGCTTCAGGGAACCCCACAGCTCCAGGGCTGCAGTCACCCTGCTGTGGGCACCTGTGGAACACAAGCTCATACCATGTTTTATCCCATCTTCATCATCCACCCCACAAAATCTAAGGTTTTCTAGGCAAGAAAAATCTCCTGGCAGCAGCTGCTGTTGGGTTGGTGCAAGGACCAGTGCTGGGCTCAGCCTAAACCCTTCTGGCAGCAGAGCAAGGGTAGAACACGGGCTCTTGTGGCTGCATCATTTGCAAGCCACAACATTCCTAAAAGAATAATAATGATGTTCTTTATGTACTCGAGATTTCATCCCAGGGTGCTGTTAGAAATCTCAGCCTTGCTGAGCTCTGGTTACTGTCCAGCAGATAAAGCTGTGAAACTTAGACAAGCAGCCCTGCAGACACTTGGGCTGTGCTGCTCTCAGATTCTCCTTGCAGAGTGGCAAGATTTGTTTTCCTGAGGGAATTTAGGAATGTCAGCTCTGGCTTTTTAATCAGCATTTGCAGACAAAAGAAAACAAGAAGCATTGTCAACTTAAGCTGCTGGATTTTAGAGCAAACTCTAATCTCCTTCTATCTTTAGTTCATGGATCAGTTGAAATTAATGATTGGGCTCAAGATGCCAAGTGCAAATGCAAAGTCTGGAGCTGTTTCTGTCCTAATCTTTACTTAGGGCTGGCTGCAAAATCATAACCTGCTCCCAGTCCAAGTCTTTGGTTTGCACTTTTCCCTTCTTCACATCTGCACACCAAGCAGAAAGTTCATACTCGAGTGGTTGAACCAAGTGGCAGCTCCTGCTTTCCCTGGGGTCCAGCCCTGTTTATTTAGGGTGTTGCTGCTTTGGGGTGAGCCCTCCGTGGCTCTTTAACAGCATCACCTGCTGCAGGTTTAGAAACAGCACAGAAAGGCAAAGCTCCAGAAGCACCAGGGATGTCCTGGTTTTATCAGATTATTCAGGAAGATGCTTTAGCATCTAGAGACACACTCAGGGGACAGGCTCTCCACTGGGAACCAAAGGAGTGGAATGCTGATGAATCCAAGGGGCACTGCAGGAACAAACTTTGATTCACTCCCAAAGGTCCTGACAGAATTGTAACAGATGGCCTTTCATACTGAACACTAATACAAATTAAAATCCAATCAGTGAAATTCACATCTATTTTAATCTATTTTTAAAAACCCATTTCATCTGGGTTCTTTCAGCCCCTTTCTTGGCACTGTCCCCTTCTGAATTTGGAATCTCCCAAATGGCTGCAGGGGCTGCCACCCGTGCAGCAGCCTCTGCCCTGGCTGTGACGTAGATCACAAACTGCTTTTTCAATTGGTGGCACAGGCTCAAAACCAGTCATTTCTCTGAGAGGGTTTTTCATCCAGCTCATCCAGGCATGCCTGTGGTTTGGCACTGCTCACATCTGCAGCTCAAACGATAAATATTTAATTAAGGATTTGTGTCACTGATTGAATTCTGTCATATAAAAGTTTTACACATCATTGAGAGCCACGGGATGGAAGTTATTTGTCGTTGCCATAGGGTGTGTTTTGGCTCCCATTTACAGCTGCTGCTCTCACTGGGTCCCACAGACTGAGCACCCTCTAAAAAAGGGAAAAATACTGATTAGGAAAACGCAGAGTGTAGTTTGTGTCCTTGCAGGGTCAGAAGCTGAGTGAAGGACAATAGGCTGCCTGCAGAAAGGATCTGCCTGGATCTGCTTTGGTGATACACAGGACTTGAGGGAATATTAATTTCCATCTGAGACTGAGTTTGCAATGAGCTTTAAATTATTCAGATGGGGTCAGCACACCTCGTGTCAGGTAGTGCCAGCAGTGTTTAACACATCCTGGAATCACCAATGCTACAGAATGTCAGTGTCTCCTGGAATTTCAATGTGCACTGCTCCAAAAGCAATCAGAGATAATTATGTAAACAAGCAGTGCCTGGTAGTAACATCAGCATCTCATTATCCCACTAAAATAAAAGCAAGATCAAAAGAGGGCTCCCATATCCAATGCATGCCACATCTTTGAGCATTTTGAAGGAGATTTCCCCTGAGGAAAACATCCTGTGCAGGCCTTACACCATATGTTCCAGCCTACATTTCTCCCAAGCTGTCTCAGCATTCCAAATCCAAGTTAGCAGGCTTATCCCATAGTCCAGATAAAGACAGTGCTGAGAGGAAGTGGGAAAGGGAGAGCTCCTTACTTTTATGATCTGAGCTGCCTCCAGCTGGTAGGAGGCCAGCACTGCCCAAAATATAAACTCCCAAAAGATCCTGGAGTCAAAAATGAATCATAGACTCACGGAATGTTCAGGGGTTGGAATGGATTTCAAGGTGATCTACTTCTAACTCCTCCTGCCATGGGCTGGACACCTCCTACTAAACCAGGTTGCTCAAGGCTTTATCCAACCTGGTTTTCAAGACTGCCAGGGTTGGGGCATCCCCAGCTTCTCTGGGCAACCTGTGCTAGGGCCTCACCACCCCCCAGTAAAATATTTCATCCTGATATTTAACCTGAGTGTCCCTTCTTTCTGTTTGCCCCATTTCTCCTTGTCCTATCACTCCTACCCTTTGCCTTCCCTGTGTTTGCTCTCACCAACATCTTGCAGTTGATCTGACCCCTGATGTAACCAGAGAGAATTCAGATTGTGAGAGCAAGTGGAATTCTCCACCCATGAGCTGAGCAGTTAATTCCCAGGTTATTCTGAGCATAATGCCAGGCCAAAGGCAGGACTGGGAAGGAAAATCTGGGTATAAAGCCGAAATGATGGTGCTGCTATCTCCAGCTTACATAACTCCAGGAAACACTGTCAGCCCTGTCCTCTGGTGCTTGCTCATCCAGGGAATTCAGAAGGGCTGTGGAGAAGCAGCCCTGGGCTCTGGATGTCCTGGGGGCCCATTTGAGCTGAGATTCCTTCTCAGGCAGTGCTGGGATCTTGACTCCCCAGTGCAGGCTCTGCCCACTGAGCAGTCAGGTCCACAGAGCAGGATAATTCTGGAAGCAGCCACATTTTGGACCCTTCTTCAGTGCCCTATCCAAAAGGTTTCTGCTGTTCTTGTTGTGCCCCCAAGTGCACATGACGGTGTTTCCAAATGGGGGAAAAATTGCAGGAAATAGCAGGAATGTTACAGACAGTAAATCATACACAGATTCCTCGAGGGCTGGACACAGATTCCATTCAATCTCCTATGCTGAGACTTGATTAAATTGTTTCCAAATTCATCATCCAGCCTCTGGGATGCCAAAATGCCCAAGACAAGGGTTGTGCTGCACAGGAAGCCTTTGCTTAGAGGGAGGGAGGGAAGTTACAAATCTTTTAGTTTTATCCACAGTAGGTTCAGTAACATTTCAAACTTCAGCCTCCTCCTGAATTTCACCTGTGAGCTCTGGATTACTCAGATGCCAGAGCACTCTCCCAAACTTTTGGGAGCTAACACAAAGCTCCCAGCCCTTCCCAGCATTCAACCTCTGCAAAGCAATTCCAGCTGTCCTGCCAGGGCTCAGCCAACACTTGGGTGGCACTCAGGGTAAACAGCATTGAACACAAAGGCAGGACAAAAAACAAGGCTGAAAAGCTGGAAGGAACAGCTCCCACTGTCAAGGGGGTTTTCCCTGTAGGATAATGCATATCCAGTTGTTGGTGAACCAGGAGAGGAGCAATTCCACATATGGGACAGAAGCAGGGTTCTCATGGTCCTTGGCAGGAGCCAGGTGCCCACAGCCCCCTCTGCACTTACTCACAGGGGTTCTGAGGCAATGAAGGATGAGCAGGAATTACTCACTCTGTGTGTGTCCACTCAGTGCAGGACTCTGGCAGGGTAACAGTTGGGAAAGCACCCAGTAAGCCATGGAATGAGCTGGAACTTTTCTGCCACTGACCAAGAGATATTTAAAGCCTTAAACTAATAAAATTATTTCTCCTCTGCCGTATTTTACCTTGGAGTAGCCCTGACTGTATCACAAATGCAGAGGAGACAGAGAGATTGAAACCTCTGAAGAGACAGAGTGAGTCTGTAACAGAAAATATAGATTGTGAGTGATTGCAGCTCCTTCACCTGAGCTCCTGTTACTGCCAGCCTGGGTAACCTGGAGTGCCCAGCAGAGATCCCCAATTCCCTGGGCTGGACACAGGGGCTGTGCCACCCTCAGGCCCTCTGCTTTCCCCCCTCAGGTGCCTCTCCTTACCCTGGAGTGCAGATCGATGAGGATTTCTGCCGGCGCCTCAAGGAAGGGACGCGCATGAGATCTCCAGAATATTCCACTCCCGAAGTGTAAGAGCTGCTGGGGCTGCTGGGAGCTGAATCCCCTCACAAAAGAGAGTGTCATTAAGTGGGGAGGGGGAGGAGACCACAGCTGGGTGTTTTATTTTCAGTAAAGATGTGACTGAGTTTATTTTGGGTGTGTGACAGCACAGACTAATGCTAAGGACAGCCCAAGTCAGCCTGACCTTTCCTGCCCTGGTTTGAAGGACAGCTGTCAGCCAATAAAGGCAGAAGATTCTCTTTGAAATGGAGAATGCAAACCCCCTGCCTTCAAATTATTATTATAATTTTGAAATTAAGGGGCTCTCAGGCAAAGATATGGGAATTAGGAATATCAGTTCTTCACTAGGAAAATTAAAATAGAAATACAGTATTACAAAGAACAATCCCAAAACAGTGCCAGAGTCAGAATCCAAGCTGACACCCGTCAGTCAGTCAGGGTGTT